>JAFCMP010000042.1:0-422970 GCA_017506865.1 Tribonema minus
TTTGCTGGCACCCTAGGTGGGAGCAGATAAGCGAGCTCACACGTTCACCTCCACTCGCATCTCTGGGGCAGTGTCACCACAGTATACGGACTCAAGTGCGGGAGCGCTCCGGACAGAAGAGCATAAGTCCCCGCACAATGGCGGCGCGATCCACACTGTTAAATGCGTTCTCACAGTCCAGCTGGATTGTGGTGCCATACAGCTCGTGCCACACGCGCGGCGCGCGCTGCCACATGCTCGACGCCAGACCGGTATCCTACGCCAAACTGCGACATGGAGGCCAGCAGCCCCGATATTTTGCCCTTGACCCCGTGCCGCTGTGGACCCGAGGAGTCTGCGCCAGACACTGGAGCAGGCGATCGGACGCCGCTTCTGTCCTATGCCTGAGAGGGCCGCGGCGCGGAGAAGCCGTTGCGATTGCTCCGGCAGCAGTTCGGGCTCAACAAGCAGCGTCGTGAACACCTTGGCCAGGTGATGGGCGAATGCCGGTTCCATCACATCCGATTCTGAATCACCAGCTAGTCCTGGCGAGGCACTGCCCACGGGGCGGGTGGCTGCTTTCACTGGTGCACCAGGCCCAGCGGCCATCAAGAGGTGTTCATAGCGTAGGCCGTCCAGCCCTCCTGCCTTCCCCGCCCTGCTGCGGACAAGGTCGACAGTATGTCTGTCGCCTCCACCTCGAGGCGCCGTCCGGCTGCGCTGGCAGCATCCTCAGGCCTATCGCTGCGATCATGCGCCTGACCCGATTCGAAGACGGGACTGCCGCTGCCAGCGGGCCCGGCGGTCGTTGCCACCCCTGCGCCGTGCAAGCAGTGCCGCCGGGCGTCGCGTACCAGGCCGCGCACTTGCTCCATTGGCGTATCGACTACCCCGGGCCGGGTGCCAGTTTCAGGGTGCTTTGCTGCCAGCACCTGTGCCGTGACCTCGTCTGCTGGGGCGCATGCTTCACGCGCCTCTAGTCGTGCGGCAGCCAGGCCTACCCCCCGTCGCTTGCCTGAGAGGGCAGCGCATGCTGTTTGCTGCCTGGAGTCAGCCTCCGTCCAGTCGGCATCGAAGTTCGTTTGTGCCGACGCCGTAGCTGCGTTGTTTGGTTTGGGGGCCCGCAGCGCCGCTGCTGCTGACAGCGTCTTTCTCAGTAGCTCCGCAAAGTCGCCAGACAGCAACGCTGCCAGCCGGGCCGCAGGCGGCATACCGGTTCCCTCCGGTTGCCTACCAAAGGCCATTGCTGCTAGCAGGTGCAGCAGCCTGTAGCCGCGCTGCACTAGAGTCTGAGAAACCTGATGAGCAAACGCCCCGGCACCATGGTGGAGGCGCACCCGTGCCGCCTCACGTGCACTGTCTGTGGCGTCCGCCAGTAGTCGTGTGGCGTGCTCCACTAGCCGTGCCCACTGGGTGCACTGCAGCTGAGTGCGGAAGGGGTTGGCAGTCGTGGTGAACCGTAGCAGCAGTAGATCCGCCTCATTGGTCTGGTCAAGTGCGTGGACGACCGAGGGCGTCGAGAGGTCCCAAGCCAGGGATGCTCGTGACTGGGGCTTTGAGGGCCTGCCACTGGTGGTGGTGGTCGGGGGGGCGGTGACGCGGCATCGTCCGGCGGGTCCAAGTCCATGTCCGCCCATCCCACGGCCGTCCCGTGGGGGGGGCTGCTGTCCTGCAGCCTTAGGCTGTTAGACTGAGTGCGGCTGCCGGCGCTGCCAGGCGGTGCCGCAGCAGCTGCCGTTCGGCGCCGGCGTTGCGCGCCGGTTGCCGTGGCCGCCGGGCGTTTCTTGCTGGACTTTGAGTTGGCAGCGCCACTAGCCGGCACCGCCGGTGGCTTTGGAGGTGTCGCTGCGGCAGCCCCCGCCGCCGCGGCCGCGCCGTCGCTACCCGCACCCCCGCCCTCGGACTGGCCCGGGGGTACTGCCGGGCGTGCGCGCGTGGGGGCGCTTCCATTCCGTCGACACGTGTGGCATGGCGAGGTCAGCGCGCATTGCCTCTGCCCCGCGCTGGCTGACATATGGACCAGACCGCAGGCACCTGTGCATGCACTCAGCTTCCTTACCGCCCGTAGGAAGTCTTCTGCCGTGCAACCATACATGGTGCTCATCTCCTGCACACGCTTGGCATGGTGTGCCCCAGTGTTGCAGGTACTGCTGCCTGAAGGGGCACGGTCACCGGATGGGTCGTGATCAACCTGCTGCCGGATGCCCTTGGCGTATGCTGCCGCCAGATTTTGCTGACAGTGTGATGTGCTCGCCTCAGGGTTCAGCATCGACCTCGTGCAGCTACCACCGTTGAAGTGGGCCACTACCGGTGCCATGCGGCTCGCAGCTGACAGTTTGCCTCGCTGTTTGCTGTCCTCTTTCTGACCAAGCTGCCAAAATGCCAGTGTGCATAAAGGACACCTCAGTGGCTCAGGCTGCTGCGGCAACTGTAGCGCAGTACGGGGCTGTGTCCGACTCGGAGCCGTGATGTGGGTGCTGTTAGCTTGAGTGGTCGCCGATGCTGTCATAGTGGTTGGCAAGGGCGGAGCTGCCGCAGGGGCGACAAGCAGTTCAAAGTGTCCCACATTTGTATATAGCCCAGGCGGCGTCCACAGCACATCCAGATGGCAGTCAGGCTGAGCTGGAGTTACCGGTGCGAATACCGCTGGCAGCCCCATCAGTTGTGCCAGCACCAGCCCTGTTGATTTTTGCGTGCTGCCAGTGGCCTGAGGCTCGGCCTGCCACACCGTCACCGAGACCGCGTAGACCGCTGCAACAATGGCCCACACAGACAAACCGAGGGGCCGTCCCCACACGCCCTCTTCCTGTAGGCGTTGCAGCAGGAGCGTGTGCCCGCTGTCCGCGCTGTCCGTTTCATTTGTGCCGTACTCGATTGCGAGGCAGCGAGCGCGTGTCCCGTACGTGTCGAATTGTTCACGTGTACACGCAGGTTGGGCTGCTGCATGCGCGGTCAGTTGACGCATCGATGACATGCTGGCCCCTTGTTTGCCCGCCCCCTGCGTGACGTATGCCACCATCCCGTCCAGCAGTGCCTCTCGCATGGCAATCACCAGTGCTGGGGCCGGCAGTCCGTGCTCAACTGCGACGCTGCCTATGCCGTGTAGAGCTGTATGAATCAGGCAGTTGCCGTTGCCCACGTTGCTCACGGGGCGAAGCTCCCCACCACGTGCTAGCGTCGCTGTGTTTTCCCCAAGCGCCTGTTTGTGGAGTGCCTGCAGGCCCGTGTGCCAAGTGGAAAAACCATAGTTGGTGGCTTTTGCCAGCGCGTCTTGCTGCTCCTCCACGGTGACTGTATGGCACACGGTTGAGGGTACCCGGGTCGCCACCGTCACGGTGGTGACCTTCGCCGGCCCGGATATTGGTGCTGAGGGGGCAGAGGCACCGCCCCTCGGCGGTGTGGTGGCTGGTGCCAGGGGTGCACGAGAATTGTCGCACTGGGCCTGTCGCTCCTGCGTCCGCCGTCTGTGTTTACCTCTGCGTCGACTGCGCTTTCCACTGGCAACCATAGCCGTGACAGGTGCTGTCTCGGTCATTGTTGCGTGGGTGCTGTTATCACCAGCCTGCGTTACGTCTGACTCACCACGTTTCCCGGCTGGCTGGCGAGGCGACCTGGCAACGACCGGTTCCCTAAGGGAGAGTTGGTCAAACACCGTTGCCAGGTCATTACCTTCTTCTCGGAGGGAGAGCAAGCTGAACGTGACCGTCAGGTCATGCATCTGACTCGCCAGCGGTGCGCAGGAAGTCCGGCCCAGCAGGGTCTGTGTTGCTGGCGCGTCGCTGGGCGCCGGCCGCATATGCAGTCGGCGTGACGTGCGGCAGGGTCCAAGCTTGGTACCCGTCGGCCAAGCGCAAAGCACCGTGACGCGTGCCCGATTGGGGGCAAGGGCCAGTGCACGTACCCTGCGCGCGAGTGCGCCAGCCGCCCCCAGCAGGCCTTGCCAGTGTGATCCCGTCGGGTCCCTGGGGCATTCGCTAGACTGAGCGCCCGCTGCGACAGCAGCTGCGGCACTGCCAGGTGTGCTGGGCACACGATCGTTGCTTGACATCGTTGCGCCGCTATCGCTAGCACGACTTTCGCCAGGCAGCACACCCATTGTGCTGCTCCGGGTCAGTCTCGGCAGCGGCGCATCTGCCACACCGTCCAACGTAGATGCATGGGCTTGCCTGGGGTCTACCCCCAGGTGCTCGCATCCGAGGATTTTGCGTATGGGACCACATTTGCTAGCGGCGGCGAGCAGCGCGGCTGTTGGCTTCAGGCTATTCCCCCCACCAACAGCTGCACCACCCGCTGCCGCCGCGCATGTCGTTGGTCGGGTGTGTATGTCAGCAATGTGATCATGGCCTGATGCACGGTCACAGCCTGAGAGTGTGCATGCTGTCGCGGCGACCGGGCCTGCGAGGCAGTCGGCGCAGCGCCACACGTCGCACTGGTCCAGGGCCCCTAGATCACCAGATGGTGTCGTGGCGCTTGCTGCTGTGCGTCTGATGAAGAGGTTGCCGCACCCATCGCAGACCTGCTCCAGGCCGCCGCATATTGGTCGATGGTCTAGGAAAAGCTGAACATGCAGTTCTGCAAATTGCTTCCCTTTCCCTGTGTGGCGCGTGCGCTGGTGTGCACATGCGTGTGCCGCTGGGCAATTCTTTCCCGGGGCCCGAGGATTTGCTCGCACTATGAACTTGTCGCACATGCGGCAGTCCAGCCCCGGGATATTGACCTTCCGGTTGGCAGCGGGTGTCTTGGCGGGCGCCAAAAATGTCATAGCGGTGATGCCGGATATTGGGTGCCCGTTGCGACTGTTACCGTCAGAGGTGACGCTGCCGCCTGACAGAGAGGCGCCGCTGCCAGCTGGCTGCAAAGACCGGGACGTGATTCGTCTCTGGTGACCCGCCGGCCCAGGTTCGCCAACTTCCATCGGTACAGGCATGGTCACGGTGACCGGCTTTGCCAGCGCACCGCCAGACTGTGGCTCTGGACGGGTGACGCTGCCAGTGCTTTGGGCGCTGGCGCGGCGCCGACCCCGCCGGGGTGCAGCCGCCCCACGTTCGCCGCCCGGTGCAGCAGCCGCTGCGGCCGCTGGTGCTGTTGTCACCATGTCTGCAGTACATGAGGTTTCCGCTGCGGTGACCTCCATCGGCTGAGGACCGGGATGCCACTGGGGAGAGGCGCCGCTGCTAGCTGGCTGCGAAGGCCGCGACGTGATCCGTCTCTGGTGACCCGCTGGCCCACTGGTAGGTTCGCCAACTTCCATCGGTACGGGCACGGTCGTGGTGACCGCCTTTGCCAGCGCACTCAGTTTGCCAGACGGCGACTCTGGGCGGTTGATGCTGCCAATGCTTCCGAGGCGTCCCGGGGGCGGCCCGGCGCTGGCGCCGCGACGCCGACCCCGCCGGGATGCAGCTGCCCCGCGTTGGCCATCTGATGCGGCAGCGCCTGCCGGCGGTTTTGGCACCATGTCTGCCGCACGTGGCGTTGCCGCCGCCGTTAAGTCGGAGGTAACCTTGCGACCGCATGCAGCGGCGGCTGTGACAGTCGTCCGTGGCTGTGCAACCACCGGGTTGGCCGGTGCGGGCCCCGCCGCTGGTGCGGCAGTGGCAGCCGTCACTAAAGGCGTTTTCCGCCGCGAACGTCGTTTTGGCATTGGCGTTGTCGCTACTGGTGAATCCGGCGGCAGTGTCGCCCGACGGCGTTTATTTGCCGCTGGTGGCGGTAGTACCACCAAGCTCAGTACAATCATCGCTGCTGGCGGCAGTGCCTCCCGTAAACTCGCCGCTTGAGACTCCGAGTCACTGGCAGGCTGATGCCGCGGGCGCTTCGTCTGTGAGCATCCCCTGTCACAGTGATTAGCGGCACCTGGGCTAGACAGATGGCGGCGGCGCTTCTTGACGTGCGCGTGGCTGCCACTGCCCTGAGGCTCGTCCGAGTCGGCTGACGACAAGTGTAGTCTGCGCATGCTTCTGCACAGCTCTGCAACCTGACTGCACACTGGCACCTCTGGCATCGGCCGCGGTCTAGAGCTCTGGGCCATCAGCTGAGGTGGTGGCGGGCCGGGTATCGGTGGCGGGTCCGGTATCGGCGGCGGGCCCGGTATCGGCGGTGGGCCCGGTATCGGCGGCGGGCCCGGTATCGGCGGGGGGCCCGGTATCGGCGGCGGGCCCGGGATCGGCGGCGGGCCCGGGATCGGCGGCGGGCCCGGGATTGGCGGCGGGCCCGGGATCGGTGGCGGCGGCGGTATCACTAGGCGTACCCAACGGCCAACACCATGGCGGCGTCTGCGGCGTGTGTCAGATTGGCGTGCAGCTTTGACCTGCCACCACCACAAGCCAGTATTCAGCCCGTGGTTGCGCTGTTCCCGTTTGCGTTTCAGAGGTGACCCCTCCCCACGTGAGGCAGGGCTGGTAAGCCAGTGGAGAGCCATAGCTTTGAAAGGCGACTTTGAGGCGCGAGAAAAAAAAAAAAAAAAAAAAAAAAAAAAAAGCCCAGGCTCGGTCTCGAATGCGCGGCTGCCTACCGCGAACACTCCCCTGCACAACTATACCACTTTCAGTTCAAGATCCCGTCCTGCTCTGGTGTATCTGTTGAGGTGCTTCTCCCGCCGTCGTGAAACGAGCGGTGGTGGAACGAGTCGGTGTGCTCAAGCTCTCTGCCTCTGACCAACACAAGGCAGCTGGGCTGAATGCAATGCTGTGCACTTCGTGTCCTTGCCGCTGCAGTGTCGTGGTCCTGTCGTGTCTGTGCGTGTGCTGAATGCAGTCAGTCTCTGCCAGGCGGGGTCCCTTGTGCGGCTGCAAATCAAGCTGGTCAGCAAGCGTTCAAACCTTAATCTGGTGAAGTGCTATCTACTGCCCTGCGATCCAGTGTGCCCTAGGTTCCCCCTTCCCGATCCGTCGACGGCGATATCGTCTGATGTTTTGTTTTTTTTTTTTTTTTTTTTTTTTTTTTGTTTGCCCTTCTTGTGCTTCGGCCGATGTCGCTGTGTGCGTAGGTAGCTTTAGCAATATCAATGCGAGGCTTACTTGCTTACACCGGCGACCCACGCTGCGTGTCTGGCCTTGTTCGCCTCAGGCCCGCGGTGGAGCGAAAATCCGCTCTCTAGTCCTCGGCTGTAGCCAGGCCGACAGGTTGAGCGTGCGGTGCTGCTGTGCCCTCAGTGTCCCCTGTGCATCCTCGCCTTCCGCGCCGCCGCTCCGCCAGCGGCTCCTCCTTCGCTGCCTCCTCCTGCCGCTCGCCCGTGCAGCGCTCAAATGTCCACAAGTACTACCCTGATACTGCCGCCTGTTTTGTAACAATATTTCCCAAGTACTTGCTCAAGTACTCAGCACAAGTACTTGCGGATAGGTATGTAGCTGTAGCATGTAGCACCATGGCGTAGCAGAGATCATGAAAAGAATATCATGGCGGCGGCGGGAGGCCCGTATTGCCAACTCTGAATCAGCGCAGAAATGCAAGGAATCCGATCTAGCGTGCGCACAAGCGCAGGATATTAGCACCAGTGCTGCAGATGGCAATGGCGCTTGTCAACAGGACGATGGCACGAGTGGCAGCAGCAGAGCAACTGGAGACGGACGCGCAGCGCACAAACGCAAGAGGGTACAGAATGACGGTTGGTCAATTTCCGATCAAACAGGCGAAGGGGAGCACACGGGCGGGCAAAGTGCAGTCAAGCGCTCTAGAACAGGTCATAACAGTCTGGAACAGCAACCTCTGATGCTAGACGACGAAGCTGGAGGTGGAGGCAGTGCGGACCCGGAGTACAAGTGCAACTTATGCGACCTCGTGGTGAAGAAGGGCATGTCGCTGCTCTCGTTACAGCAGAGGTTAAACGCCCACATCGCGGCGAAGCACCAGCGCAAACACCACAGTGGGACAGCAACAACGTTCCTGGAGCGCTCCGACCTCAGCACGTCGCACTTGCAAACCATCTACACCGAGTGTGCCTTGTGCAAAAACCTGTTTCATGCCAACAAGACATTCAGAGTGGACAGCAGCGATGCCAGCGCGGGCAAGCACTGCCGCAAATGCAGGCCTATCACTTCACCCGCTGCAGTGGCGGCAACATTGTCAACAACAGCATCAGCAGCACCGCTAGCACCTGATGCATCGACGGCAACAGCTACCACGTCGCTGCCACAGCAGCAACCGGCGTGCACACCCATCGGCAACCCCTACGCAAAGGGACCAGCGCACGCGCAGCAGGCACCTGCTGCTCAGGCTGGTGGCAGCAGCTCCTCCGGCAGCTCGAAGAGGCCGGAACGTGGGGGCAGCAGTGCTACACGAGGGGGTCGGGGTCGCAGTGGAGGGCGCGGACGTGGCAATGGAGGACGCGTTCGCAGCGGCAGCAATGATGCAGACATCAGCAGTAGCAGAGCGACTAGCGGCAGCAGAACCGGAGGCGGCAGCAGCAGCGGTGCCGGCGGCGGCAGTGCAGCCGGTACTAAGGACAGCGGCGCTGGCAACGGCCGCAGCAGTGATGCCAGCAGCCGCAGCGGCGGTGCTAGCAACAGCGGCAGTGGCGCGCGAACTCAAAACGGCCGCGGTGGCCGTGGCAGCGGTCGCAGCAGCGACAGCGGCGGACGAGGCTGTGGTCGTGGCGGCCGCGGCGGCGGCGGAGGGGGCCCCAGAGCGGCAGGTGCGGCGACAGCAGCGGCAGCGCCAGGCCCTGCAGGCGCAGCAGGTGGGGCAGGTGGGCTTTTCACGTGGACCATCTCAACCCCCGCAGTCGCAGCAGTGCTTGACAGCATCAGCCTCGATGAGCTGTGCAAGCTGCAGTTCGCGACAACTAGAAGCCTTGCTAGACCACGCAATCGTCGCTATGTGGGAGCTGCACTGGAGAACGCAGCAACACATCTGTTGGCACACACAATGACGATGTTCGTCAATGCGGCGCGGGAGCCAGATTCCGCAGGGCGGGTGCAGCGACTGCAAAGATCCACGATTCTACACCACCTCATGCCATCACTCATCACCTCCACCGATGGCGCACCTGGCATCACTCGCTCCGACAGAATCAGAATGTTGGCACGCGGTGAGCTTGACCGGTTGGTGCCAGCGCTCCTCGCACACGCGCGTGCGCACCGGCGCTGGCGCGCGCGCCAGCAAACGGAGGCAGCGATCAACGCCTACGTCCTACAGTGCATGGGCACACGGGGGGGGCTACAGCAGGCAGCGCGTTTCCTTCAGCCCAAAACGGTGGCGATACCTGATGATGACTGCTTTGCCGCCATGCAGTCCAAACACCCCCCCGCTGCGCCAGGGGAACAACTCCATGAGCTATCCGGCATGGTTGATCAGCTTGTGGCGAAAGCAGCCGACATGCCAGCAGAACTCAGCCTGTTACAGGGGGAGGGAATTGAGCCAGAGACGGTTGCCAAGCTCATCCAGCGAGCAAGCCCTTACAGTGGAGCAGGCCCATCGGGGCTGCGCTACAGCCACCTGCAGGATGCGCTACGCACAAGCTGGGGACGGCATGAGTTTGCTGCTGTCCTCACACGGTGGCTTCAGACCGTTATGCGGGAGGCTGCGCGGCTGCCGGATGCCTTCTGGCAGTTGCATGGCGCGGGGCGCCTGACGCCACTTGCAGAACAACAGGAAGATGGTACAGCTAAGCAGCGGCCCATCGTTTGCGGCGAGGTGCTGCAGCGACTATGCACTTCGGTGTACGTGGCAGACCGCAAAGACTTCCTGGCGGAGCTCCTTGAGCCAGACGGGCAGTATGGGGTAGCCGTCTCAGCAGGAGCGGAGAAAGCGGCCATGGCCGGCAAACTCGCGTATGAGCTCGGTCACTGGCAGTTCATGCTGGACCTCAAGAATGCCTTCAACATGGTGTTCGTCCTGGCGGCAGCGGAATGGGTAGCAGCACAGCTGCCGGACTTCCTCGACTACTTCATCGGCACATACGTTCGCACTCGGCCACGCCTGCTGTTCCAGCACGTTGACGGCTCCACGCGCATCATCATGTCTCAGCGCGGGTTTAAGCAGGGGGACCCCGCGGCACCGATGCTCTTCTGCGGCGCCATTGCTCAGTGCTTGAAACGGTTCAATGAGGCGGCGGCTGCGCAGCGCGCGCGGAGGCGGATGGGCGCCTACATGGACGATGCCAACGTCCGAACAGGCGCTTGCACGCTGACTCAGGATGACATACAGGCGGTGGCGCAGCTCAAACAACACTTTGCGGAGGTGGGGCTGGAGCTAAACCTCACCAAGTCACGCGCGCTGCCTGGCAGGGGGCATGTGGTGACAGACCACGAGCGGCAACTGCTGCAGCAGCTGGGCGTTCAGCTAGTGGGGGATACGGATGAAAATCAGAACCGTGGAGCTGTGTTGCTGGGGGTGCCGGTGGGCCACAGCAGCTTTGTGGACGCATGGCTGCGCAGGGAAGCGGGTGCAGGCGGGGCAGGGGCTCGATTTGCAGAGCGATGCGCGCGCCTGACATCTCCGAGGGCTATGTTCAGGTTACTGCGCTACTGCGTGGTGCCTCGCATGACGTACTGCCTGCGCACCATTCCCACTACGCAGACAGCGCCAGCCGCCAAGGAGTGGGATCGGGTCACGCAGTGGGTGCTTGAGCACTCAATGGGCCTGCAGCCACCAGGCCAGACCTGGCGCCAGTTTGAGCAAAGTGGGGCCCACTTCCATCTGGCAGCGCACGGCCCAGCCTTACAGCAAGCGCGACTCCCAACACGGCATGGCGGCCTTGGCATTACCAGCGCCTGCGACATCGCTGATGCTGCGTATGTGGCGGGCACGTTGCAAGCGCTGCAACCAGCACTCTCTGGATGGGCGGGGGTGCTGCAGCAGGCGGCTCCTCAAGCGGCTGCAGACAACGCTGCTGAGGATGCGGCAACACAAGCGGCACCGGCAGCAGCGGCAGCAGCACCAGCACCAGCAGCATCAGCAGCGGCAACTGTTACAGCGGCAGCGGCGGTTGCCAGTGGAGGCGCGACCGCCCCGGCAGCGGCAACTGCATCAGCGGCTGGCCGCGCTTATGGCGCAGCCATTCCGGCAACACACGACGCAGCTGCCGCTGGATCAGGGGCCGCGGCGGCAGCACAGGCGGCACCAGCGGCAGCAGCAGCAGCGGCGGCGCACGGCGCAACTACTCCGGCGGCAGCAGCAGCGGCGGCAGCAGCAGCTGCTCCAGCATCAGAGGCTGCTGCAGCAGCGGCAGCACATGTTGCACCTCAAGTGGCCTCGGCGGCATCACTAACTGCAGCATCAACAGCAGCGGCTGCGGGCATAGGCAATACAGCTGCTACAGGCCCTACTAGCCTAAGGGCTGCTGCAGCACCTGCAACAGGAGCAGCGTCGGCAGGCGGCGCCGCAACCGTGCCGGCTGCGACAGCGGCAATGGCGGTGGCAGCGGCCAATGCGGCAGGTGCTGCACCAACACCTGCGGCAGCAGCAACACCACTGGCAGCAGCAGCAACGGCAGGCGGCACAGCTGCAGCACCAGCGCACGCAGCAGCGGCAGCCGTCAATTCAGGCGCTGCGCGTTCCACACCAGCAATGCTACAAGGCGCAGCAGCAGCAGAGGTGGCGCGCCTGCCCCTCATGCAGACGATCGCCACAGCTGCCACATCTCTACGTGCAGCAACAGGTGACAAGCTGGAACATATACTGCCACCAGCGCTAACGCCACTGCAGCAGCAACCACCTACGCAGCAGCCGCCGCTGCGGCCGACAGCAGGTGGTGGCACTGGTGCGGATGCTGCTTGCGTACTTGACGCCAGTGCTCTGCAGTTGCAGTGTAGCCTGAAGCGCCCCAATCAGAGTGCGCTTGCAGATGCCGTCGCTACCGAGCTTGCAGATAAGGTGGAGGCGGACCTGCAACAGCTGCCGCAGGGCACGCAACGCACGCAAGCACTTGCTCGATTCCGGTCGCAGCGCCACATGCACTCGATCGGCATGGCATTCCTCAACGAGCCCATGTACTCCACAACGGCTTCGTTCGATGGCCTATCCTGGCAGCTGGCCGTCAAACGCGCCATCGGAGTAGAGGAGCAGACGGCAGGCTGCAAGCTGTGCGGGAAGTCGCCGGGCGGCACCCTGCATGCACGGCTGTGTCAAGCGCCACGCGTCAAGGCGCACGACACCATTGTCCACAATAGCGTCAAGAGGGCCACGCAGCGCCTCCTGCGGCAATACCTCAAAACGGGACTGGTGGACGAGGACTACACGCCGTTTCTGGGGTCCGCCGGGCCGCCGGGGAGTCGCAGGATGGACATCGTGCTGCCTGCCGACGCCTTCCCGGTGACCGGCTACGACGACCCGACACGCCACCTACCGCTCATGGTGGACGTTACCTGCTTCGAGGCACAGGTGGCGTCGCGGGCGGCGAAGACTGCAGCAGACCCCGAGCGATGCTGCCGCGACCAAGAGGCCGCCAAAACTACCCACTATTCTGGTCATTATGATCAGAATTGCTACAAACTTGCCACATTGGCAATAGGGTCATTTGGCAGCATCGGGGAGCAGGGGCGGAAGCTGCTGGAGGCTGTGGCGACGGAGTATGCCAGCAGGATGTCAGTGCCCGGAGGAGCGCGCCCTAAAGCTCTCAAGGGCATCGCCCTGGCGCGCTTACGCTCGGCACTGTCGGCAGCGCTCCACATGGCGTACTCTGGCCGTGTCATGACACACATGGCAGAATCCAGGGGGGGGGGGCACATGGAGGAGGACGTAGGGGAGGACCCCGAGATGCCATTTGGCGGCGGCGGCGTTTGAGTGGTTGTCGTTGCGACACTTTCAGACTGTCATACGACATGTAGATTCCTTACAGCTAGATGCCAATCATCTGGGCTTTTTCGCGCCCTGAGCGAGAATTAATAAAAAGTACTACCCTGACCCTCAGGCCACCAGTCACTGTCACAGTGGTCCACAAGCCTGAGGTCCGCCTGGTCGACAACGGTCGACAACCACAACGGTTACCGTTCAACGGTCGACAACCACAACCGTTCGACAACCACAACCGTTCAACGGTTGTGGTTGTCGCAACCGTTCAACGGTTGTGGTTGTCGACCGTTGTCAACGTTACGGTTACCTCAGTACAATTAATGTTACAACATTGCAAAAAATGCAATGAGTCCGTGAGTCACACACTGTAGCAGATCGCAGCACACAAGCTTCAATCCGCTTGACATCATGATTATTGAATGATTGTCACACAGTGCTGATCGTGTCCCTCCCTCCTGCCACCTCAGCAGCCAGCGCGCCGCGGTCCTGCGAGCTCTGCAGTGCTCAGCGAGCCTGGAGTGCCGTGCAGCCATACCGCTGAAGTGGTCAAGGCTGCGGAAATTACAATAATTATAACGTATGTGTACAAAGTGGGGTCCAAGGCCCCTGAGACAGTGACTGCGCATGACATTGTGTCCCGATTCAAGCAAGCGCTGCACATCGTGCGCGCCCCCGTGAGCCTGACGGAGGCGGGAAGGGCAAGAGCTGGTACCCATGCAAAGCTACTTCAAGTGCACCGCCGCTTCTGCACTTTTGGGACCGGGAGGCACCTGCCGAAAACGATGTCCATAAACTTGTTGACCCCGGGCCGTGGCGCGCCGTAGTGGCGCGGAAGCCGGCGGTCGAGTCTGCGGAGGGGGCCACCTGCTTGAGCAGCTGATCGGGGTTCGCTGCTCTATCCTTTGAAAAAAGGAAAGAGACTTTCCGAGGGGCCTGTGGTCGCCATCGTCCATCCTTACAGCCTTACAGCCATCGTCCATGCTTACAGCCTACAACCTCGCTCTGCTCGGCAAGGCCAGGGGGCCCTGCTGCGAGCTTCGTTAACCTACCAGTGCAGATCGCTTTGCCGATTTCGCTGTGACTTTTAAAAGCTTTTCGGCAAATCCGTGATTTTCAACTTCAGTTTCTTTGACGGGTTGTAGGCGTCGTCGCTGCCATGCGGCCTCTTGCCCGAGGGCCGCTAGTTTCACTCTTGGCTGTAATCGCTGCAGCTGGGGTGATGCCAGCAGCAGCAGCAGCACATATCCGCACATCGCCACACATCGTTGCCATTATACTAGACGACTGGGGTTTCAACAACTGGGGCTACCGAGCGAAGGGACTTGCAAACAGCCTGGAGGTGAAGACCCCCAACCTCGACGAGCTGGCAGCAAAAGGTCTGGTGCTCGATCGTCATTATACGGCTTCGATCTGCAGCCCAGCCCGCGCCGCTTTCCAGACAGGCAGACATCCCATCCACGTTGACGCCAGTAATGGCGTTGAGGCACGATACAATCCTGCTGATAGCATCAGCGGGTTCGAAGGTATCTCGGCAAACTTCACGGTGATTGCAGGTACGTCATGTAGAAGACACCATCACCAAAACAGTCACTTCAAATACCACACTCATTCAGAAGTATATCGGTCAACACTATAGTCTCAGAGTTGGTTTCCGTGGTGTATCAGGCGATGCCTCAGTGTATTTGGGTCGATTATGGCCGTCTTATAATCAAGGGAAGCCCGCTGCACTTCGAGTCACGAACTGATGGGCAGGACAGACTGAGTGATCATCGAATTGGATGACAATCAATTGATAATCATAGTTACAGTAACAGTACTGCAGCTACTAGTGACTACTAGTAGTACTACTAGTAGTAGTGGACGGTGTTGATTGTTACTAATCGTCAACTCGGGGTCACCGACGGTCCGACTATGGTATGGAAATACCTACATCTTGTACCAGCAGGACCCCCCAGAGGGTGGTGGGCTCGCCGACGGGATCATCGGCGCATGCAGCTGCCATTACAATCTTTGCAATTGCTGTTATGCAGCTGCCCATGACATATAAGGAGAGAATTTTTTGGAGCAATCCCCGGATACTAAAAGGCACCACAGGACATTTATGCAATGATCGAGTTGAAGATTGCACAATCATTTGACTGAACAGCAACAGTTCGCTTCAGGATGCTGTGCGGACGGTGATGCAACCGTCAAACTTCAAATTGAAGATGATGGTCAATACTGAGTGTGACAGTTGATGTTAAACTTCAACTTGAAGTTTTACTTCAATTACAGTAGCGTCTCGAGTCAAGTTTGTCCAATTTGAAGTTTGAAGATTGCACCATCATCCACAGAGCAAGCTGAAGCGAACTGTTGATGTTCGGTCAAATGGTTGTGCAATCTTCAACTTGATCATTGCATTAATGTCCTGTGGTGCCTTTTAGTATCCAGGGATTGCCCCAAATAATTCTCTCCTTATATTGGCAATTGCTTTTTATATTATGTTAATACAGCACGCCACACTGGTATTTTGATTCATTCATGTAGGATGCGCAGGGTAATTAAGTTTACTTGCGAACCTCTCCCCCCGGGGGACCTGGTGCACTCGCAATAAAAAAAGCTCCATCTAGATCATCGGATGTGAACCAGTGATGCATGGCGTGCGAAAGGCTGCAGCACTTACTACTGCGCTACCTGCACAGCAGTTACTGCAAGTGACACGTCGCTTAGCGGGTCAGCCCCTGGGGCCATCAAACCGATTGAGGCTTCGTTGTCGCCAGCCAGCACACTGTGGCATGAGATGCCGGCGGTATGATAGGGGCAGTGGGCGACAGCAGGGGCCCGCGGCGGTGCAGGTCCAATCACCAGCGCCGCCTGAAATGTGCGTGCGCAGCAGCACTTGCTTACTGAGCAATCAGCATTTCGCAAGTTGAAGGCTTCAAACAGACGCGCACACCATCGACCCGATGGCCCGAGAATGGGACCCCCCCCCTGCAACATTGTGTATGTACCTCAATACGCGCGCATCACAATCTATGAGGCTCGGGACCACCGTCCCTCCTCCGGTCGAACACTGGCACTTCTCCGGGATCCCTCGCCTACCAAGTAGTATAGCAAGCAGACTGTTGCAGTAATTGGGGCTGTTACAGTTACTGCTACTGATTCAGAAGCTGTATTGAATTTTGTTACCTTGCCATGGCAGCTGTTGAGGCACCATGATGGAGTGGCAGGCTGTGACAACTTCAAGTTGAAGCTAAGTTATCTACTGCAGTAACTTCAGACTCAGTAGGCTACGACTTGTCCACGTCGTGTCCACGCCATCATCGTGCGTGTGCTGCGCCAAAATCTCCACTCAACGAGCAGCTCAACCGTGTACTAAGGCGCTGGCAGGTCATTCATTCAATTTAAATAAAAATTTAGAATTGTGTGGAGTAGGAACTACTATTAGGTATAATGTACAACTGTCATACCTGCACTACTGGCAGCTGCGAGCCTCAGTCCTGATGTACCAATATACATACCTTCAGGAAAAAAAATTACCAAGCTGCCCGTGTACAGCCAGCCTCCGAGCAGTACATGGTATATAACCAGAACGTACATCTATGATTTTTACAGCTGTCACTAATGATTGAAACTCAAACAAACAATTATCAACTTGTAAATGAGTGCAGCAGTGATTTCCAAAGAACTTAGAGTATGATGCTTCTAGACTGGACGGCGGGCGCTCAAGCAATTGTCAGTGAGTCACCCGACTACTGTGACTGTGACATATTATTTACATTAAGTTC
This sequence comes from Tribonema minus, assembly GCA_017506865.1. Classification (NCBI taxonomy): domain Eukaryota; class Xanthophyceae; order Tribonematales; family Tribonemataceae; genus Tribonema; species Tribonema minus. The sequence continues at coordinate 16,476 of JAFCMP010000042.1, forward strand.
TGGTTGTGCTCAGTGACGGTGTCTGAAGCTAGCTGTGCGTGGTGTTGCTGGTATTTTACTGTAGCACTTGAAAAAAGAAGCTCAGGCACAGTAGCTAATACAGTACCAACTCAGCGGCCGGCGTTGAAACTGAAGTTTTGCTGGCCAGATGCAGCAGCGGGTACTGAAACGTTAGGTCCTTTAAGTTGTGGGTCTCCCCTTCAAATGTTGCCCTGCGTCAATCACTATGTTCATGTAATTTAAATTATTGATAATAGTCTAGCAGCTGCAGACACGCTATGGCAATGGTCACCTCCAGAACCCAGACTTCTGGCAGACTCTGGATACAGTGCCCTGGCGATGATGTTCCGGTCGCTGATTATTTAATAAATGAGTATAATAGCATTGTCAAAATTCATTGATGATTATTTCTTGTCGCTAATACTATCGTGACTGCAAGGTGGTGCTACGATAACTCCATAGTAATAAGGTACTTGAGTTTTCACTGGCAAATTCTTGGATTCCCGTGCATTAGCATAGTGACGTCACGTACATTTGTTTACCATTGAGTGTCAAAATGTCGTTTGTGAAACTGTTTGCTATTTTACTGCCATCAATCATTTCAAAAGCATCATATGCAGCATGTATTATTATCAAACTCCGAGAGTCTGTGGTTCAATTCCAGGGGGATTGCCATCATGATGCATTTACAAAATTCTGCTTTGACCTCCATTGGAGCAAACTTCTTGAGCGTCAAATTGGTATCTGTCATTGTAGCTCTTGTGCTGCTTGTGCCGCAGCACGTGCAGGGCGTGCGCTGCCAGTGTGTGAATGACAACAGGACCCCAAGCCATATAGGCACGTAGTACATATCTCTGCTACTAGATTAAACCACTACAGTAACTGTAACATACTGAGCATGACTCACTCACTATGACAGTCATTGACTCATTGCTCAAGGTTATGCACTGCTGCAGAGAAAATGGCTGCTGCCGGATACATGACGCATTATGTGGGGAAGTGGCACGTGGGCCACGCTTCGCGCCGTCAGCTTCCAAGTGGTGAGGCACTATTGAGTCATTCGTATACCGTGGAGTTATTGTTAGGGCTGCCGGAATTTTGAGTTCTGGGCTACTCAGGACGTAAATCGTAATTGTAATGTAAACGCACCGCAAGTAAAACTTTAATGCTGTAAATACTTAGCACCCCATTTGTGAGGACATATGTCGTAATTGTCGCCATTATGCACCCCGCGTTGGGGCCATTTAGTAAGCACCAAGTACCTGGACAATGATGCAACATGACAAGGTCCAGTAGCTGTTTGCAAAAAATAAATAAGTGCAAGCTCTTCAATGCTGAACGTCTGCTGCGCTAGTGAAGCAGTGCAGGGTCGGACCAAGATGCGCTTGTTGTCTGAATCAGCTGCAGGAATCTCAGTCCCTGCAGCTGCGTGGGTAGTACTTGAGGGGCGTTCCATGAACCATATGGATGCCATGCATGATCAATTGAACCAGATCTGAATTGGCACGCAAGTGAACAGGGGCCTCTGCTGAGCATACTGCATTGACCTCATCGTTTGGTGTGGACTGCATGGCATCTGACAGTGTGCAATCAGGCGTATTGGCGCCTCTGCGGCAGGTACCAACTAATTCAGAAGATGCATGCACATGCATCCACAGTGCTTTTCCTGTCACGAACTGGGCCCTGAACCAGAGCGGACACATTGCTAATGCGGTGGCACATACTCTGCTCTCTGAGCTTGGCTTGACAGCGCGCGGCTACAGCACATTCCTGGGATACTTCACCGCTGGCATCAACTTCTGGACATATGGCGCGGTGAACGGCATATGCGCGCCGGCCGACACGCTGCTGACTGACCTGTGGGAGCACAACGCGACCACCGATGGCCCAGCGGTGGCCTTGAAGCCCAGCTCCAAGTGTGCATCCACCCAGGGCAGCTGCTCATATGCAGATGAACTCTACCAGCAGCGAGCGTCCCAGATCATCCTGAAACACGGTCCGGAACGGCCACTATTCCTGGTGTATGCGCCGCACGCCATACACGCGCCTCTCGACCCGCCGGCGAAACGCTTGCAGGAGTTTGCTTTCATCAAAGACAACACGGCTCGGCGTGCATATGCAGCAACACTTGCAGATATTGACACGTGAGTTCCAAAGAGTCTGGACCATGATAATCCGGCCCTTCGTAGTAGCTGTAGACTAAGTTCACGCGTGCTCAACCAGCTGAAGTTTGGCTTGAAGGTGACTCTCGGAATGATTCAGGAAGATACCAACGGTGTGGCATTCAAGTTGCGACTGATTCCGCTAGACACCAATTCAAGTTGAACACTGGGGCATTGCTGCCATATGGCACTCTTGTGCAAAGCCTGCGCTGCCTCAATGACAGCTATACACTAGTCACTGCAGCACCTGGAGGTATCATATTACTGCTGCACACACGAGGTTGACGTGCACACCTGAAGTTCCAGGGCTGACAGCTCGACAAGCTATAGCATATGTGTACACAGTAGGGTGTCAATCATACTTTAGTGAACCTGGGGGGCATATTCATCGTGATAGTCATGTTGGCAGCATTCGATGCAGCACCATGCTCTGGCACGCCAGGCGCTCAACATGCGCTGAAGTTTTCTCAAGTCTCGGGCAGCATATTGAACCGCATGCTTCATGAGCAGTATGCAGTGCAACAGCGCGCTCCAGCAGCTGTTGAACCGGCTGGAGCGCGCTTTTGACCCGCACATATACCTCTGATGTCTGTTTTCATTACCACGCCTGCCTGCGTGAGCACCGTGATGATTGCTGTAGCAGCTGCTGCAGTGGACCTGCTTGCGCCATGACCGCTGCCTGATGTCGTGCGTCGCGTGGTGTACGCGTGCTACAGGCGAATCGGAGCGATCATCAAGAATCTGAAGGCCATGCGCATGTGGGCCAGCACTCTCATCGTCGTGACGAGCGACAACGGCGGCCCGACAGCCTTCGCCGACGGCGCCAGCAACTACCCGCTGCGCGGCGGCAAGTATGGCAACTTTGAGGGAGGCGTGCGTGTGAATGCAGTTGTCAGCGGCGGATACCTGCCCAAGGCGCAGAGGGGCGCGGTCGCCACCGGGCTCATTGGCATCGAAGACTGGTACAGCACATTCTGCGCTCTGGCGGGCCAGGACCCCTTTGACAAGAAGGCCAGCGCGGCGGGCCTGCCCCCTGTGGACTCCATCAACATGTGGCCGTACCTGTCTGGGCAGGTCAGTTGACGTTCGTGCAAGTGGGATGATGTCATGATGCAACGTGGACAGATCTGCAGAGCCTGCCAGCGCCTGCCAGTGACTCAGATTCCACTGCAACCCTGCGGCGGAAGAGTTTGTCACCTACCTCATGCCAAACGCACCTGTCTCATGTGTCATTTCAGACCATATGCCCACAATGTGCGCCCAGGTGTTGTCAACGCACACGTGTAGGTACCGAGATGCGTTGCATCGACATCGCCTGGGCGCGCAACCAGAGCAACTACTAGTTTACCAATGGCCGCGTGCTGGTGAGTGCAGTGCACCCGTGAAACATTGGGCATCACTTGTAATTGTCAGCACTACAGGGAGCTTGTTCAAGTTCACAAGTCTTTTAAGGTGTCATAGAAGTACGTACCCTCAAAAGCTGGCGGTTGTTGCTTCACGGTGCCCTTGACGCAGACTCATTCTTGCGCCCGCTGATGCTCGCGTGCGTTAATGCCAGGTTGCAGCATCACCTCGCCAGGAGATCATCTTCTCTGCAAACGCGGTCGACAAACCTATCAATGGCGCCATACCGTATGTTCAGGGCGTGCTTGATGAGCGGGGGTTCAAGTTGATCTTGGGAGCTGTTTACACCTCATCCTGGTCACCTCAGGTTAACCCCACGAACACGACGGGAATTCCTTCGAAGGTGAGAATGTGCCAACTCTTCATGTGGAACTATGCCAAGTTTGCGCAGGGTATATATATCTTGCTGAAATCATTGCCTCTATCTGGCCTCAGTAAACTGAAGATCCACGACGAATGACAAACGCAGTTTCTGAGCTGCAGACGCACGTTCACGCAAGGCACTGCCGGAAGCGCTCCTTAGCATCTGACTCAGTAGGCCGCATAACAGCGCAGCAGACTATGCAGCTCACAGACTCAGGGCCGACGCAGGCGTTGTACTTGACGATGTGGCATGTTACATCCATGTGCACTGTTCATCCCAGCATTGCCAGAGTTCCACTCATGAGACGTCCGCATCCTATTGTGCGCAGAAATACTGTGGCGACCGCAACAAGTCTCTTGTCTACCCCTACACCGGCGCATGCCTCTTCAACGTGTTCGCGGATCCCTCGGAGCGCAAGGACCTCGCCCTCGGCGGCGCCCATCAGGAGGACATCGCACGCTTGGCCAAGCGCATTGTGGACCTGAACAAGACGGTGTTTGCACCGGACCGTGGGCCAGTGCCATCCAATCCAGCAGACTCCGTGGCATGCAAACATGCTGTGGCAGAGTTGTCAGGATTTGAAGGGCCCTGGCTGGACTGATCATGGAGTCCTTCATGCCAGCCTGGACACCTACCAGATTGATGAGCACTCCTCATTCCGAAAACAAAGATTTAGCTACATGGGCTGAACAGATCAGCAGTGACGCCTGACACATTGCTGCATTAGCTTCTATGACACCGCATGGCTACAGCACCAAAGCGTTCCATCTTTTTTAAGAATGAAGAACGCGGGCTTGTAGTCTGGTGAGTGATAGGGTGATGACATTTTTTCAGTTGTGATGTAAAGTTAGATTTTAATGTCCGTTACAGTCACGCGTTTCTCGTCGGTTCCTGCGGAGGCAGTGGCGTGACCGTCAGTGACTGAGAGGCAGCATATCATCGTCATGGTGCACCTACTCAGCACAGAGCGCCATTCTCAGTGCATACAGACAGCACATTTTGTAGTCATGGCGTTGTGCCATCCGGTTGTTGCGACCCACTTTGGCTCTTTGGAGACCCTTTTATTTTTCAGAAGTTACCTGACTTATTTACTGGAATTAACAATTTATGAACGAAACCACGATGTGCGTCCTTTGATATTTTGTGTGCTGCTCTATGCTCTGTATGCCCCCAGTTTGCTAGTTGAGCCCTCATGACAGTGGAAAAACGTGCGCATGCTGCCTCTCGCTGACCACAGCAGCGTCATGTACCATAACATCGCGACGATTGGGGATCTTAAGTAAGGCACCTTGGCAATGGCAAGGTAGGATATGCAAGCTCATGAGCTGTAAAAAGATTGACTTAACACCCGGTTCGCCTACTGCAGCAAAAGACAGTCATACAGGTCTGCACACAAGCAATGGCAGAAAATGCCTGAAAGCGAAAGGGCACGCAGAAACCCAAACGTGTTTACAGGCAGAGAATGTTACCAAACCTGGTCCCCCCTGACTTGAACCGAGAAGGGGGGGCTAATGACCCACGCATACCTACCGCCCCATGAGCCTATACCTGGTGACTTTCAACAACGGCAAACCCTACCGCACCTATTTTACAGCACCTATCATATGTAACACGCCGCGGGCCCTGCTGTACCTATAAGCTGTATACTCTACAAGCACAATGTATGTATAAAGAGCACCGGCAGTGTCGCCGCCAGTTGCACCAGAGGGGGGGGGGGGGGGTTCCCGCATGCGGAAAGATGGCAATTGCGGCGCGAAAAGGCCCTGGTGACCAGGACTGACCAAGACCGCGCGTAAGCGGGGACTGTGGCTTCAGTCCACGGGAAAGATTTCAGAGATGAGGCCGCGCGCCTTGAGCTGATCGCTGTAAAGCTCCGCCAGCTCCGAGTGCCAGATGCCGACCAGAGACATTCCTGCACGGCCATTGTGCCAGTGACGCGGCAGCGGAAGTTGGCAGAGCGGCGTGGCGGTGGTAAGGGGTGTGGCTGAGTTGCAGCGAGGGCGCCAGCGTCGATAACAAGACAGTGCGATGGCAGCTGCTGCTGCGCGTCTTTGTGCGCAAAAACACGGCTGTGGCACTGCTCAGGTACATACAAAGCGTGCACCACACGCAGCTGCGTTAGCATCAGATGCAAAGCATTGCGGCAGTTCAGCAGCTGATATAGAACTCTACCAAAGCTGCAGCAACTACAAAATTGCCAAGTCCCTTGCTAAACCAAAGGCTAAACCAAAGTATGTACTTCGACTTTGAAACTGGCTGGAGCAACATTGGAGACCTTGAAGTAAGTACTTCACATGGCGCCAATTCAACTACTTCACAGGCAAGCCTATCTTTGCAGCCCTCAATCACCATGCCACATTGGAGACTGTAGGAATTCTGTGCGTCTTGATACGGTTGTTGCAAACGCCATACAGGCAGCTTTCACATTTTGACTTGAAAGTACATGCGGTGCATGCAACAGGGCAGCCGCAACTGCAACACGTGCACTTCTCCATGATAAGTACGCTACGGCGACGCCTTGCACCACCGACCGGGCGCACAGGCCGGGCTCTGTGGTGTCCTGGTATCCCATAATGGGGGCGCCTACCCTGTCGAGTGTGCGCAAGCCTTGTAGCTCAGTGGTAAGGCCAGGGTCACCGCAGCTCACACTTACCATTGGTGTGCGCCGATATCATGATCTCGTAGGCGTTCGACTCCGTCACGCCCGTGACCTGCAGCGCGCGCAGCATCCACAGAAGGAGAAGACCATATGGGGCCATGGTTACGCAGATGAACACAAGGGCTCGGTGCGGATGTCCAGCGTGCATGGCATCCACAGAAGGAGAAGGCTAAACGGGGCCACGCTTACGGAGGTGAGCACGAGGGCTCCATGCGAATGTCGCAGCAGCCAAGACCAGAAAGGCCACGCGATGCCAGTGAACACAAGCATTTGGTGTAAATGTGGCAGGGACACAGAGACATCAGAACAACTCAGGCAGCAAGACAGATAACATCAGCGGCGTTTGGTGCAGTGCCGCAGACAGGGCTCTGCCGCTTTCGCGACTCGCACACGGCACAGGTTTGTGAAGGACAACAACGACAGTTGCATGCATTACTCAGTTATGTAGTCGTCCAGGCTGACCACCCTGGGTGCGTTGTGAAGTGTGCATGGTGCTGCGCATCCTGGCAGCGCACTGCGATCAGCCCGTGCTGTGAAACCAACACTGCGCAACACAATGCCTGGTACAGTGCTGCAAGACTAAGCCGTGAGGGCCCGCCCCCATTCACATTTTTGCGCATGGTCCCAAAAACAATGCCCGCATTGGGGCTGCTGAACATACAAGATCACAAGTACAGTGGCAATGTCCACATGTGCACTGTTGTTTGCCCTTGCTACAAACGCGCACAATGCACCATCGCCGCTTTACGTTTTTATTTTTTGTAGTTTTTAATTAATCAAAGTCTAAAGAAAAACGAATCAAAAAGATCGTTGAGCTCTAGGTGACAAGGGATGGTTAGCCGCAAGTGCCTTCCACCAATAACCGTGGTCGCCGCTGCTGCAGTCATTGGCCACGAGTCAAACAGTGCCTAAATAATAGCCTCACCTGCACCAGCGCACGCGCCACGTATTCGCGCGTGTTGCCGCTGTCGTTGAACAGCATGACCTGCAGCGTGTGCCAGCGCAAAAACAATCGGCCCGTGACTCGGAGGCGCATGGCAACACGAACGCAAATGCGCACCACGAGCTGTAGCCCTACTTTGTCAGAGCGTTCATTTAAATAAATCAAGTTATCACAAACGCACACATATCCCCAGCACACGCGATAGTGACGGCATTGGGCGTGAATACTTCACAGCGAAGTCCACGGGAAGTGAAGTCTGCAAGCAAGGCATGTGACGGTATGGTCATCAAGAGCGACAGGGGTCCTACGCGCAGCAGTCGCAGCATAGGTTCTGGCTGCAACGTCATGTCATGTTGTTGCGACATGTCGTGAGAGTATCATGTAATCTAAGCTGTGGAATGTTTGACGGCACAGGCAGCAAGCATTGTGGGGCGAATACTGGTATCTCTGCCGACTAGACGTAGACTAAAGTTATTGTCCCAGACCGGCACGCTGCTCTCACCAAACAGCCTCGCAGGCGGCCGCATTGAGGCTGGCACTGGCGACTTGGAAGCACGTTGGATTTTATAACCTCTTGCAGTTGACAACCACCTGAACGAGCAACTTGACCAGAGTACGCAATTTTACGGATAGGTCCACAGCAGCGTGCTGCAGCAGGTGCTGTACCGAGACGTCAAGTGCACGGGCTGTAGAGCGCTGCCAGCACGGCTGGTTGTTGTGCATGCAGCCGCTGCTGGTGCCCAGCCCGTAGGTGCACACAAGAAGGTAACTGGGGCAAGCCACCAGCTACCACTTGATGTACGCCGCGCCACTGAGGTTGCGCACGAAATTTTCTCAGCGCATGCCCCAGCGAACCCGGCCTTCGGCAGAGTGCCGCCGGAGTGCTGTTGCTGAAAATCATGCAGTATTTCAAGTACCGTACGCACTTCACGAAATAGTAGCTGTCGCTGAAGTCCAGGCTGTATTTCAAGCACTGTGTGTACTTCACGAAGAAGTAGCTAAGCAGCAGCGTTATTCACGTGAATAACGCACCTTGAGCTTGTCCACGTCCTCGCGCTTGCTGGCGCGCTCCATTACCGTCTTTGTCGTTGAAATTTATGTGTTTCAAGTACTTTATGTAATCCACAAAGTAGTAGCCAAGCAGCAGCGTTGTTTATAAGCAGAACGCACCTTGAACTTGTCCACGTCCTCGCGCTTGCTGGCGCGCTCCACCACAGTCTTGGGAGCGGGGCGCTCGAGAACGGTGCTGCCGCCGGTTCTGCCGAGCTTATCGGGGGACGGGGAGGTGCCGAATGGCACGTCACCTGACGCAATCCTGCAGACGTCAGGCAGGCAGTGCGGTCGAGGCGAGATGCAGTGAGCAACAGTTGGAGCCTTGAGTGCAGTTCAAGTACTGTAGAGGAGCACAGAGTACAGATGCAACAATGTTGTTGAAGTAGGGAGCAGAAGTTCGACGCACACAAAATGGCAGGGGAGCAGTCACTGTTGACGCAGCGGAACAGTGGGCACCGACTATCAAGGGTGATGAGCTGGCGGTAGCCGCAGCAGTGCTCTGCGCTGCGGTGTCGTTGCGAAGTGTAGCTGTGGGCGGCTGCATTGGGCAGATCACGGAGATGATGACATGTGTCTGCTTGAGGGTGGCAGGCATATTGTGTGCGCGGGATGAGCTTATGCGGGGGGATGGGGGGGGGGGATGGCACGTCACCTGACGCAATCCTGCAACATGAGGCGCGACATTTGAGGCGAGAGGCAGCGACCTTTGAGGGCCGTTATGAGCTGGCAGCAGCTGCAGCAGTGCTCTGCGCTGCGCTATGTATCATTGTGACGTGCGGCTTTGGGCGGCCAAATTGGGCAGCTAATTGAACTGGGGGGTGGTGGGTGGGTGGTGGGTGTCAGTTTTTAGGTTTGGGGGTGGGGGTATGTATGCGGGGTGAGCTTAGGGGGGTGAAGGGGTGCGCCGGATGGCACGTCACCTGGCGCGATCCTACGGACGTCGGGCAGGACAACATGAGGCAAGAGGCAGCCAGAGTTTGAAAGCCGTGGTGAGCTGGCAGCAGCTGCAGCAGTGCTCTGCGCTGATGTGTCGTGGGGACGTGCAGCTGTGGGCAGCTCATGAAGACGATTATGATGTGTCTGCTTGAGGGTTGGGGTATGCATGTGTGCGGGATGGTGCACGTAAGGAATGATGCTAAAGTTGCCGGTTTCAGGGAGCAAGTATGTGGAATCATGACGAAGTTGGGGAGAGAGCACGCAGGATGATGGTGAAGTTGCTAGATGTGCTGGCCTACAGAGGTAGCGGGGCAGAAGTTGAGAGTGAGGCTGTGCGCACCATATTGATGTGCCTTCGGTGTTGAGAGTGATTGTGCGTAATGACGACGAGTTGACAGAGCAGACGCGGGGCCGCAGCGACCCCAGCGGTGCACATTTCAGGCAGCGCTCAACTTGTGTGCTCGCTGCCGGCGTCGCGGCAGCACGCGCCGCTGGGAGGCACAGGAGACAGCGGTGACTGTGCTCGCCTTTACGTCTGCCGGTGGGTAGGTACGTAGTGCGCACTGACCCATACATACCCACTGCTTCAGCGCGAGAAATGCTGTAGTGATGGACTTGTATCCATAAAGGCCCCGAGAGAGGCCGGGTCTGCAGCAGCCTTGTCTGTATTGCGCCCTAAGGGCTTTCGTCCAGCGAGTAGGCACCGGCGGGTTGTGATAGTAGTAGGTAGCATTGTGGGGCATGTGCGCTGCGCAGCTGTGCATGCAAGCGATCGAGTAATGGGGTGACACCATCAGAACGCCGTCGCTCATGGCCGCTCTCATCACTCATCGGGGCGAGTCAAGCCACATGAAAACTTGCACGAATGAGCATATGCGGCATTGCAGCAGGAGCGCGTAGAGCGCCATGCGGTGACGCTCCTCTAGCGCAGCGCAGCGCGCAGTGCGCGAGCGCGGTATCATGCAGCGCGCGCGTTCCGGCGGCCGCAGTCAAAGCGCGAACGCCGCGTCAACGCCGGGGGCGGTCCACGCACACACACGAGAACGCGCTGCCTGTACGATGCGCGTTTATCCATCGGCGCACAAACAGAGTATATGTACTGCGCTGCGCACTGGGCGCACGCGCGGGCCTAGTGCCGAAGCTCTACACGGTGAGCTGTCGCCGCAGCAGGACCGAAACCGCGCCGACCATCGCAGACAACAAAGAACAGCGCGGCTCACCACGCGGCGCGCGAGGGCTCCGTCTGCAGGCGTGCGGTGATCTCGCGCAGCTTGGCCGTCGTCGCGCGCTGCCGCGGCGTCTGCCCCCCCCGCTGCGGCTCGATGCTGATGCTGCTGCGGCAGCCGACGGCGCTGCTGCTACCGCTGCTGCCAGCGCTGCTGCTGGCGCACTGGTGGACCGCTGAGCGCTGCTGCTCCGCGGCCGGAGCGCCGTTCCGCGGAACGGTCCGGCGCAGCGCGCCCCTCAGGTCTGCCATGGCTGCAGCAGCGGAGGTGATACAGTCAGTAAGAGCGCAATGCTTACAGGGGTTGGGCGCTGCGCCGAACCGAACAAGTCATGAGTGGTGCGCTGACACCACAACGGTCGAGCTGCCTGAGCATGAATTTTTCTGCTGAGCACTGCTGCTGCGAGAATGTGGATCGCCGCCAACACTAATGCGTTCCGTCAAGAGAGCAACGAGTGTGTGTCGTTGTCGCTGGCTCACGCCGCAGCAGGTTTCCACATGCTACGGCAGTGATCATCCAGCTGCCTGTGTCACTGAGTGCTGCTGCTGCCGCTGCGGGGACACGGCGCGGATCCGCAGAACAGTCCGCAGCACAGTTCACTTGAGCGCAGTTCCGACAGTTTCGCCACTTTATTCAGCACAGCGCCGCTTGCGCACGAGCCGCGTGTACATGACCATGCTTCGCGTTACAACAAGCAACATTGCGTGCGCAAGGTGTGTAGGGTAACAACAATGCGGCTGCTACGCCATGACGCATCGGCGATTGCGCGATGCTCGTGCACTCGGTCAGCCTCACGGCGCGCTGTGTGCCGTCACTGCCGTCACGGCCTCAGGCAGTTGATGTGCCCATGCTGTTTAAATGAGAAACAGCGGACACACTGAACCCCCAAATTGGTGAACAGCGCCGACACGCAGCGGCAAGTTGGCCGCGTCGTACCATAGGAGCTCAAGGCCCAACGGAACCTCTAGACAGCAACAATTGCACGACATTTCAGTAATGGGGCCCCACGTGCGCAGCGGACCTGCACAGTTGTGCAGGCGCGGAAGAAGCTCTTGCTTTCGCTGCTTGCGATCATAGAGGTGCTCCGGGCCCATGAATGGTCACCGATTTCGAAGAGGTTTGTTGACACACCACTGCACCCATAAGTGCCATCTCAGGAAAGGTGTTCCGTGCAACTCAGGTTGCAGTTGGCGAAGTGGTGACCACCTCAATGTGGCACTGAAAGTAGAACCATATGACTACAAACCGCAGATGTCAGACGTCAATGGCACAAGCTAAAGCTTGAGCTTTCTAAGCACGACAGTCGCCTTACCTAGCGTGCTGTCTGCTGTCCTGAGCTGGATATTACTCCTGCCGAGCGCGGATCCAGTTGGGAGCGGCCTCAGAGCCGAGACGCCCAGAAGCAGCGCATTAATGGCCACCACCACCATAAGGCGGAAAGAAAATGTAGACGCCATCATCTCCGCACGCGCCAAGCGCCAGGCAGGCTAGAGATCGTCCAGCAAGAGAGGCGAGTTGCAGGCGACGTCAGCAACAGAGCAAGATTGCCGGGGATCTCAAACAGTCAGCGGAAAGCCCAGCAGCAGTTGAAGCTGATCAACAGGGCTTGCCTCGCGCGAGAAGACCTGCTGGCCGCTGCCAACGTGTACACCTCTAAGGTTTGTGATTTGACCAGGTTGAAGTAGTGAAGTTGAAACACACAGAGCAAGCTCCACTACGTCGAGGCGATGCGACAGACAGTATGTGGCTGACGTCAACTCAGATCTGCTGATCGCACGCCTGCGCCAGTGCGCTGCGGAGGCACAGGACCAAGTTGCACTCACCGAAGTAGTACTCGCACCAAAACGAAGTAAATTTCCTCGCGAAGAGAAGAGACGTGCACATGCAGAACGAGAACGACTGATGCGCTTACCTCCTTCAACCTCCCTCAAGCTCCTTCAGCTCCAGTGCTTAGTCTACTCTCTGCACAGACGCTGACTTCCCCCTCTAAATCTGGGGGAACAAAGACCTGGGTTACGGGTTGGGAACAGCTGATGAAAATTGAGTTCGTGGCACTCACCGCTGCTGACCCACACGGCGTGTCCCTGTGCTGCTTCCATTCAGTGATAGAGATCGAAGAAACGTGCAGGTACGCGCGGACGCAAGCAGATGCACTGCTGTTTGGTACCTACTCTCTTTTCCCTCGTCTGTCGTGCGGTGCTGAACTTCCTGAGAGCTCAGCCCACTAGTTCGCCGCTGGAAGGACGGAAGGGTTGACGACCTGTTTGAACTGGCATTCGCATGTGCTCCAGCCTTTGAGGCTTATGCCTTAGGGCCTTGTTGTCAGGAAGGGTGAGCTGCACGTGTTTGGATGGAACTGACATGTTTTTTCGCATTATCTCGCTCAGCATGCGTTATTGCGCCAGTACGCTTACATCAACATACTCGGACCATAACCTGCCTAGTGTTCTTGCTTGCTGCCGTGCGGTGACGATTGCGGCTGCAAGTGTAGAAGGTGAACGCCAGTGAGCATCCTCGAAACTGGAGCACAAGCAGCCATGACGAACTCCGGTGGCGCAGCTCTGCTGGCCTGCATGTGCCTGTGCTGGTTGAATTCAGCGCCTTCGGCAGACGCCTTTACTCCTGGTGCATCAGCCTTCCTGCAGTCGAGGTCAGTGCTTTTGGCTCATTGCACTTCAACTGCACCTGACAGCCGCGCACTATATACGATTACCGCACCACTGTGAATGGCATGCTTGCGGACGACCAGAGGTGCTTTTGTGAGATCGGGAAATGAATTTGCTGAGTTGACACTTGTTGACACCTGAAACTATAGGTTCAAGATGACACTGGAACGGCCTCCATAACACGGAGGATCTCAACAGCTAGCTGAGAATTGCCATGAAGCTGCTTGTTTTCAATTATAGCTGCATGCCCTGTGCTGTCTTGCAATGCAGCTTGAGCATACATTTTTTTTTTTGCCGTCGCCAAGCGTCACACGGTTGCGCACAAGTTGCATGTAATGCCTGTGCTGTTTTGCAGCAGCAGTGTGCAGCTTGTGGTTGCTCAAATCGCCCTCATGACTCAGCTTCTTGCCATTTGCTCATGTCTTTTGCGTATGGTGTGCGCAGGAGCGGCCATGTCGCTGCACGTAGCAGTTATGCTCGACCAACGATGTCGCTGCGGGTGTCTGATGATTTCGAGGTCATCCAGGTGCGACTTCGGTGCTTTCAATTTGAACATACTTCTTGAAGTACAATTTAGCAGCCACCACTTGCCCAAAGTGTTTTAGCTTCATGAATTCAGTCACTGCGTTTTCAGTGCATGCGGGCTGTCAATACGATGGACATCTTGCGCATCAGCTTTAGGATGGTCTGTGCCCTGTACAATGACAGCTAACAAATGCACACATGCTGCCACGGAGCCATCATACGTATACATGCATCTATTGAAATGTCAGCATGACTTGTTGAAAATCTGATGGTTGGTTGGCATGCATCCGCAGGTCCCCCCCAAGTCACATGCTCGTAAATATGTGCATGACTCGTGGCCAATTGCTGCAGCAGCGGCGACCACGGTTATTGGTGGAAGGCACTTGCAGCTAACCATCCCTTGTCACCTAGAGCTCTACGACCTTTTGATTCGTTTTCATATGCATGACATTCCATGCTTGCCGTGTCACTGTCTGCGCGCGCGCATCGCAGGACGCACCCCCCGTGAATGGAAGGCGCAGCATAATGGATGAGCTGGACAGCCTGTTGAATGAGGCGTCAGGTGCGCGCCCCTCTTGATGTCATGAATTCATGCGCATGCACCGCTGCAATTCATGAAACTGTTGAATGAGGCGTCAGGTGCGCGCCCCTCTTGATGTCATGAATTCATGCGCATGCACCGCCGCAATTCATGAAACTGTTTAATGAGGCGTCAGGTGCGCGCCTCTCGTGAGCTCGTGAATTCATGCGCATGCGCCGCCACAATTCATGAAACCGGCAGCGTGTATTGTCTTTGAGTTTGTGCGTTTTCGTGGGTTTCCTCAATTACGATCAGCACGCCCTCTGCTTGGCTTTTGTGGGCATGCACCCTTGCGTAGGAAAAACGGACTCAGGGCCTTGATGTTTGGGAGGCTGTGCCTCTGCGTTGAGAATTTGGAGGTCTTCAGCCTCTGCTTTACTGCACACAGCATGAGTGTCTGGTTATACAGTGGATTATGTGTACCTGTACCGAAGGCGCGCATATCATTTCTTTGATGCATACTTCCATTACTGTGCATATCCTACACTATGTGCACAAGTGATTTACGCCTATGACCTTGGTAATGTTGAAGTTCGTGCTTTGGCAGCCTCTGCTTTGTTACAGCAGCAGACCTTGTCGAGTATGGAGAGCTCTCAGCAGCTGAAACATTGTCAAAGCCACACCGTCAAACTGAGTCATGCCAACGAGTCCTTTCAGCACCATTTCACTGTTGACGACTGGCTGATGCGCTGCTGTTGATTACTTACTATTGTCTCTCTCACTTGACTTTTCGTGTTTGTATAGGTGACGCGCCTTTGGCCGACATCCTGCCGCCGCCGAGGCGCGCAGCCAGGTAAAGTCAATCACTAGTATTGCCATTTCATGATGTTGAAGTTAAGTTGCTCTCTAATCTGCCTGCCGCATAAGTTGAAGTTGTTTCATGTCAGGTCCGACGAGCAGCGTCTCTTTTGCTACATTGAATCACTCTGCATCGATAAAGATCAAGCACAGAGTTGTTATGTGCTACGCACCAACGCAGGTCACGTCACAGAGCTACTTAGTTCACATATCCTTCAACTGCCAGCTTGTGGCCTGTTGCAGGCACTCATTTTCTGTGTTCTGAACTCGCATAATCCTGGCATCACCATGTGTGTGTACTGCTACAGGAGCGAGTGGCAGGGGTCTGGGGAAAGGGAGAGGAGCAGCTTTGGCGCCAACGGTGAGACTGGCGCTTAGAGTCTACAGCGGCAGAGGTTGTGGCTGCATGCAGTTTCATGATCAAACTACGGTTCTTGCAGGAGTGGTGGCCAAGAAAAACCTTTATTTTGCTTGAGGGGCAAAAAACGGTTTTAAAAACCCTGGCAAAGTACCCATGTTGACAAGGGTCATAATTGACTTAGAAAGCCATACCAAGGTGGCAGCCTTGCGTATGCTGTGTCTGTGCTCACCAGCAGATGCCGTGAAAAGGGACAGTTTATTGCAATTTACAGTCTCGAGATAGGGATTCATAGTGAACGCAAATCATCTTGTGCTCGCCAGGAATCCCGCAAAGTGATTGTTTTGGTGTTTGTGCGCATCAGTTCGTCATCAGATGCGGGCCAGTTGCGCATGTTTTGCATCCAGGAAGCCATGAGCACGATTCACCCTGTTACGCCAGTTGTGTGCTGCCGGCAGTGAATGTCTTCCGGTAACTGTAACTGCCGTAACCGTACAGCGTGCAAACGGCACTGAGCGTGTAACTGCCATATGCTTCAACAGTCACGTCCGTCTTGCCTCACATGTTCCAGCTCAATGTCATGCTTCTGCGCCTGCAGTCTCAATCCTGCTCTGTCATATGTAATACACTATGTATGCCATATTGCAGGGGGCGGGCGCGGCGCTGGCGACCGCGGCTATGACAGGGGGTCTGACAGGGGTTCCGACAGGGGGTATGGCAGGGGGTCCGAAGGGGGGTATGAGAGGGGGGAGCGGGGCCCACCCAGGGGGCGGAGCGCTGTGTTGGATGCCGGAGAGAAGCTGGTGGTGGACAGCGATGCGGAGAAGGTGGCGGTGGAGGGCAAGGACGTTGATCCTAAGGCAAGTCACTCCTTGAACTGGAGGTTGTCATTTCGAATGAATGGCCACAGGGATGTCGATTCGAAGGCAAGTCACTTTTTGTACTGTGGTAATCACTTGCGTGAACACGGTGTCGACGTGCCGGAAGTGTATGTAGTACGAGAGGATGGCGGGGGAGGGCAAGGACGTTGATCCTAAGGCAAGTCACTCCTTGAACTTTGGTTGTCACTTTAGTTGAACCACCACGACTAATGATGTCAGCGTGGTTTGAGAAGTGTAGTTGAGAATGTGGCAGTGGAGGGCGTAACAAGGCAAGTCACTTTCTGAACTGTGGTCGTCACTTTGGATGAATGGCCGCAACACAATGTTTACTTGTCAGAAAGCTGGTCAAGGATAGCGATGCGGAGAAGGTGACGGTGGAGGGCAAGGACGTTGGCCCCCCCAAGGCAAGTCACTCCTTGAACTTGGGGGTCATCACTTTTGGATGAATGGCCTCAAGGCCGTTGATTCCCAGGCAAGTCACACTTGGAACTGTTGTCATCACTTGTGGTGAATGGCCACAACTCAATGCCAATGTGCTGGAAGTAGTGTTTGAGAAGGTGGCAGTGGAGGGCAAGGACGACGTCAACGTGCTGGGATCTCTGTTAGTGCATTGCCACAACACGATGTCAATGTGCCGGAAATGTAGTTTGAGAAAATGGCGGTGGAGGCAAGGATGTTGATCCTTAAGCAAGTCACTCTGCAAACTTGAGGTCATCACTTTGAATGCATGGCCACAAGGATGTTGATCCCGAAGCAAGTCTCTCGTTGAACCTGAGGCCATCAATTGGGGGTGAATCGCCACAACGCGATTGCAACTTGCCAGAAAGTTTGTCAGCGCTGCTGTTCCAGGGAATGATGCGATTATGAGTGGATTCACCTATGACGGACGGACGGACGGGGGGGGGGGGGGGGGGGGGGGAAGGGGAGTGGTGTATGCAGAGCCAGGCGACGTGTACTGGAAAGGGCAGTTTTGCGCCGCTTTTCAATGAATGGCACGGTCGCACTACTGTAGCTTCGCCAATGTACACCACAGGACAGTGCAGGAGAGCCATCAGCACTCGATGATCACGTGTGTTAACAATGTCACTACAGAACAGTACAAGAGCGCCCTCAGCACTGGACGGACCTTGGGAACGTTTGTCTTGTGGTTGGATTCATGAATTTCAGGGTAACTAGGGTTAGGGTAAGCTTGTGGCAGCTGCAACCTGCTTCTTTACTTGGTGCTGTTTTCTGAAAACAACTACTTCATTGAAGTATCAGAGGGGTGGCACCAGGGCCGGGTTGGCACCATGTGAGTCATATGGCAACAGCCGATGTGGTTAGAAACAGTCCGCTCAGCTGCATGTGTGGTACCTGCGCTGTTGCAGGTGGTCAAGTATGCATTTGTCGAAGGAATGACGCTTTGACACACGTGTTTACATGACAACAACTCTCGTCACACTCCAACAGCGCTCGACACTGCATATCCTGCAGGATGATCATTGTGCACCATAATCGCATACACTGGAAGTGCCTCGACGGTGGTCCTTACAATCTCAGAAAGGCACACTGTACATTCATATCTCCACATGAATGCTCTCACTTCTTCAAGTTGTACAGTTGAAGCGAACAACTTTGAAAGATCACAGTTTCCTTGGCACTGCGCTGCGCGCAGACTCCAAGTAAGTAAACTTGAAGTATAATGTTTTTCCTTCGCACTGCGTTGCGCGCAGACTATCGATGTGCTCTTGGGCAAGGGCATCACGCACTTCACGCCCGTGCAAGCGGTGACCTACGAGCACATCCTGGCAGGCAGGGACATGATTGCCAAGAGCAGAACCGGTGAGCCTTCTCCAGAATTTTTATTCTAAGTAGAAGTTCTTTGATAGTTTTGTCCTGGTACCTGTGCTGCTACCTCTATGACTCACTTAGACCATCCACAGACTGCCATGCGAGCACATCCTGGCGGGCAGGGACATGATCGCCAAGAGCAGAACCGGTGTGCCCCCAAATTTCAGAACATGCTACTTCCAGCATGCGTACGCGTCCCCGCTGGTAATCGCTGTCCTCTGTGCATTGCGAGGCTGGGAGTCCTTCTGTTGACTCGCGCGGTGTAGTTGCCGCAGCAGAGGCGATCCACTCACCATCCGCTGCCGCGGTGCGCCCACCTGGTCCTACTTCAAGTACTTGAAGTACGTACCGCAGCGACGGCCTGTCTGGTCACCCCGAGCCCGCCATGCGGCCTGCACTTGCAGCGCCTGCGGTGCGGAGCGCTAGTTCAACTTGAACTACAAGGTGTTGTGCCATTCACATCGGCATCATTGACAAGCCACACCTGGCTGAACGGTGTCTGGCTGCATGCGCTGACGACGCTGACGTGTCTCTCTGCCTGCGCATCCGCGCCCTCTCCCCGAATGCAGCTTCCACGCCAGCTGTGTGCGCATCACCTGGCAGCGCTTCCGACATCAATGTGTACTAGTCAAAAACAGTGCTCGCAATGTAGTCAGGCTCGTGAGCTCTCAACAAGGCCTGGCTGTGTGCACTGACGACGCTGCCGTGCCTCTGTGCGCTGCGTAACGTAAGCCGCTGTTCTCTGCTACCAGCACCCACTCAAGCGCTAATCTGCTGCCGTCTGCTGCCACCTTCCTTTGCTGCTGCGGAGGCAGCACCATTTTTCTTGCACATGTTCAGAAGTACGCGCATCTCCTAAACAGTCATGCATACCTACGGTAGGCACTGCTACAGTTCTTCCGCGTTTGAAGTTGAGCCTCGTGAGCACTGCTGCTGTTCGCTGCCGCAGGCACCGGCAAGACTATCGCGTTCGGGCTCCCCGTCATTCAGCACCTGGCCAGGTTTGCGGACGACGCAGACTCGCGCAGCAGCAAAAGGTATGCTGCCCCACTGATGCGTACATACCACTTGGCCACAAACACATACTCCAAAGTACATGAATGGCAATGCAAGATGCACGCACTGTCATACGGCACCTGGCCAAGTGGGCAGCAAAGAATACTGCTCGGCCATGAAACACTGCGGGTGCGCGAGCAAGAGAGCGCTACTCGTGACTCGGTGACGCGAGTGATTCATTGGGTAAGCACTCCTCGCTGCCTGCTGATAGCTGCCTGCTGATACGTGCTGCACTGTGCTGCTGTCCTTGCGTCGTGCGCAGGGGCCGCAGCCCGCGCTTCCTGGTGGTGTGCCCCACGCGCGAACTGGCCAAGCAGGTGACGATTAATCATTCATTCATGATTCATTCATGAACTTCATTCATGATTCAGGCAGCCCCCACTTCCTGGTGGTTTGCCTCTTACGCAAACTGGCCAAGCAGGTGACGATCGTTCATGATCGAGGTGGCGGTATATCGCGCACGCTGCATGCGCTGCCTTTACAGGCAGTTCCGGTCAACAATGCTTTCTTCAACTGCATCACAAACTCCTGTGTGCAACTGACTTGTAACTGACATGCGAGGCATGAGGCGCCACATGCGCCAGGCAGCAGACGCGTTCGCGCAGCCAGCGCCTCAGCAATGCTTTCTTCAACTTCATCTTGAATGGCGTTGACTCTGCTGAGTGCAACTGACGTGCAACTGACATACCAGGCATGAGGCGCTTCGTGCATCAGGCAGCAATAGCGCCGCCAGCTTTGCCGCGCAGGGCATCCGCGATGCTTTGTTCAACTTCAGTGTCAGTGGTGTTGACGCTCCATTATGTAACCGCCGCGTAACTGCCCGCAACAGGTGGCGGACGAGCTCGCGCAGCTCGCGCAGCCCCACGGCATGAGCGTGGAGTGCTTCTACGGCGGCGCTTCGTATGGGCCGCAGGAGAGCGCTCTGAGGTGAGTGAGTGAGTGAGTGAGTGAGTGAGTGAGTGAGTCTCAGACAGTACCGTGAAGCGCGGCATGAACGTGCAGTGCCTCTACGGCAGCGCCTCGTACGGGCCGCAGGAGAGCGCTCTAAGGTCAGAAAGTGAGTCAGTGAGCGTGTGAGTCATCGCGTGAGTGAGTGAGTCTCAAACGAACCGTGAAACGCGGCATGAGCGTGGAGTACTGCTACAGCGGCGCCTCGTACGGACCGCAGGAGAGTGCTCTGAGGCACGTGAGTGAGCGAGTGAGTGAGTCAAATAAATGTGTCTCGTTGCCTGGATGCTGATGCTCGGGAGCCGCACACGCCAGTGCAGTCACGCTCGTGCCAGAGGTGAAGCAGACAAGCCGACTCAAAGCAGAGCATGATATGCTAGACGAGGGCTCGTGATGCTGAAGAGTGGATTCTATTGAACCAATGGCGTGAGCCCGAAAAGAAAGGCTTAGGGTAGGTATGTATGTCACCACTGGGGGTACGGTGGTACTGCAGCTCTGTCAATGAGTGAGAATGTGAGTAGTTGAATGTTTCTTGTTGCCTAGATGCTTGTGCTTGAGAGCAGTGCCTGGCAATGCAGTCACGTGATGATCTCTGTTAGTAGAGCCGCTCATGGCGGAGGTGGCGCGTGACTGCGAGTCGCGCGGGGGGTGGGTATTCTCCTGTATGCATACATACCCATAGTGCTGATTCACGTCATCTGCTCACCAAACGTTTCGTTGCGCTGACTGCTGCAGGCGCGGGGTAGACTTGCTGCTGGACACCGCTTCGTCCAACTATGTATGTTTGTTATGCTGTTATTAAGGCAAGTCAACTGTTTTTTTTGTATGCGCTGTTTTCACTGAAAAGGCAAGTCAGTCGCTGTCCGCGAATTTACAACTGACTCGTCGCACCAACTGTCCACAGGCGCGGTGTAGACGTGGTGGTGGGGACCCCGGGGCGTCTGATTGACCACGTGCAGAAGGGCAACCTGGACCTCTCCGAGCTCAAGCACGCAGGTGAGCTGGTGATGAAGGGGTTGAAGTTCTCAAATTGAAGGTCAAATTTGAATTTGAAGTAATGAACAGCACATGAATGTTCACATCGAGGCCCTATACTACATCCACTTCCGACCTCAAGCACACAGGTGAACTGCTGATGAGGGAGTTGAAGTTATCAATAGGCTGTGGAGTGTACCATGTATTTGTAGGTATCCTCCTGCGCGCAACGCAGCCACACCATAGTCTTGTTGGTGGCCGCATCTGTGCTGACAGGGTGGACGAATGAGCACTCTTTGAAGGCAGTGTCACGCTGCACAACTTAGGCGATTGCAGGGGTACTGCTGCGCGCAACTTGGTCAAAGCATGTCTCATCGGCTCGTTCCAGCTTGGGTCGTGACGGCAGTGCGCAACAGTGTCAGATGACATTTCCTACACAACTGCGCGCGTATGCACTGCTTTTACGCTACGCACCTTGCAGTACGCAGTATTTGCGTTCTGCACGGTTAGATAGTGGAACGACGCCATCCACTTGAACTTGTGTGGTGACTCTCAGTTGGCACAAGAGCGCTTGCACAGACGCCATGCATCACCCCGCTGCTGCATACGTGTTGCATCTTTGCATCTCTCCATGGTGCATGCGCGTGCATACATACCACATACACTGAGCTCGGGAAGGTCTTGCCGCCTTTGTATTGGTGTGCATTCCCGCACACTAGCCGCAGCAGCAATTTGCGTTTCAGGTGCAGAGGTACATTATGCCCGGGCATACACTTCCCCAGAATCTGCCAAATTAGGCAAGGAAGCCTTTGAGCGCAATCTGCGCCTTCAAGAGGAAGCTGTGCCTCCAAGAGCTCTCTAGGCTGTGCCTTCACAAGCAATCTCGGACAATTTGCGAACCCCTTCCTGATGTACCAGGAATGCTCCATATTCCTACAACGTACATGACCTCCACACCGCTACTCACCTTTTTGCATGCGCAGTCCTGCACCGGGAATGCTCCATATTCCTACAAGATGCATGACCCTATACCCCTTCTTTTTGTGCACAGTTCTGGACGAGGCCGACGAGATGCTCAACATGGGGTTTGCGGACGCCATTGAGGAGTTGTTTGCCAGGTGAGTGTGCGCATTTGCTTGAAAAGTGCCGTATTGTAAGCTACGGCAGTAGCAGCTGCGTGGTGTTACAACCAGCAGCATGCACCGTGCTGCCTCCTGCCGAATGTTGCTAGTTCCGTAGTTCCACATCAACACCGTACATATCTAGGGTTAGGGTTTTGAGCATGCACGATGTCTTGAAAGCTCATGCTGGTTTCTCGCTCTCACGCTGTGTGCTCGCACGCACAGCGTCAACATACCAGAGTGCCAGCATCGTTACATCCAGCATCAGAAGTACCGGCATGCACAATGCCAAGCACTGACCTCTTGTTTGCGCAGCAAATGGAGTGCCAGCATTGTACATTCAACATCAGAAGTACCGGCTTGCATGATGCCAAAAGCCCATCTCTTGTTCGCACAGCGAACGGAGTGCCAGCATTGTACATCCAACATCAGAAGTAGCGGCATGCACACTGCCAAAGCTCATATCTTCTTCGCAAAGAACGGAGTGCCAGCATTGTAGTATTAACATTAGAAGTACCTGCATGCACAATGCCAAAAGTTCACCTCTTGTTTGCTCGCTGTACTCATGTGCAGGGTCAACATACCGGAGTGCCAGGTGCTCCTCTTCAGCGCCACCGTGCCCGACTGGGTCAGGCGCATATCCGCCGCATACCTCAAGAACCCCCTCCAGGTATGGTGCAGTTTGTAGTCGCCTTTGACAGCGACGACGCAGTGTGCAGACAGCGCTCTCGTCTTGTAAGTCTGGGTATCTGAGTCAGGCGCATATCCGCCGCCAGGGATACTACAGTACATGAAAACGAATCAAAAGATCGTAGAGCTCTAGGTGACAAGGGATGGTCAGCCGCAAGTGCCTTGTGTAGTCGGCGACCACGGTCATTCGTGGAAGACACCGGCGGCTAGCCACACCTTGTCACCTACAGCTCTACGATCTTTCGGAATCGTTCCCGTGTAGTCTCCGTTGAAAGCGACGACATGACGTGCAGCAAACGCACTTGTGTTGTAAGTCTGGGCATCTGCTGGCAGGCACGCGCCCCATCACCAGTGCTCAGCGGCGGAAGAAGCAACGGCTTGAAGGGCGGCATGCATGGCGCAAATGAATTATGTGAGGCACAGTACGGGGCTATTGGTGTCAGTGCTCAAAGGCCTGGGGAAAACAGCCTCAATGAAAGTTGCCAGAACGTGTCTGCAGCTTATAGGAGCAACTGGCATTGGACGCCACGGCGTGGCTCCGAAATGCGCCATGCTGATACTTCAGCATCTCCAGAACCCCCCATGCGTAGCGCCGACTGCGCCGGCGCGTCTCCCCCGTGTACTGCACATGTACTGCACCTGTTGCTCATCTGTACTGCATATGTACCGCGCCTGTGCTGCATCTATTGCACAACTCATGTGCAGCGCCGGCGCGTCTCCCGTGTACTGCATCTGTACTGCACCTGTTGCTCATCTGCACTGCATCTGTACCAAACCTGCACTGCAACTATTGCACAACCCTTTATCGCACAACCCATGTGCAGCGCTGACGTGCCTCCCGTGTACAGCATCTGTACTGCATCTGTTGCTCATCCGTACTGTATCTGTACCGCACCTGTACTGCATCTGTTGCTCATCTGCCCTGCATCTGTACCGCACCTGTACTGCATCCACTGCTCAGGTGGATGCGGTGGGCACCACGGACAACCGCCTCGCTACGACGGTGAAGCACCTGGCCATCGAGACGCCCAGCCGCAACAGGGCACACATGCTTGAGGTATGTTGTACTTGTGCAGAAATAAGTGCTTCTAGTGCATATTTTGTGCTTGACCTTCAGGGCACACATGCTGGAGGTATGCATGTACTTTTTTTTTTTGCTTGGGGTGTGAAAAAGCCCAGATGGTAAATGAACAGGTTGCTACCGGAATCTACATGTGTCTTGTGAAAACGCAGAAGAGTCTCAGTGCGCATCGACGATCGCTTCTGAACGACATCGCCAAACGACATGTGTGTACTTGTATAGTAATGCTCGAGGCATGTAGTATGCCTGCTCACCGCTTTCGTGTGCCTGTGTGCATACGCAAACGTGCACCAACAGCGTGCCCCCATCCCACAGTTAGGGTCAGGGTCAGGGTAGAGACGGCTGACCTTGGCAAGCATGACACACCTTGCGGCATCTGACACCCCCCTAGCGGAGGCAGGTTATTCCACTGCGAGGATCGTTGCGGAGCACAGACACCTGAGCACTGCTGCCCTGCACTGGGTAGGGGTTACGGTTAGGGTTAGAGACAGCTGGCCTTGGCACATAGGACACATGCCGCTGCGTGAGAGCCCGTAACCGAGGTGTAGCTGGCCCCACTGCAAGTCCTTCAGCTCAGCAATAGAGCCAAGAGTCCGCAGCTCAGTGGGGGCACACGCGCAGCATAGCTCAGCTAAATTGCACGCTGTAGGGCGCTGCTCACTTCCAATCAAACAGTTTACGTCTGCGTCGCATTCAGCATGGTGGCTGCGTGCTGTGTGCCGTGATGTCCTGGACGCTGAGCACTGACACCTGAGCGCTGCTCCCTGCTTGCTAATGCAGGACGTCATTGCCGTGTATGGCAAGGGCTCGCGCGCCATCGTCTTTACGCAGACCAAGCGTGAGTGCGACGAGCTGGCTGCCGGCAACGCCTTTAAGACCCTGTCCTCACAGGTGCGCTTGTTTAAAAGTTGGGATGCATGTATTATTCATCAATGAATGGTCATTCATGAATCAACACTGATTTTGATAGGAAGAGCCGACGAGCTGGCCGCCTGCAACGCCTTCAAGACCCTGTCTTCGCAGGTGCGCGCAAGTTTTTCTTGGAAGAAACAGGGATGCATTTCTGTTTTTGCATTGCTCATTAGAAAAGAACGTTGACTTTGAGAAAGAGCCAACATTCACTGCATGATATTTGTAAGAATACTGTTCCGCTTCCACACATTCTATTTCTTGGGTCAACATTCATAGCACAGTAGACTTTGTTCGTTCTTCTGAATTCAGGGGATATAATTGGCCTGCAAGCGCAGCTCGTGAATGAGCGCTTGCTCGAAGGCTGGAGCGGATGGAGCGGATGGCAAGCGCTTGTGCCGCGGAAGGCACGCAAACACGGCCGTGTTTACATTGACTCTGAGGCTGTGATCACAATCAGCAATGTGATGCGGGTGCATAATCTTTTCACCATTACCCTAAGTAGCCCTATCACACTTTTCGCCAAAAGCTCTCTGTTGCCTCAGAAAGGAACCAATGCCTTTCTTCTTGCCGCGCAGCATGTTTGCTCGGAGGCACCACAGTTGGTCGGAGCTTCGGCACTTGCGCGCTCACACTCTTGGGTTAGGGTCAGGGTTATGTCTCTTTTTGCTGCTGGTTCAGGCATTGACACTTAGTTGAGCACTTCCACACTGGCAGTTGTGCAAACAATTGAATGATTCTTTTCCGTGAAGTTCACAGGAGGTGCTGGCTTGACGCCTGACTGCAACCATCATACCCTTACCCTACCCCATCGATTCGCGCTGTTGCAGGTGCTTCACGGCGATATCGGCCAGAATCAGCGTGAGGTCACCATCGGGCAATTCCGAAAGGTAAGCGCCCTCTTCGGGCCACAGCCCTCTGTCTGGCAGGTTTTGACGAAATATATGTGTGCTTGGAGAACCTCAAGTGGACACTAGGCGAGTATGCAGCTTGCGTCTGGAACCTGATACCGCGCTGGGTTCGGAGGGTAGGGGTACGGGTTTGACGTAGGGTTGATCATCAATCACAGTCAGGTGTGAGGTCAGCATTGGGCAGTTCAGAAAGTTGAGCATTGCCTTTGCCGCCGCGCAGCCTGTGTGTCAGTACATGATCGGCGATGTATGGCGCGTCCATACTTCAAGTTGCCGCCAGGCCAGCTTCAGGCTCATCAGGTTTGGAACCTGTGACGCTGATGCCTAAGGGTCAGGGTTAGGGTGGTGGGCAGGGGTGAAGAGCAATCAAAACCAGTGTGAGGTCAGTACTGGGTAGCTCTGACAGTGTCTTCAGTGTCTCTGTCTCGCAGTCGGTTTGGATCCTTTTGAGGACTTGCAGTTGACGCGGGGCCTTCGTATACATGCCGCACACGAGCTCTGCTGGTCACCCCCACCACTTTGATGCGTCGCGCCGGCACTGACCACGCTTTGGATCCTTCCAGGACTTGCAGTAGACACTAGCCTTTACATACATGCCGCACACGAGCTCTATACGACGTTGCCCCCTCCCCTTTGATGCGTCGCGCCGGCACTGACCACGCCCTCCCTGCGGTGACCACAACATATATACTTAAAGTACTTCGAATTATATACATTCCGCACACGAGCTCCATTGGTCACTGGCTTGCCCCCTCCACTTTGATGCGTCGTGCCAGCACTGACCACGTCCTCCTCCCTTTGGTGATCACGTGCCCATCTGAGCGCTGCAACAGGGCCAATTCCAGGTTCTCGTCGCTACGGACGTGGCGGCCCGCGGCATTGACATCAGCGAAATCGACCTCGTGGTCCAGTACCGACCGCCCACGGACCCTGACACCTACGTTCACCGGTCAGGTACGTTAAAACACCAACTTGGAGTTGGCGTGATGCTGAGATGTCGCCGCTGCAGTGCGCAGGCCTTGAGCAGTAGGGCGGACCCTGACATGTACGTTCACCAGTCAGATGCGCAAACAGCGCCTTGGCTGGGCTTGCTGCTGGATGCGCCGCTGCGGCGCCCAGGCTATGAGCGATAGCACGTACTGTCGTAACTGCTGTAAATGCCATGACTCGTCAACCCGTGCGAAGGGTCCTTGTTGCCTAACCCTTACCCCAACCCTGGCCCTAACCCTAACCCTAGGGATGCATGGCCCTAACCCTAACCCTAGGGATGCATCGCAACGCACTGCTGCCACTTGCCATTGCACCTACCACCGGTCAAGTGCGCATGGGTCAGGCGCGTTTCCGCACGGTCGCACGTCTGCCTTTGAATGCGTACGCTGTTACATATGACTTGATGGGTTTTCGCACGGGCCACGGAATCAAACAAAAATAGTTTTTCAAGCTTTCATGTTAAACCGGTTCAGCTGAGCTGCTCTTGTTTGGCTATGTAGTGGTTTTGCAAACCGCGCCACCCGTGGGAAGGTTGCGGACTTGGGTGTGAGGTGTGGATGAGGAGCAACCCTGAATCTATCCAACAAAACGTGTGCCCACCTCTTTTTGTCCTCTTTGAGGAAAACGTGCGGTGCAGCCTCTTTTTCGGTTTTGTTTGATTTTTGACTCACGTGCGACACTTGTCGTGTTCGTCATGAAGAGTACAAGACATTCGCTAACCCAAACCCCAAAGCGCAATGCGGACGCCTCAAGCCCTGATTATGACCCCAACTGCTGCGCAGGGCGAACTGGCAGGGCGGGCAGGCTTGGCACGTGCGTCACCCTGTTTGCCGACAACGAGCGCAGGGACGTACAGAAGGTATGTGTATCGATGTATGAAATGCATTATAAGCCGGGTACTTGCTGTGGGTACTATGAGATGCGATGGCGAGGTTGCACTGATCTGTGAAGTGGTAGGCACTAGCTTGAGTGTGCGGTGCATGACGTGTGCCGCTGGGCTGTTGCAGTGCGGCGTACAGCATGCATGTATGTATGGCATTTGCGATGGCTGTTCGCAGCTTTGCAGCGCTCAAAGCGCCGCAGCGGAGCCGTTTTTTAGTGAGATGTCTACCGCATCAGTGCTCAGCAACGTCTGGTCTTTCTTTGAATCTGAGCACTTCATTCCGCTCTGCAGCTCTCAGTGTGTGTAGTACTTCAGCGTAAATGGGTGGTATTGTCGAGCGTCAGCACCAGAGCCCCTTATAACAGTGGTCCTGTGGGGGGCCCTCGCCGTTGCCATGCACCCACTGCCCGTACTTTCTGCGCATCGCTGCTCATGATGTCAAATGCCTGCGTGAATTCCTGCACTTCATGAGCTGCCACGCTGTTGAGCTCAGAGTCAGGGCTGGGGGTTCGATAAAATCTAAAATATAGCTGCCCCCCTGCACCGTCAACGGCTCAGGATGGCGGAGTACCTGGATAAGGCAGCTTACTGCACTGCGCGTGCTGTGCTCGTGATCTGAAGTCCTGAACTTTGTGCGGTGCTGCTTCAAAGCGGCAGCGGCGCAACGTGGCCCGCATGGAATTTCAAGAATTCATCGTCTTCAGTTCACGTTTTCGTGTTGTTGTGTTTTGGCTCGAGTGCTCTCAGCACGTGTTGCCACGTTGGCGCAAGCACTGGCAGTACGACAGTGCTATCGGCTTACCCGGCTATTGTGCTGTTCTGCGTTTTTTGCGGCGGCAGATCGAGAAGGCGATCGGCAAGGGCTTCAAGTTTGAGCGGGCAGCTGTGCCCAGCGCAACGCAGGTATGCCAACAGAAGAGACTTGACAGCTATCTAGCCACCCATGTGACACAGAGTCATCTTCTGCTTCCTCTGCGGCCTCTCAAGCTGATGTACAGTGGTACTTCGAGTTGTAATCTTCAAAGTGTACCAACGCAGGTACGCCCACTGAAGGGAGTTGACAGCAAACGAAGTACGTACCACTGTACTGCTGTCCGATACGCTTGGCGTGCAGTATGCGTGGTCGTATCATGCAGCGTTGAACTGCAGCAACAAAGGGCGGCCTGAGTAACCTGGTTCCACATGCACCCGTGGCATGTACTTGCGTGGTCGTATCATGCAGCGTTGAACTTCAGCAACAAAGGGCGGCCTGAGTAACCTGGTTCCACATGCACCCATGGCATGTACTACTACTTCTTGAAGTGCTAATCAGTTCATAGTCGCCATCTCAGTCATGGAGGTGGCTGGCACGGTCACGCTCAGGGCGCTCATTGACCATCTGTGAAATCGTACTTTCAATTACCTCAAATGATCATGAGGCTCCGTTGGCTATATGTATACTTGGAAGTATAGCCGTGTCTCTGTGGCGTTGCAGGTCACAAAGGTGACGCTGAAGGCGCTGGCCACTTTATCACACCGCATGAAGTTGTTTCACAGTCAGTTTATGCGGCACCATTTGCTCAGCACGTCCAGTAAGCTGTTGATTCTGTTGGCAGGTGATGGAGGTTGCAAGCAAGGTTGCACTCAACGCCCTTGACACCTCGTCACGGCCTCCAACTGTAAGTTGTGATCGATTCGTCTGATCGATTCGTCGACACTGTTTCCTGTGTGTATTTGATGGGCGCCATTCGCTCACTACCTCACGTAACCTTATGTTCACAGGTAATGGAGGTGGCACGCAAGGTTACCCTTGAGGCGCTCGACACCTTATATCACAGTGTAACGCTGCATTCAATTGTATTTGGCAGCGTTCACACTAACCCTAACCTGACCCCTAACCCTACGTTCAGTTCCTACCTCACGTAACCTGACATTTGCAGGTAATGGAGGTGGCAGGCAAGGTTGCCCTTAAGGCGCTCGACACTGTCAGCGCAGACGTCGTCCCCTTCTTCACACCGGCGGCGCGTGAGCTCCTTGCTGGTGAGTCACCTGCAAAATTACAATATGAACTTGTAGTCTCTCACTGAACTACAACTTCAAGTAGTCAGCGCAGGTGTCGTCCCCTTCTTCGCCCCGGCGGCGCGTGAGCTCCTCGGTGAGTCACCCGCATACTGTGACGTATGTACTTCAAGTAGTCCCCACTGTGAAGCATGTACTTCAAGCTCAGTGCATCATCTCCTTTTGCATGCCGGTGGTGCGCGAGCTCCTTACTGGTGAGTTGCCGCATCAGATCCTATATACGTACTTCAAGTTGTCCTACTTTGAAAACTCGGACCGTTTCGCGTGCATGGCGGGAATCAGAGCAGAAGCGCTACATTGTACGTGCCGCAGCGCAGCGTGTGCATATAACATGCGACGATATTATTTGCCTACCATCGCGTGCGATCGCGTGCGTGTTCTTTTTTTGCAAGTGCGGCGCCCTAACCACCTGATTGTAGACGGAACACGCAGATCGCCTGTGGCCAAAGAGGATGAACTTTGGTGCCATGCCTTTCAGGATGCAACGCTTGCAGCCCTTTAGCCACCTTTCTCAAAGAATGATCCAACTATCACGACAGCACTGGCTGTGCAGTGGCCCTCCGGTCACCTTCCTGAAGTATATTACAAATATAGCTCCGCAATCTTGTGATTTGTTTATGCAAATATGATAATTTCAAATAATGGCTGTGCAGTGACGCCGCGGTGGCGGCGCACGCTCGTGCTGCTGCTGATCCTCGTGGCTGATGCTGTGCCATTGGTGTTGAGCGTTGCTGCAGAGTCCCAAGCCGACGGCGCGAACCTCGACGCTGAGCAGCTTCTCGCCGCCTACCAGGCTGCAACGCTCTTAGCCCTTCAGCCACAGTTCTCACAAATAATCATCCGTCTATCCCAGCCTCAAGTTACTGTGCAGTGGCGCTGCGGTGGGTGTGCGCGTTCGCGTCGCTGATGCTCAGTACTGACGCTGCGCAATCGGTTGAGCGCTGCTGCAGAGTCTCAAGCCGACGGCGCGGAGCTCGACACGGAGCAGCTGCTCGCGCGGTGCCTCGCGGCCATCGCGCGCAAGACCGAAATCCAGCAAAGAAGCATATTAACAGGTGTGTGATGAGTGGCAAGAATGTGTACATATATTTGTACATGTATATGCATATGTTTAGAACGATGTATGCGCAATCATCGCGGTGCCTGGCCGCCATCGCGCGCAAGACCGAGATCCACCAAAGAAGCATGTTGAAAAGGTGTGTGACAGGTGGCGAGACTTTATGTATCAAGTCGAACTTCTGAGTATATGTTTAGGACTTTGTGCAATCATTGCTTGCGCGGTGCCTGGCCGCCATCGCGCAAGACCGAGATCCAGCAGGGGAGCATATTGACAGGTGCGAAGTAATGGAATCATGTACCTTAATGTATGCACAATCGTCGCGTGCTTCCGGAAGCGCAGGTCACGCCGGCGCCGCGTCAAGTGAATGACGCTTCACCATATGAAGCATATTGATAGGTGCGGAATTAATTCACCTTCATGTCATATGCACAATCGTCGTGTGCTCTCAGAAGCGCAGGTCACGCCGGCGCCGCTACAGTGGGGTGACACTTTGCCTTTGACAAAGTCTTCTGTGACCCTCGCGCTGCGAACGCTCTGCTCCCGCGCTTTCCATCTTGCCTTGTGGCACTGCGCCAGGCGAGCCCGACATGGCGACAGTGCAGTACTATGTTGAGGTGGCGAGCCATAGGCTCTCAGTATCAGTATGTGGGTGTCCCACCTTCCATGGTGGTCCTCCGAGTGCCAATAAAGCGCTGCCGTGCTGTGTTGTGCCTTGTTGCCTTGTTGCGCTACTGTAGGCGAACCCGACATGGCGACAGTCCAGATGGTCGCACACCAGCCCATGACCACGGGCGACGTGACGTTCGCCGTCAACAAGCTGGCGCGGGCAGGTGCGTGCGCGGAGCGTCTACTTGAACTTGCAGTCTGTGCATGCACTTCAACTGTGGGCCTGCATGCACCAGCCCATGACCACGGGCGACCTGACATTCGTTGCCATTAAGCTGGCGAGGGCACGTGCGTGCGCGGAGCGTCCACATTCACTTGAAGTCTGTGCATGCACTTCAACTGTTGGTCTGCAGGCATGACCAACGGCCGTGGCCTTCGCCGCTTGTACGCTTTCCAGGCGGGGCTCACATGGAGTGTCACACGCTTAGAGTATGTGCCCGCAGTTCAAGTGATTCATGCTCATCTAGTGTTGGCCTGCAGCAGGCACCTGGGTTTTGTACCAGAAAGGGAGAGACGGCGTCGCTTGCTAGAATGAAGATGACAGCGGGCGCAGAAAGAGCATGCAGCGTACGAGTCACCCCTGGTGTACAATGGGTGTGCTGCTACGGCGACACTGGCTGCACGAGAAGGCTGCAGATGATTCAGTTCCATGAATCCGCGAAACATTCCGTATTGCACTCTCTCACAAGAAGGAACGGCATTCCAGAGGGCCGTGACTTGTGCAAGTGTTCAAATGCATTGTGACCTGACGTGAGCATCTTGCGTTGTGCTGCTGCCATCACTACACAGGAGGCGGTCCTTCGCCCAACATCGGCAAGATCGCCATTGGCAAGGACGCGCACACGGCGGTATTTGACATGACGCAGGCCGCCGCCGCTGCGCTGATCGATGTGGCCAACGACCAGGTGCATCACGTCTGTTGAAGTTGTGTGCTTGTGGGAGAGTTGAAGTCTAGTCATGAGCTTCGGGGGCTAAACTGATGTGCGTTTGTCTTCTAAAAGGTGAGGCGCGATGACTGCGCCGCTGCGCTGATCGAAGTGACCAACGACCAGGTGCGTCACAGTGTTGTTGCTGTTGAGGTTGTGTGGTTCGGTGTAATGAGGTACTTCGAAGTATATATTGCTTTGTGAGAGGTGATGCAAAATGCCTGCGCCGCTGCGCTGATCGATATTGCAAATGACAGGGTGCGTCACGATGTGGCCGATGTTCAAGGCGCACGCTGATGCTGATAGAGGTGAAGTTCAGTCAAAAGTTTCAGAGGCCAACCTGAGGTTTGTATTTCATATGAGAGGAGACCCACGTCAAGCGCAGCCTGCGTCTGCCAAGCTTGCTTCCAGCAGCAATGTACCTGCAATGGACGTCAGTAAGGGCCAGTATTAATGCGGCAAGCAGTCATGCTCAGGCCATGCTGAGCAATTTTTCATGATGCGCATACCAAAGTCGTGGCGAGCACACTTTTTTTAGCGCCGCACTCTGCTGTGCACCCACCTCGTAGCCACCGCTGCTGTGGCACGTGACGCGCAATTCACCAACAGGCCATCATGCGCTTGAGCGACGCCGACTAACCCTCACCCTAACCCTAACTAACTCTACCTCTAACCCTACTGTATGTATTGTGTTTTTTGCTCCAGTATAGCAGGCATGGCGCTGCACGGGCCATGTGGCTGCAATGCGTCGGTACAAACCAAAGTCGTACGTTTCCACCAGTGCAGATCTCAGCCTGCCTAAATTATCGCATGTGCAAGTCTGACTTCGCCTTCGTGTATTTGTTGACGTGTGCAGGAGTTGAAGGCCATCAAGTTCACGCTCTGCACGGAGCTGCCGGAGCTCTCAACACAGGTGCGCCACATGTTGTGTGGTCTCATTGCTTTGCACGTGAAAGTGCGCCGGTCAGTCTGCGTACAACTTCAACAACCACCACTTCGACATGACGTGCACGCCAGTTGAAGTATCACTTCAAAATCCAGATCGGTGTCGCATACTGAAGTACCTCGGTATATGATAGCAGACATGTACGCAATAGCAAGACTGCACGTTCACTCGGTGGCAGTAGCAACTGATGGCTTGACCAGCGTGGTCGGCACCGTCTGTCAGATTTGTTCCAGGCAGACACGCACCCCTGCAAGACCGCACATGCACACTCCAGAGTATGATTGGGGTGCTTCGAAGCATATACATATGTATGCGTTAGGCAGGCGAGTGCCCCTGCAAGACCACACGCAGCGCGCGATGATACGAAGCGCACACTCCTGCGTACGACTTGACCAGCCTAGTTAGCACCGTCGTGCATCATGTTTGTCGGACAGACACACATGCCTGCAAGATATGGGTGCAGTACCCATGTCAGAGCGAGGTAGTACACCTCAGGACCTGCGGGCGTTGCACAGCTTGTACCGCAGAAACTGTTTTTTTATCTGCAGCTGCCGGCATCGGCCCCAGCGCCTGTGACACAGCCCGTCAAGTCTGCCTGTCGATAGCTGGCCCAACAACGCACATGCCATCTGATGGTAGCATTGATGCTTGTAAGCGTGCAGCTGGTGGATCATTCAAGCTCGTGTCGCGTTGGTGGCCGGATGCCATCCATGCTCTCAATTAGGGTTAGGGTTAGGTTTAGGGCTAGGCTAACCGGCTGGTTCCCCCCCCCCCCCCCCTCTTGTGCAGGAATATGGCGGGCGGCCAAGCCGAGGAAGATTCGATAGGGGCGGCGACAGGTGAGGCAATGCATCAAATGTGTTCATGCTCCTGCATAAAGTGACCACCAACACCATGACTTCATCAGCGCAATGCATCTCACGACTCTGCTTGTGGACACCTGCCAGACTTCAAGTTTGAGGTGGTGTTGAACTTCGCGTGCGGCATGCGGAGTGTGGCCGGAGTGGGTGCATACGTACGTATAGTCTGCCCTCTCCTTGATACCACGCTGCGCCTTGCTCACCATGTGTACCTGGAGCCAGAGCTTCGTATGATAATCATGATGGCCATTGAAGCGAATAAAATGATCGTAGGGCTCTAGGTGACAAGGTGTGGTTAGCCAAAATGGTCATATGCACCAGCTGCTGGCTAGCTGTGCATCGAAGCCAGTTACCTCTTGAGACTTGCTGCGCATGCTGCTGAATCAATGACGCATGAACGCAATGCGACTGGTGTCATGATTTTGTGCATGTGTGCAATCAGGCGACCGTTTGCACTCTTCGCCAGCAACCGCCGCTGGTTACTAACCTTGTGCTTCTATGTCCACCATCACTCCTTCACTGCTCATCAGGGGTTACGGCGGCCGCGGTGGCGGCGGTGGCGGCGGCGGGGGGGACTTCTATGGCGGAGGGCGCGGGGGAAGCAGGTGAGGCAAGATTGACACTGCAAAGCTGCCGAAGTACATCACGTTCAGAAGTGATCGGCAATGCGCACTGAGACGCTTTCAAGGTGTTCACAGGACACGTGTAGATTCTGACTGCAAGCTGGACATTCATCATCTGGGCTTTGTCGCGCCCTGAGCGAGAATCAATACAAAGTTACAGTGTGGTGTCATGATGCTCTTCTCACGATGGTTCTGGACTGCACAGGCTGATTACGTACTTGAAGGATACCTACGTGTTTGAAGTGGATACAGAATTGAGCAGCGTTGAGCATCGTGCTCGGCACATGGAGGCGTGTTGAAGGCACAGCTTCAACTCGCAGTACTGTGATGGTTGCAGCAGCTTTTCCCCCATCATTGGTGTCTTGCAAGGTCCTTTGCTGTCACACACGCTTCACTCCATGTAAGAGAATTTTTGTGAGCTTCTCAGATTGCAGCGGCCGCTGCTATGCATGTGCGGCAGTTCGCTCTGCACAACAACCAACTGTTGAATTGGGCTTGCACTTCACACCAGTCACTTGAAGCAGGCAATGTAGCAGGCCTGTGCAAGGTCTGCATCACACTACAGATCCTCACTTGGACCGGAAAGGCTCCCAAGGAACCTAGGTGCAGGTGCGCAAAAAAACTGCGTGCTGTCATTGCTTTGTCACGGGCAGACCATCCTCGTCTGCACAACACGACATACCTCAACGCGTGGCATGCGTTCGATGTAAGTTTCTGCAGCTCTCTGATGCCATTTAAATCCTCTCTCCGCCATTGTTCATGCAGCTTCCGGCGCGAAGGGGGGGACCGCGGCGGCGGCTACAGGGGGTCAAGGGGGGGGGACAGCCGAGGGGGCGGCAGGGGGGGTGGCTCAGGGGGCAGGGGAGGGGGGCGCGGCGGTGGCGGCTATGGTGGCGGTGGCTACGGCGGAGGCTCAGCACCCTGGTAGAACGGCTTCCTTTCACCTGTGCCTACCAGTTGTCGCCTCTACAGCAGCTGTGCCCAACACTCGTTGGCTGCCTGTCAGCACGAGGTGTGATTTGGCACACTGCCAACTTCCCCCGGGGGCTTGCAAACAGCATCCATTCTACGCCTGGTCCCCCATGGCATAGCCAGCGGGCAATGCCCCTTGCGGCGTTGCACAGCGCACACCGCTGAGACGCGCCACGCGTTTGGCAGTCTGCAGCGCTGAGAGGCATGTGCGCAGGCGCCCTTTAGTATGCGGCCTACGGGCGATTAGGACGATGCGTGAGCGCTGCAATTTGATTGGCGCTGCTGGCACAGGGTCTGAGAACAGAGGGGAGCGTCACACTGCTGGCGCTGGCGAGCCCTCGTTTTAGTGCAGCGCTGCAGGGTTGCCAAGCTTGCAGTAGCACTCCGTAATGAAGTCATTTTGCTCATGTTTTTTTAGGATGCTGTCTCAACGCATGCAAAATTGTGGCTGCTGCCAAATGCAACTGCTGCCATGACGAACTTGTTGGACAAGTGTGTCCTACTTTTCTCACACTCAGCTACAGCGTCAAGTTCATGATGTGTTTGTCAATGATGCCTTGTCTTAAGGTATGTTTGTTGCTCAGGTACGTACACGTGGTCTTTCAGCCCTATATCACTACATATGTGCGTCATCTCCAAACAAGAAGTGAGGCATGTGTGCTTCTCGTGCAGTCTGCAGGTGTGTGTGCACTTCTAGTTTTGCACTACACTTGCATGGTGCAGCCCATTCTTCTAATCTTGTGGTTAATAATACACAGGCATTGAATCGCTGCGACATCACAATGTGTGATGAGAGCAACACCCCGCAGTATCTTCTAAGTCCAAACCTCAAGAAGTAGCCGTGAGCTGAATGAAGCGATGCGCGGCACACACAATTGAAGCTGCGTGAACACTGTAGAGCATCAGCATGCAAGTGTAATAGGCGGCTGAAAATTGGGTGGTGGGGGGGAAACCTCCCTACTTGGGGACTCAAAGGTGCAAGCAAGCTTGCTGCTAGTAGAACTCCCCCCTGTGCCTGTTTAGCAGTGCGCCCAGGTGTTGTCAATACACTGCATCTTGGTACCTGTACAATGCCAACGCATCTCAAAAGCTGCACAAGTGTCGTACAGGTGTCGTTGCATCCACACCTATAGAACACAGCACAAGCAAAATGACGAGATCTCTAGCCGACTCAAGCACTACCAGCCATGACGCCAGGCACAGCAGAGCAAAGCTCAAGACACTGATAGGCAGTCAGGCATGAATGAATTTATACAACAGGTGAACGCGCAAAGCAATGAGCGCGCTGCAGTCGCAACAGCCGTCTTCGACTTGATTGAGCATCCACTGAACATCATGCACTGGCGTAGCGTACGGACATGATAATATAGCATAGCATGCATCTATCAGCTATTCGTGACGTCGCTGAGTGCAATCAAGTCGAGGGGCCAAAAGCTGCCATGAAATCAAGGCACTGCCAGTCATCACATTGAACTAGTGCAGCAATGCACACACAAAAAGCATCATTGTTTGCATGAAGTGCATTGTTAAAACCAAATGCAGCATGCTGTGCATGGAAGTGAAAACCAGCGAATGCAAAGGCGTTCATGGCTACATGTAGAGTGTTGCGCCTTGTGCATCCTGAAGCAAGGGCGTCTGTGGCCCTGAGATTCACGTTGGCTATCAAAT
Organism: Tribonema minus; assembly: GCA_017506865.1. Lineage (NCBI taxonomy): Eukaryota > Xanthophyceae > Tribonematales > Tribonemataceae > Tribonema > Tribonema minus. The sequence goes on from JAFCMP010000042.1 coordinate 54,204, forward strand.
GGAGTGAATAAGAATTGGATGAAAGCCTGAGTGGACCATGTCCACAACCGATTGTCTGCTACCCAAGCCTGAAGTCCGTAGATCTCCGGACTTGCCAGGAGTTACCAACCCCATAATCCAGTGTGCTGACATTTGAACGAGTATGCTACCTATCAGCAACGCACTGCCAGCTGGGGATTTATGGCATACAACAAGGCCTCCCCTGCTGCAGCGCACCATCACGGCCATGTACTTGAACCTGTGTACAGCCATGAAGTATAACAAACACACGGCTACGCAGCTCTTGCACCAAGCTGTACCAGGCGCTGCGTATCAGATTCTGTGCCAGACAACGTGAAACAGCTTTGCTGATGTCATGTGTGCACTGCGCCGGTAGGCGGCTCTGGCGGCAGTGTGCCGAGACTGATTCTCAGGCGAGGTCTTCAGTGATCGCTTGCGTCCCATGTAGCAGCCCGTTTCTTGCTGCTGCCACTGTGATCCTCCTCATCAGTGTCCCTCAGAGGTGATGCCAAAGGCGAGGGTATCGGGCTGCTCGAGAAGCGCTCCAGCCCGCCGCCTGCACCTGCGCCCGCTGCAGGCTCGTTCAAGTCGAAATTCAAGTTGAAGTAGGGACTGTGATCAGGCGCTCCTTCAGGCGCCATCAGCAGCGGCGGTGCACGAAGCGGGCTACATGCCATGGCTGCTGCAGGCGACGCCATTGGTCCGAGACTCGGAGCATCCTTAGTGGCGGTGCCGCCAGCAGCAGCGGAGTGCTGCGCAGGCTTGCTGGTTGTATCGTGGAACCCGGGCTGAGCCTCCAGCCACTCCCTGAAGCGCGCCATGAGACCCTGGCACTCGGCGCCAAAGTGCTTGCCGCTCGTGTGCGGCATCCAGAGCGAATTCTCCAGCTTCTGCATATCAGAGGCTGCCCTGCTCAGCAGCTTTTCGATGCACCGCGAGAACGCGACGCAGGTGCTGCAACCCGTGGCAGCGCTCACCTCCGAGTCATTGCTGCCGGCAGGGGGCAAACCTAGGGGCAAGGCTTCTGTCAGGAAGCTCTCCAGCGATCCTGTGCCTGTGGAGGACCATTTGGGCTGAACCTGGGCCATTGTGTCTGGACGGGGAGGCGTGGGCCTCACACAGGGATTGGGGCAGCTTGCCATGTGTTTCGTTGCGCACATCACGGCGACTTGATGGCAGAACCACCCGGACTTGCTGAGTGCGCGAGGGTTGGCCCTGCAGGCGCCACCCGCGGCATTGCACAGATGGGGCAGCAAGGCAAATGGCGCTTGTGAGCTCTGTGTTGTCATGGTCTTGCTATGGCTGGTCACTGACCTGTTGAACCTGGCAGTGCCCCGGCAAACCGAAGCTGCCAACTTTGCACCAACTGTGAATCTGCGTGGATTCTCTGTGCAGCCTGCACACTCCGGGTTAGAGATAAGTTATGTACAGGTGTAGGCGTAGTGGCTGCAGCATTTCGTGAAGTGAGATCCCATCGATGCAGGGTACTACAAAAGTCCAAGCGAAAAGTGCTACTGTTTGTGAGGCAGGTTCAAAGGACAACAACATAAACCCATGAAGCGTACAATTTACGTTTACTTCACATAACCCACCTTGGTCAGTGATACCCAGTGATTGAGTGCGGTACATGCCTGTACCAGTCAGACGTGTATTGATACATGCTTGTAACGGTCACACCTGTATTTCATACTTCACGTGCCTGGCAAAGCAAAGCATGGCAGCGCATACCTTACAGTATGAGGAACCTCACATCCCGCTTTCTTGTGCAACGCAACGTCACCTACACACAGTGAGCAGGCAGTGAACGAACCATGCCTTCCTCACCCTTTTTCCAGCAGCAAATCCATCACGTCGTTCGCGGCGTTCGCCGCCGTTTGGAACAAGGCGGTCGTCTTGTTCTTTGCGGACACCGCGTTGATGTCTGCCTTGTACTCAACAAGAGCCCTGGCCACTGCCACATTTCCTGCCCGGCTGGCAGCTGACAGAACAGGAAGCGTGTCGCCGTATTCGACTTTGATCTTGAGATTTGCCAGAGCCGGCGACTGTGAGAGCAAGGTGCGGACGCGGTGCTCGACGGTAGCGAAGGGCGAGTTGACCAGCGCCGTAAACTCGTCGACAGTTCCCTTTTGCAGCGTATGGGCGCTGCACCGAGGGGGGTGAAGCAGGGGTAGACAGAGAGTGTATGTCGACCACATGTTGCAGCGTATGGATGTTGCACACAGGGGTGGGTGAAGCAGGGGTAGAGAGTGAGTTGGTATTGATCAAATGCATGCATGCACCTGACAAGTTGTGTTTTTGCTTACTAATTGGTTTCGCTTGGCTAAGAACAAGAGCCTTTGCATATATCCGTACATTACTATTAGTAGTAGGTACTTGGCCAGCTTGGCTTTGAGGTCCTTGTAGATGCCGTTATGTAAGCAGAGCAAGCCTCATACTGATGGTCGTGGCTTCAGCAGGCCAACAGCAGTGCCGACAGTGCTGAGGCATGTTGACAGCGGCACTGGGCGTACTGCAGCTGTGGAAGATGTTCGTCATGAACGAAGATACCATTGACCAGCCACACCACTTTGAAAAAAAGGAACGTCGCTTAGCACAGGTATACTACATCAAATGCGCACATGGTAGGACGCACGCAAATGAGCCGTCGCTTGATGGTGTACGTACTTCGAAGACCAAAGCAAACATGGGATATGTAGCACAAAGGGGTACTGCACCCACTGTTAAGCAACGACTGTCAGTTGCCAACCAGCAGACATGACACAGCATCTGCAAGCGACGTGATACCGGCCGTTTGTGCCGTGTTGTTGCAGCCTTGGTTGACCTTTGTAGTGGGTATAGCCCTAGCAATCATGCAGCCATACTGTCCTAGGCGATGTCTGGCAGAGAGAGAAAGTGTGCCTCGTGAGTGTTCATACTGTTTCTTTCAACAGCTGTCAGAGTGCATTGTACAGGACAAAAGTGCGCGTGTATGAAGGCGACATCCAAAGAGCGGACATGAGCACTCAGTTTGTGGCCTTTGCTTCGCGGTACAAATTCAGAGTATATACACGCGCAATGAAGGCGACATCCAAAGAGCGGACACGAGCACTAACTTTGTGGCCTTTGCTTCGCGATACAATACAGAGTATACACCTGTGCCTTTGAGTGTTCAGCCTAAGGCGAAACTGCGCAGTGCATTCACTTGTCAGATGACAGCAAACCCTGAAAGCAACCATTGAGGTTTGCTCATCTCAAATACAAGTGTCAGGTGCTTCAGCACATGTCACGATGTGAAGTGCTTCAAGTGTGCAACTCATATCAAGCACAGCTTTAAACCTGCCATCTGGTCACAGAAACTACAGAAGTGAGCGCAGCAGGTTTTCAAGCGCACAGTATCTGGGTCTTACAGCGTTCGTGTCATGGCGCAAGCGAATAACATGAAGAGATGTGGCACAGGTGTACTTGAGTGAACCGCAGCTCTTGAGTTGGATGAATTGTGTGCATTGCGTCTGTATAATTTGAAGTGTGTTTGCGCTTCACAGCCGGCATCGCTTGAGGTCTTCCGAAGTCCTCAGTTACAGGTGAAAGTTAATGGCAACTGCAGAGGCCTACATACATGCGCGCCATGGACCGAATTGGTTTTCAGTTTGGCCAAGCAGCCATTTGCTGGTGACTCATGCGGTAAGGAGCAGCATGCCACGTTCAAAAGCGGCGTGAGGAGTGGCCGTACCGGTGGTGCAACGTAGACATACTGCAGTTTCGCCTGTAGTGTCCACAGGCTCTTGGTTAGTCACGTGTACATCGAAAGGCAGCAGCGCTGCAAACACCACTCTGCTTGATGGAGGCTGTGAAACATATGCACTGATGCCACGCGTCCGCCCACTGATACTGTGATGTCCTGTAGGCACTTGGGTTAGGGTAAGGGTTAGGGCCCATCTAGCCAGAGGATGCGTGCGGCTGATTTCACACAGTGGCTCGCCGAGACGTATCCGATCCATACTGCTGTGCACAAGTGCGCCAACATCCCCTCTGTTTATCTGTGTCTGCGCCATGAGTGGCTGGCAGACGTGCTCATCACCCATATTATACATTTCGCGGGCATTATGGAAGCTATGCAGCAGTCCCTACGAACTTTGCTGTCGTCTGCCGCATTGTACATCTGTGCGCCCAGATGCTCTGCGTTCGACATGCGTCTGCGCAGTGATCCTGGGTCAGCCAAGCCTGCTGGTCATTACTACTCCCCCATGCGATGCGGGCACCTCAAAGCTCTTACCTGTCGCCTAGCAGCCTGATCTCCTTGTCGACGCCGCCTGCCTCGAAGCTGAGCTCCGCTAGAGAGGTGCCGCGCTTCAGGAACTGCCCACAGTTGTCTTGCCACAGCTGTATCTTGTCGGCCCCAGCGTGCGTCAGCCTATGGAAACGCGAACACCAACGAGGTGCAGACGCAGCGAGCGGGTGTGTGATTGAGTGTGGCCACGGTGATAGGTGGACAACAAAGCTACCGACGCACCATGATCGGAAATGGACAACAACACATAGTCGGGACCATCTGCTCTGCTGGTGGGTGACTATAAAAGTAATAATCACGGAAGTAACAATCACGGAGTTTATACCACTCTGAAGCGAGCGCATCCATGGCATAGAAAAAAGTACTACGAGGAGGATCACCTGCTCTGCGGTTAATGCAACAGCCCGTGACATTTTGTAGCAGTTCAAAGCTATTGGTTGATGCGTACTGTACTTAGTGCACAAACTCGTGGCATGCTGCAAATTGCGCAATGTTCTCCCACACACCACAGATTGCTGGACTAGGGCATCCAACTTGAAGTCATCTGAAATAGCAGCTGAGTGTGAAGAGTTTCACACCAGGCATCCGCACACATTTCCTGTTCCCAACTGCAGATGCCCTGTGTGCTGCCGCAACCTTTGCTGAAAGCAGTGGTGTCCTCCTATCATCCGCCACTGGACAACTGCACAGCCCGTATCATTATTATTCCCTGACATATGTTCCTTTGTCCCCAGAAGCGCTTTCACAAACAACCACCATGTAGCACATTTTCCACTCCTGAGGCAATGTCGATAACATCAACATGTCATTGATGTGTCGCAGGCGTAAACAAGCCCTTTCTTACCGCGATATCCGCAGCGTTTGTCTGGCACAGCTGTCACACCAGCCCAGCCTCTCCTTTAAGAAAGTCCACACATCGCCCGGCTGCACGCTTTTGCTGAAACGAAGCACCACTCCTGCCAGCGCACAATCATCCTGCAGGATAATGATAGCGGTACGCTGGCATCGTCAAGACCTAGCTCAGGCTGAGGTGGGCAGGGCGAGTAGTAACAGCACATGCGCATATATATACAGTCTGCCTCAACAGCTGCCCATGCATATGCAGCACAGATGGTTTCCAGCACAGACAGGTACATGATGCCAATGACTGCGCGTTACAGGCTGCTGACACGGAAAAACTTCCACTCAGCTGTACCTGCAGCATGACACTGGTACAACTCCCTCGAATACAGCTGCTCTTCTTGTCGTATGCAAAAACAGCAGCACACTGCTGTGTGCTAGCCAGTGGAGGAAAGGCTGGCTGGTAGCTGTGAGGTCAAAGACACCCCCGACGCACCTTGCGAGCGACGGCCATTTTTGTCAGCTTCTGGGGAACCTCGGCAGCCTTCCCTCTAGCAGCACCAGGACGCTGCCAGAATACCTTGTCGGCGACCTGCTGTCCAGCTTCGCAGCTGCCGATGTGGCTGCATGGTGCTTCAGAGCAAGCCGGGATGGCGTGCAGCCTGAGCAGCTGAATTTGAGCACCGTTTGGCAAACCATTGAACGTGCGAGGTGGCGCAGCACCAGGAGCACGAATATAGACCTGCTCCTCACCGCTCGCAACAGCACTAGCTGGCGCGTTCGCGTCCATCACGCCACAGTAGAAGGGTGAACTTTTCGAACTTCAACGGCACGAAGTTCAACCTTGAGTTTGAACTTGAAGTGTGGAGGTGGTTAGAACACAGGCTTGAATACTAATTCAATGTTCTCAAAGGTTGTGTCATACATGTACTAGACGCATGTATGAAGGAACACGTAACACTGACTGATCGGATCACCTCCGCTTTCAAAAACCGATTTGATGGACGACGGCATCTTGATCGTGTTGCCAGCCGTTGAAAATCAGCACCCTGTTCGCAGAATAATAAATTCCACCCCGCCTCACCCTCCCGCCCCTCTGATCTCTGCTCTGGCAGTAACTTCAACTTGGGCCAGCACCTGACCAGCACGGGTTAATGCATATTCGGTCAATTCAATCATGAAGCTGCTCCCTCAAACTCGTACACTTAGCCAGCAAGACGCCATGCAGGATTGACTGCTCTGCTTCGAGACCATGCAATGCGGCCGCCGATGTTTATAAATACAAACAGTTTCACTTTTATATTTGAACCGCAGCAAGCACAGCTCAGCAAAGGTCAAGACGCTGATAGGCAGTCATGCATGAATGGATTTCACTGTGCGTCCAGGTGTTGTCGACACTTGTGCCATGCACGTGTCTCGGTACCTGTACGACATGGGGCGGATTAGTGCGCAGTGCCAACAGGTCGGGGGCGTACGTTGAAGTAGAATGGTGGTGTTCTTGCTTGGATTGTTTGCGCAGTGCCAACATGTCGGGGGTGCATATAGCAGTGAGCAAGTTGCTTGCCTTCAAGTTTGTTTGTGTGCTGCAGCAGTAGGACTGTATTGTTTGCAGCAACGCAGGTGCTACTCCAGCCAGACGCGCCGCAGTCTTTCTAAGACTTGGTGGTAGCGGAGGGTTAGTGGTATATGCCAGACGCCCGCGTTCTCTTCCAGAGTTTCAGCGGTAGCGGAGGGCTGCTGTTCTTGCATTCGTAGCAATATTGAGTGTGTAGCACCTGGGCGCCTCACATGTGTGCATGGCTTTCCGCTTGCGGAGCAGAAGAGCCATGCAGGGGACGTATGTCGTGAAGCGGCCGCCATTAGCGTGCATTAGGATGATAGATGTGTGTTGGCAGCACGTAGCGCCTTGAGGTGGCCAGGGCTCAATTGGAGAGTTGTGCCCGTATTTGTCAACAGTCACCTCAAGTTGAATGGCAGCAGCGCTCAGCTGCATTTGTGCTTGTGTTCGCCTCATGATCAGAAACCGATCTACATGCTTTAAGGAAGGCTTTTGTCTGCTGTTGCACCGCCACGTTTACCGGAGCCATGGCACTTGGTATCTGGAGAGAGTAGTTGCAAGCGCCGCTGCTTTCTCAAGGCAACATTCGCAGGCTTTAGGCTGTCACTGGAGCAATGGAGCAGTTCCTCACTCCTGAAGAGTCAACACTGTGAGCTGGGACACCACCCAGTCACCACAATGGCGATCTCATATTTAGCATGAGTTGCTCACTGCTGTGTTTATGAACTACTGCTAGAACTCCACACCTTACGACTCCTGAGACCTCAGTTCCACATGCCCATGTGCTGTGTGCAAACCCATATCAAATGAGAGCATAGCCAGCGGCCAAAGGCAGTGGAGAGAAGTCCTGTCAGGAAGTCATGGTGTTGGGTATCTTATTTATAGCACAAAAGGCATGTCGTGTACCGGCGGTTACACAACCCTACTTCAACAGCTCCCCCTAGGGTCGCCTCACCACATCACAACCGTTGTGACAGATTTACGTGCTAAACAAAGAGCGTAATGATAATATAGCATGGCATGCATCTGTCGGCTATTCATGACGTCTCTGTGAGTGCAATCAACTTCAAGGGCCAAAACCTTTCATGACGTCAAAGCACTGCCAGCCATCACATTGAACTAGTGCAGCAATGCACAGCCACAAAACAATTGTTAACATCATTGTTGAAAAGATGTGCATTGTTCACGAAAAGCAGCATGCATGCTGTGCCTGGAAGTGAAAACCAGCGAATGCAAAGGCGTACATGGCTATATGTAGAGTGCTGCGCTTTGTGCATCCTGAAGCAAGGGCGTATGTGGCCCTGAGATAGCACGCTGGCTATCAAATGGACTGGGTAAGTATTGGATAAAAGATTGAGTGGACCATGTCCACAGACGACTGTCTGCTAAGCCTGCAGGAACTCTGCAAGTATCCGGGACGTGCCAGGAGATACCAACCCCATAGTCCTGTGTGCTGACACTTGAACGAGTATGCTACCTATCAGTAACGCAGTTGAGAATATATGGCATACAACAAGTCCTCCCCTGCCAGCGCACCATCACGGCCATGTACTTGAACCTGTGTACAGCCATGAAGTATAACAAACACACAGCTACATAGCTCTTGCACCAAGCTGTACCAACGTGCCAAGCGCTGCGTATGTGTGCCAAAAAAAAATCAACACCTTTGCCAATGCTACGTGCGCACTGCGCCGGTATGTAAGCGGCTTAGGCAGCACTGTGCCGAGACTGAATCTCCGGGGGAGGTCTTCAGTGATCGCTTGCGGCCCATGTAGCAGCCCGTTTCTTGCTGCTGCCACTGTGTTCCTCCTCATCAGTGTCCCTCAGAGGTGATGCCAAAGGCGAGGGTATCGGGCTGCTCAAAAAGCGCTCCAGCCCGCCGCCCGCACCTGCACCCGCTGCAGGCTCATTCAAGTCGAAATTCAAGCTGAAGTAGGGATTGTGATCAGGCGCCCTTCAGGCGCCATCAGCAGCGGCGGTGCACGAAGCGGGCTACCTGCCATGGCTGCTGCAGGCGACGCCATTGGTCTGAGACTCGGAGAATCCTTAGTGGCGGTGCCGCCAGCAGCAGCGGAGTGCTGCGCAGGCGTGCTGGTCGCATCTTGGAACCCGGGCTGAGCCTCCAGCCACTCTCTGAAGCGCGCCATGAGACCCTGGCACTCGGCCCCAAAGTGCTCGCCGCTCGTGTGCGGCTTCCACAGCGAGTCCCCCACCTCCCTGCGCATGGCCACGGCTGCCCTGCTCAGCAGCTTCTCGATGCACCGCGAGAACGCGACGCAGCCGGTGGCGCATTCCGTGGCAGCGATTAGCTCCGAGTCATTGCAGCCGGCGGGGGGCGCGCCTAGGGGCGCGGCTTCCATCAGGAAGCCCCACCCATGGGCTGCAGCAATTCTGCACCCGGTCCGGTGGTTGGCCTTCTGGGCTGAAGCTGGGCGGTTGTGTCTGCATGGGGCGGCGTAGGCCTCACGCAGGGGTTGGGGCAGCTTGCCATGTGTTTCGTTGCGCACATCACGGCGACTTGATGGCAGAACCACCCGGACTTGCTGAGTGCGCGAGGGTTGGCCCTGCAGGCGCCACCAGCGGCGACGCACAGATGGGGTGGCAAGGCAGAGGGGGGCTGATCAGCACCATGACAGCATGGCCTTGTTATGACGGGTCAGTGTATCTGCCCTCAGGCTGGCAAGCCTAGCCTAACCAGACAATCATCAAATGCCTTTGCGAAGCGTACACTAGTCTCAAAGTTATGCAAATCAGCAGTCTGAGAAAGAAATATTGTGTTGAGTCAGACCCAGTTGCGGTGGTGTGTATCACGGCGCCTGTAGGTCAACCAATCGCGAAGGAAGAGATGCCCTCTTGCACGGGTGACTGTCCACCCTTGCAGCAGGAGCAGCAGCAGCAGCAGTAGTATATGGTTCCAGCAGCAGTAGTATATGGTTCCTGACACTATTTTTTAGTTAAGGAACATGGCTGAACATACAGCAGACAGCAGTGCCACAAACAACGTGAACATGGCTGGTGACCACTGTCTCATGGTCACCAGCTGTACAATGGAATGTTTGGTTGGCAACTAACAATAGACAGCCCTGGTACCGGCATTACGGTGCAAGAGTAGCACCTGCATAACTACTTCGGGCGCAGCCATGCAATTGCCACGCTATGTGCAACACATTAGTTTACAATACTTCAGATTCAATGATATTTCGTCGGCCTCCAACCTGAGGGCTGACCGTTGGCAACTTGAAGGCTTCCTTCAAGTGTCTGCCAGTCGAATTTGCCGAACCCTACTGCAACGTTGAATCAGCATTGTTGCACTCACTGACAGGCCCAAACATGATGGTGCAACTTGAAGCATATTGTTTCCTCCTAGGAGCACCACACCTGGCAATTCATGCTCTGTGCACTGAAAACTCACATGGGTTCAGAATAGTTCACATTCATGGAAACGCGAATCACTTGCACGATGTTAGCATACTTCAGATGCCTCCTCAGATAATGTTTGTGCAACATGATGAATCATGCAATATCACCACACACTGTCATGTTAAGCCAGAGGCCACCCATCGCACGGCTCGCAACGTCCTTACCCGTTGTCGAGCAGCAGGTCCACCACCGCAGGCCTGGCGTGCGCCGCCGCTTGCGACAAAGCGGTCGTCTTGTTGATCGCTGACAAAGCGTTCACATCTGCCTTCCTCACGATCCGAGCCGCAGCGACTGCCGTGTTCCCAGCCCGGCTTGCCACTGACAGAACAGGTAGCATGTCTGGGTAGCCGGGATCGATTATGAGGTTCGCCAAAGCGGGCCACCGTGACAGTAAGGCTTGGACGCTGTCTTCGGTAGCGGTGGGCGACTTGACCAGCTCCGAGAACTCATCGATTTCACTCTTCGGGTGTGCAAGTATGCTGCTCGCAAGAAATCAAGAGAGGGGTTCCGAGTGAGTGCATTTCTGCTCATGTTCGGTTCTCTGACAGGATGAGCGCTCATGCATAGAGCTGGCCACAGTGAGAGTCAGGCTTGAGCGTCATGCTTGGCAGCAGTGGGCGCGTTCACCAGCGCCATATAAGCACATCGATATCACCCTTAGTGAGTGTCAGGATGCTGCATGCAGACAGCAAAGGAGGGCTGAAAAGTGGTTATTCACATAGTTCTTCGCATGTTCGTATGATGCATACCCTGAAGTTCTTCTTAGGGCGTGGTTTTGAGAGTTCAGTCTGAGGCGGAACTGGGCAACGCATCCACTTGTCATAGGAGGCCGGCATTTGCAGTATCAAATACCATTTCATCTCATCAGGCTTGACATTCAGGTACTTCGCCAACGGATTGAAAGTGGCGACGCAAGGCACTCCAGCAGTACAACCAATTGCTAGCACACAATCAGTCACATTGACATCCAGTCACACAAACTTGCACGTGCAGACAATTTCAAGCACGCAGTATCTGCTAGTGGGTTGTACAACTGCTTGATGTACTCTTGAGATGCAGGTGTCACAGTGCTAAGATATGTAGCACAGCCAGCAGTCGGCCTGCTTGCAACAGCGCAGCTCAAAATGATCATGTGCATTTCGGCTGTAGCGTACGTGCGCACCAAATAGCTGGCATCTGTTTGGGCCTACATCAACACAAGGAGTGGTGCACGTGAATGCGTACACTATACATTTGTAGACCTACGCATGCACCATGACTTGACAGACAGATACTCAACTCAAGCAAGCAGTTACTATGTGCCCATGAGTCACGGCCGTGACAAGCAGCTTGCTGCCCTCACAAGCAGAATTGCAGTGCCATAATGTGGCTACAGTACAACTAGACCGGCTGAATCTCGATGTAGCAGTCCGTATGAACTTCGCTGGCATCTGCCGTGCTGTGCACCTGTGCACCGACACGCTTACTGTTAAACATGCGTCTGCGCAGTGATCCTGAGTGAGCTAAGCCTGCTGGGTCGCTCCCCCCCCCCATGCTATGCGGGCATTGCAAATGCTCTCACCTGTCACCTAGCATCCTGATCTCCTTCTCGACGATGCCTGCCGCAAAGCTGAGTTCGGCTATACGGGTGCCGTGGCTCAGGAACTTCAGGCAGGTATCGGTCCACAGCTGCATCTTTTTGGAATCAGTGTGCACCCTGTGGAAACACACACATGATGATTGATTAGATGCTAGATACCGTGATCAGGTTGTGCGAAGGAGCACGTCTTGTCGAGATGGGTGTACTCTGTGGAGCTTTGTTCAAATTCAGATTTGCGAGTACTTCTATGCACTGCACAAGTATTAATGTGAAGTGCAAACAATCTGCGGCAAACTACAAGTTGCATGAAGGCCCTCTGATTGCTGCTTCAAGGCCCTTGGCATATTCTGGCTGTTAGTTGAGTTCAACACCGAGTGCTGACTCGCCGTTCCCGCCCTGAACTGCGGATGCACAGTAACTGCCAGTACGTATACAGCGGAACGCTGACTTTTTATAAACAACGCTGAAGAGTTGCATCACTCTCTGCATATCTGTAGATGCCCGAGAAAATGCCCCGTCTCCATCTGTGCAGCCTCCTCCCCCCTGCAAGCGCCCATGGGCGTACTTGTCAGGGCAAAGCGGGCAGCATCGCCCCCCTCCCTCTTGTAAACGTGACCTAGCAACCATAGTGGCTGCAGGGGAGAGCAGGCCACACAGGCAGCAACGCTTGCCTGACAAGAGTTCGTTGCAGCTTCACAAGCACTATCAGAGGTGTCCGCCATCGCCACCTCATTTGTGGCAACACTCAACCCCCCCCCCCCTCCCCTGGGCACTCATAAACCGTGCCTGTCCTGGTCCCTTGTAAACCGTGACGCCCGCTCCTCTTTTGTTGATGGCCCCTTCTAGAGCTGACCATTCACAACGAGCGGCGAAGCCCTGCACCCCCTTCAAGTTGTACAAGCTGCTGACCTTTTGTTAAGGCCCATGGGCGTGCCATGCAAGGGTCCAGATCCGCTGACCCAAGGGAATGTAAATAAACACGTTTCCTTGGGCATTGATAGTATGCATTGATCGTGTTCTGCTACTACATGATTACTGCGTAGTCAGGGGCAAGTTTGCAATCGGCCATAACATTGCACATGTTCCGCTGTAAATGAAATTTTGAGTGATCATACCATAAGAGGCTGTTAAAGTCTTACCGGGATATTTGCAAAGCTTCTCTGGCACAGGCGTCACACCAGCCCAGCTTCGCCTTCAAAAAAGCCCACAAATCGCCCGGCTGAATGGTTTTACGGAAGTGAAGCACAACGCCTGCCAGTGCACGGTCCTCCTGAAGGATGATGACAGAATAGACTGTTCTCGTTTGAGGTTGAGGCGAGTCTGAGGTATGCAGCGCAGATGGTGTCCAGCACAGACAGGTACATGATGCCAATGACTGCGTTACAGGCTGCTGACACGGAAAAAGTTCCACTCAGCCGTACCTGCAGCATGACACTGGTACAACTTGCCTCGAATACAGCTGCTCTTCTTGCCATATATATAAACAGCAGCACACTGCTGTGTGCTGACCAGTGGAGTAAAGGCTGGCTGGTAGCTGTGAGGTCAAAGACACCCAACGCACCTTGCGAGCGAGGGCCATTTTTGTCAGCTTCTGGGGAACCTCGGACTTGCCCCTAGCAGCCTCAGGACGCTGCCAGAATGCCTTGTCGGCGACCTGCTGTCCAGCTTCGCAGCTGCCGATGTGGCTGCATGATGCTTCAGAGCAAGCCGGGGGGATGGCGTGCAGCCTGAGCAGCTGAATTTGAGCACCGTTTGGCAAACCGTCGTAGGTGCGCGATGGCGCAGGACCAATGCCACGAGTATAGCCCACCTCATCACCGTTCGCAACAGCAACAGCTGGCGCGTTCGCTTCCAGCACGTACTCACGAGAAATGAATGAACTTCAACCTTTTGGAAAGTTCGGCCTTGCCCTTTGAACTTTGAACTTGAAGTGTGGCTGTGAGGTGTGAACAACAGTTTTTGTTTTTTGGTTGAAATGTTCTCAAAGGTTGTGTCATGATGACACTGTCATCCATGTAGACGCATGTGTAAAGTCACATGTAACACACTGATCTGGATCGTGTCATGCTTCGCCTCTGCTTTGAAACGATTTGATGGACGGTGGCATCTTAATCGTGTTCCAGCTCCTCTTGAGAATCAGCATCCTGTTCGCAAAACACGCCACCGCCCCCCATCCCCCCGCCCTCGACTCTGCTCTTGCCTGTCACCAACTTCATGTTGGGCCAGCACCTGAACAGCGCTGTTGATGCAGATCTGTCGTGAGTTCAACAATGAAAGCTGTCCCCTTCACACTCGTACATATATGAATATATATGCATAGCCAGCAAACTCTGCAGGGCGCTTGCTTGCAGTTCCAACCGTTGCAGACTGTTTCACTTTTTTTTCTGAACCGTCGCCAACCGGTTTAGCGATAAATGTCTTTCAATACACATCTTTCGCCGTTGCAGTGTCGGATCACAGGAGGCACAGACGCAACTGGTGTCGGCAATAGACTGCCGTCCACACAGCAGCATGCGCAGCGTGGCCTGGCTGCTGCCCCTGCTGCTGGCTTCTCAGGCATCCGGTGCCGAGGAGCAACGGGAGCTTGCCAAAAAAGCAGCCGCCAAACCTGCGCTAGCAGTCAAGTGCGACGATGGTGAGCGAGCAGGCGCTAGCAGGACTGACCGCCTGAGACACCTCCAGTCTGGCTACCAGTTTGACCTTGATTTCGTTTGTTTTCACACGCATCCGTTTCGTGATCCTTTGGATTCCAGGGCGAGGAGGAGCGAACTGTGAGCCGTGCACGGGGAACACGTACTCGTTGAAGTCATTGCCAGGAGACTCTCTGTGCAGGGATTGCCCGGCAGGCTTCGGCACATTAGATCACAAGACATGTTCAGGTATGTGGACGCATTGATCATTGCAGCAAAGCGCAAGCGGGACTGGATCAGCTCATTGCAGACGTTCGTGCAGCGTCATCGGATGCCGTCAATCGGATGTTCTGTCAGCATACGGCTTGTGACTCAGCAATTTTCGGTTTTGCTCTTTCACGAAGTTAATCAACAGACGTCGCGACATGCAATAAACTCTGACTGCCTGTTGATCCGCCGGATCCAATTCGGCATCAGGATTTTGCTCCTCGGCCAGTAGTTGGTTTTCTGTGACGCAGCTGAGCATGCACTGATCGCAAAATTTCGAGTTGTCGATGTCAAGCATTCAAGCAACGACAAGTGCCAACGCGCATGCCAGGGATGCTGCTTCTATGTAGCAGTTGCTTGCACTAGAAGGCATGGGCCTAGAGATTTTCATCATGTTACAGAAGTTTAAGTCCATCTGCTTGTGATCTTGCTAGGCAGAATCTTGTGTGCTGACGTGTGGCGGCTTGCGAAGCTGTCAAACGTGTTTGCTGGTGGTGGCGCGCGGACGACATAGAGAGACCTTGCAAATATTGTCATGGCTGTTGTATGTACTGACTCTCGCCGTGTGAACATCATAGGGTGTCCGTAAGGCCTTTGTTCAGAGTAGAGGTCACACTTACTGCCGCAGGATTATTGCGCTGCAGTGCACTGGCAGTCGTCAGCAACGCATGTACACTCTCGATCGGCCGCGTAACATATCACACGTTCTGTGACTGTTGCGCAGGTGCTCATAGCGCAGCGTGAGATGTCAAGGTTGCACACAGTCTGCAAGTAAATTCAACAGTCTGCATCACTACAATTAACGCACGGCGCTAACAGATAGGAGCCAGCTAGGGGGGGCTGGGCCTGTTGTGGATAATTGTGGGGGTATGAAGCCCCTCAACGGCGATGACTAGTTGTAGTTGAGAACGTGCCAAGAGCAGAGTATCCCCTCGTCATGTGAGCAGCTGATTGGGGTACTTGAAAATCAGGTCTGGCAAGCATAGTCTACCTGACATGTGCGCGACACGCACCGTTCCACGACTAGTCGACGTGCGAAGCGCGCCCGGGCGCGAGCGCCAACACAAAAATGCAGCGTCAGCGTCCAAACAAAACATGCAAGGCACGGTGCTCTGAAGGCTTGCCGTAGCAAATGTTTGGATGAAATCCTGTCAAAAATGGTCATTGTATGACATCTGCTGACTCGCACGTCAACCACCGACGCTCTTGTTGCATCGTGGAAACGCCGTGGGCGCCACCGCCAGTGTGCCTGCCGGGCTTTGGCGGCAAGGACTGCAAGCGGTGCGAGGGGGAGACGTACTCGCCCGGAGACTCATTGCAGGACTGCCAGCGCTGCCTGCCAGGCTACCGGATCAGCGACAAGAAGGACGCGTGTCAAGGTGAGCGGTGGCGCGCGACGTGCTTGTAATGTTGAAGTTGAAGTAGCATGACGCTGCAGGAATGCCAGCGCTGCCTGCCGGGCTATCGGATCAGCGACAAGAAGGACGCGTGCCAAGGTCAGCGCTAGCGCGCGGCGTGCTGCAATCTTCAAGTTGAAGTGCCATGACTCACTAGTAGTGGCGGCACTTTGCCTTACTAATGCGCTTGTGTCAATGGAGTGCGTGAGTAGGGGCGCGGGCGTTTGGTGCATGCAATCGTACACATACATGTATGCATGTTGGTGTCAAATTACACCAAGATCAGAGCATGTGTTGCAATGGGTAACAAATAGTCGGTGGTTTGCGGACTGCCACCCTGGTCGCCATCTACCCAGTTCTGTGGCTTTCTGTCGTGTGAACATTGCACAAATTTGCCAGCGTCACCGCAACAGCTAGGCCACCGGATGGGCGAAGACGAGCCATGTCATAGGTATTGAGTACTGCACCTCATGTCACGTGTGTTAAACCTCAATGCCAAGCACGCTGTATGTGTGTAGAATGTGCTCACTTGTTTTGTGCAGGCCATGCACCTACTTGCGGCTTCGACAGATTGCCTTCGAGAGGTACTTTGTACTCGTCCTCATCCTCAGATGACATGACAGCAACACGAGCATAAATCCAAGATGTCCGTGTTGCCCAAAAACACAAGTGTGCATTCACCAACAAACAAGCATTGTTGTGGCGGTTACGTGACCGCTGTAACTGTGACTGCGAACAGACACAAACCATTGAACTACAGGCTAGACACACAGATCAAGCCCATATTCCAACAGCGGCAGCTGAACCCCTGGAGTGTAATCGTGGCCCACATCTGAAGGATCGTCGCAGGTGATGATGGCGCAGTGTGAGCTGTGCCCGGCAGTGTAGAACACTACTGCTGACATGTCAAACACACAAAGCATGCGCGTTGTGTAGCACGCGCTGCCCACAGCGCACCTTGCAGCAATCTCAGTGCCCCCCCCCCCGGTGCCCAAAGATCTTGCAGTGATCATACCACCAACTACACACACCTGAAAACCCCATTTCGCAGACTGCAAGCCCGGCTACGGCGACCCCAGGACCCCCTGGGGGTCGGACGTGGCCTACACCTCTAGGGTCCTTACGGACGACGCGGCGCCGCAGTGCGAGCCGTGCCGCGAGGGCAGCATATCGTCAGGAGGGTACTTTGCGGAGTGCAAGTGGTGCGACGCGGGGTTTTTGAGCAGCGCGGACAGGACGCAGTGCAGAGGTGAGCGCTGTGGCACGCACGCCGTGTACTTCAACTTGGGGTATTCCAGTTGCGGAGTGCAAGCGGTCTGATGCGGCGAACAGCGCGGACAGGTCGCAGTGCAAGGGTGAGCGCTGCGGCACGCACGCCATGTACTTCAACTTGAAGTATTTCGGTACCCGAACATGTACAGTAGCGTCTGCTTGGCAGCGCAGACAAAACACAGCGCAGAGGTGAGCACACGCCGTGTACCTCAACCTCAAGTACACTGTACACACTTCGACGTACCTGGCGTCAACGGTGCCTGCCTAGGAGCACAGAGGTGCGCGATGTGCACGCGACATGCAAAGTCACTTGAAGTACGTTGAACATATCTAGAACTTCAACAGCATCTGCTTGAAGGGCGGGACAGCACTGATGAGTGTAGAGGTGAGCATTTTGTACCACGTGCAATGTACCTTGACTTGAAGTATGTCAAGCGCATCCAATACCCCAATAGTATCTCCTTGGAAGCACTGATGGGACTGGGTGCAGACGTGAGCGCTGTGGCACGCACTTTGTACTTCAACTTGATGTAAGTTGAACAGTTGCGGTTTGCACAGAGTCTGTTGGATGCGCGCATAGGACTGAGTGCGGAGGTAACAGCGTTGTGGTACGCAATGAAGTAGTTCAACAAGAACTATTATGGGCGAGGTCACTACTCCGCTAGTGTCGGCTCGCAAGTAGGGACTTCATCGACTTGTGCAGTGTGAAGTTGTGAGTGCTGCCTGTGAACTTCAAAACCAGCAGAGCTGCAGCAGTGCATTGGCATTGATGGCAAGGGCTACCAGTTCAAGCTCCAGAACGGGTGTGTGCACGAGAGAATGCATTATCTGAAAGTACCGAAATCGCTCACCTACTGTCAATGTGCCCCATTTTGAACCGCATGTAGTATGTGATGCCTGTGAGCTGTGCAATCTGTTAACCTACGTCAACCTGCACAAGTGGTTGAAATGGCAGCACGCCATGCAGCACAGCACAAGCTATGGAGACTAAGTACATGTGAAGTCGTAGTGGTTGAAGTTGTAGTGATGCATGGCTCCATGCGGACAGACTGGCTGCACCCCAATTGCAGGTGCCACTGATCCCCCCTCTGAAACAGTACTGTATGTCCGAATGATAGCACTTGAAGTTGACTCTCCGTTGCCACGCGCGCGCCCCGCGCAGGCTGCAAGCCCGGCTACGGCAGCCCGCTCACCGACTGCGTCGATTGAAGTTGTAGTGATGCCTCAGCCTGGAAAAACTGATCGTATCGATTGCAAGCGCACCGACGATTCTTCTGAAGTTCTTCTGAAGCAGCACTTCCGAATTACTGCAAGTTGACTCTCCGCTGCCGTCCACGCTCTGTGCAGGCTGCAAGCCTGGCTACGGCAGCCCGCTCACCGACTGCGTGGAGTGCAAGGGCAAGGTGTGCTCGCCCTGCACGGGCAACTCTGTGGCCACCGGCGGCATCGGCTCGCAGTGCACGCAGTGCCCCGCGGGCTACATCGCCAATGACGAGAACACCGCCTGCTCGGGTACGTGCTTTCTGTTGGTTCTCGCTGAGGGCGCGAAACAGCCCAGATGATTGGCATCAAAGCTTGTGGTACAGAATCTATGAGTCATTTTCTGTTTATTCTCGCTCAGGGCGCGAAGCAGCCCAGATGATTGATATCAAAGCCTACAGATCAGAATCTATGCGTCATGTGGCGATGTGAAAGTGTCTCAATGATGACCACATCTTTCATGTACTTGCGCTTGAGGGGCGGAAACCGTATTGTGCGCCACGGCGTATGAACACGTACGCCCCTACTGAGCTTGTGCACACTTTGGCTGCTGGGAGCATACACAACACTCGTTAACTCCGTAAAGCTATCTACGGATGGGATGCAGCCGTGGCCTCCTCCGCTGCTGCCCGTTGCGTACTACTCTAATGGATACCGTGCAGTGACAGCACCTCTGGCCTGAGCTCAATGTCATCATTGCTGGGTCCCCAGTTTAGGGCTACTGCCGCAGCAAAGATGCCTTGCAGTGACAGCAGCTCTGGCCTATGCTTGGTTTCATTATCGCTGGGTCGCCAGTTGAGCCATTGTTGGTTTGTCGCCGGTTGAGCGCTGCTGCCGCAGTCGCAGCACGGCCTTACCAGTGCAGCGCCGGTCACGCTATGGAGTCCAGAACACCGGTTCAGATTGTGCCTCGTTGCGCTCGCGGCGTTGACGGAGCTGGCTCCTGGGCGATACAGATGCAGCGGTCTGATGGCCCTGTTGCTAGGGTGTGTGGTGACACGCACCCATGGATGCATTGTATCAATGCAATGACTTTTACGGCGAGCTCCGCCAAGTACGCAAGCACTTGCAGAAAGGAGCATGGTAGACAATGAGTGCGGGCACAATGCCGGGGTATGCAGCACAGCCAGTCTCTAAGCAGGTGGCGAAAAGCGCAACTTGCGCCAGTACGAGGCATCAGCACGTCAACCGGCCAACAGCTGCTGGTAACACATTTTGAAGATCAGGATGCGCACGCACGACGGATGCCAGAAGGGTACCGCAACACACAATGCATACGTGAGACCATAGGCTGTGCTGCAGTGAGAGCGCGGGCAGACAATCTGGGCGCATCGAGCACTGTTCACAACGTTCTGCGGCGACATCATCAAACTTCAACTTGAAGTACGAGTCAACACCGCCGCGCTCCACCCCTCAGACCGCACATTCGCGCTGTGAGACATGGTGTTTTTGCTGCTGCCTCCGGTGTCCTGTGCAGACTGTGCCGCCGGTCACGGCGGCGAGGACTGCCACACGTGCGCCGGCAACACGTACTCCCCTGGGCCGCACCCCAGCGAACCCGCCTTTGGCGAGTGCAAGGTGTGCGCAACGGGGTATCAGCCCAATGCGCTTCACAGCGACTGCAAAGGTGAGAGGTTGGGGGGCAATGGGCTGGCAATGGGGCTGTATAACCAGTGTTGGTGTCAGGGTCGCATTGGACAAGGGTAGGGTTATAGCCAGAGTTGGCTTTGACCCGCCTCAGCATGAGCTTTGTGCAGCGGGCTACCAGCCCAACGAGCTTCACAGCGACTGCAAAGGTGAGAGGCTGGGGGGGGTTAGAAATTTAGGGTTAGCATTAACCCTAACCCTACGTCGGCTTTGACCTGCCTCCGCATAGACATTGCGCGACGGGCTACTAACTCAATGAGCTTCACAGCGACTGCAAAGGTAGGTTGGGGCTAGGATTGAGGGTGAGGGTCAGGTTGAGCCCTAACCCCCTAAAATGGCTTTGACCTGCCAGTGCCTCAGCATGAGCTTTGTGCGGCGGGCTACCAGCCCAATGAGCTTCACAACGACTGCAAAGGTGAGAAGTCAGGGGACAGGGTTGTGGTGAGGGCCATGGGCTGTGGGCTGGGGCTGCATATTCGGTGTTGAGATGAGGGCCCATAGGTCAAGGTTACGGATATGGTTAGGGTTAGGTTAAACCCTACCCTAAGTTGGATTTGCGGGTGAGAGGCCAGGGCCAGGGGTTATGGTGAGGGCCACAGGTTGGGGGCTGGGGCTGCCTAATCAGTGTTGAGATCAGGGTCACGTAGGACGAGGTTAGGGTTAGGGCTAGGGTAGGTAAAGATTAACTCTAAATTGGCATTGACCTGCCTCAGCGCGAGAGTTGCGCAGCGCGCTATCAAGCGCTTGACCTTCACAGCCACACCAAATGCGAGCGAGCGGCAATGGAAGGTTCTACCCAGGCCAAGGCTGCGTACCGAGTGTTAGGGTTGGCACATGTCATGGTATGCGAAGTGAGGGTTTTAGTTTGGGTGTTGGGAAGGTTCAGTTAATTCACTACTTTGATTGACGTACTTCAAGGCCGGAACAACCCAAGGGTGCAGCTCTCTTGGGCCCAAAGGCGCCACAGATAATGATCTCAATGCCACCTTTGCTGGGGGCAGTACACTGATTTACGCCTGCTCGTCAATTGAGCGCATCGCCAATACCCCGAGGTATGCCACTTGTACCACTTTAAGAGATCAAGTGCACTTAAATTCATCAGTGTTGCACGACCCTTCATGAATTCAGTGCACCCCTGCTCTACCGCCCTGAACCCCAGACTGCGCCCCCGGCTACGGCAAGAATGACAAGGGGGATGCATGCGTCGCCTGCACGGCCAACAACCAGTACTCCCCAGGGGGTCCATCCGCCATCTGCAAGCCGTGTCCACCGGGCCTTCAGGCCACTGCCAACCACGATGACTGCGGAGGTGAGGCGCTGTTACTGTGTGCCACTAGGCAAGAGGGGGGGGGGGGGGGGTGGTACATGGCACAAATGTGTTTGTGCGTCAAGAAGAATTGCCCATGCGTTCTACTGATGGGGGGGGGGGAAGGTCACTGGGCCTTCAAGCGGAGGTGATACGTTGTTGTTGTGTGCTAGTACAACTGCGCACCCGGCAAGGGCGGTGCGTGGTGCGAGGACTGCCCTTTGTTACTACATACCCCGCATGCATCTACATACACGCCTTGCAGAGCACAACTGACATACCCCACGTGCTCCTACATACATGCCCTGCAGAGCACAACTGCGCGCCTGGCAAGGGCGGCGCCTGGTGCGACAACTGCCTTCTTATCTTACATACCCCGCTCGTGCTCCTACATACATGCCCTGCAGAGCACAACTGCGCGCCTGGCAAGGGCGGCGCCTGGTGCGAGGACTGCCCCGCCGGAACGTACTCGCCGGGCGGCGTCGGCGCCCAGTGCATCGCGTGCCCCGAGGGCTCCTTCTCTTACGCGCCCGCCGCTGCCATGTGTAAGGGTGAGTAACAATACGGCAAAGCGCAGGTTGTGAACATTTTAGAAGTATATCAAATCAGGTTCAGAAGTGCCAGGTGCCCAGTGCGTCGCATGCCCCGGAGGGCTCGTTCTCTTACGCGCCCGCCGCTGCCATGTGCAAAGGTGAGTAGCCAGGGCCATCTTAGCTTGATACCATCATGTTACCTTGAATCACATGCAGCAGAAGTACCAGTTCATGAAGTGCCTCGGTCCAAACATCCTTCGAATTGATTGGCGTACACAGCCCGGAGCATATGTGCCAGAACATGATGTGCTTCAATGGCGGCGTGCGTCCACAGACGCGTATACCGCTTGCATGTGCCAGTGTGCCTGAAAAGCTCCTTTTCCTACGCTGCCGCCTTCGCCATGTGCAGAGGACCATACAATACAATTCACCGTGAGAGCATGTTTCACTTTTAAAGTTCCATCGTGTCCTCTGTTGGCGCAAGGGCGACATACAAGTGCCACGCACGCATGCCTCTGAGGTCACAACGGTGGTACAGGCAGCACCGCAGCTGGGGGCGAGCATGGCAACGATCCGCATATGGGACGCTCCACACTCTGCACCTGCACCTCATGCATGTCAGAAAAACTGTGAACTACTGCTGCCAGTTCTACGCAGGTTCAACAACCCAATCTTCAACATGTGACGCTACCTTGCCCCTATGGCGAGCCGCGCACCGCCGCCCGTATGCAAAACCATCGCGGTCAAAGCACGTCGGTAAAAGGACATGACACAGACTTCAACCTGTGACACTCCGCTGCGCAGCGTGCCCCGACGGCGAGACGTCCGACGCCACGCGCACCGCGTGCGTGTGCCTCGGCGGTTACGGCGACCCTGCAGAGACTGGCGACCAGATCAAGCGCTGCGGCAAGTGCGACAGGGGGTACTACAGCGTCGGCGGCGCGCGCGATGAGTGCGCGGCGTGCGGGGAGGGCGCCACCACCAACAGGGACCGCACCGCCTGCGACGGTGCGTGGTTGTGCTTGAAGTATATGAAGTGGCTTTAGTTTGCATCTGTGGGGGGGCTTCGGGCCCAACACCAAGGGTGAGGTTCGCATTGGGGTACGGCCTAGCCGTTGCGCGCGACACCTGCGCGGCGTGCGGGGAGGGCGTCACCGCCAACAGGGACCGCATCGTCTGCGACTGTGTGTAGTGCTTTGCACTTGCTGTAGCTGTGCGACGCGTTCGGAGTAGTTCTTTGCCAAGTGCCAATGGCTAGGGTTGGCGTTAGGTTTTGAGTAAAATAAGGCCTGGCCCTTGCTGCGATGCGTGCGCGTTGTGTGGCGAGTGTGCACGCACCAACAGGACCGCGCAGCCTGCGACGCTGTGCACTGCTTGTGCCTGAACTGCGTCGGGTAGTGTCCCGTTGCATCTGTAAGGATCTATGGACTCTGTGGTAAGGAGTAGGGTAAAGTCTGGTAGTGCTTAGCCTACGCGTGCAAAGTTAGGGCTAGGCTCATGGTTTTTATAAGCCTTACCCTAAGTCTAACTCATAGTTCCCACCTGCCTGCAGGCGGCGGGGGTGCATATGCTGCTGTATTGAGTGGCTTCGCATCAAATCTGCATCAATGTGGAAGACCTTGCCACCATGGTCCTGCTGACAGTGACACATAGGCTGCTATATTACATGCCGCTAATTCATTCCATCGTCTGTCTAATTTGAGGGGCATGGATACCCTCCTCCTGCTCATCATACCCGATTTTCACTCACTGACAACCTTGTCCCCCGTATCATTGCTGTCCTACATTACAGTCTGCCTCCCCGGCTACGGGGGACCCCACTGCGACAAGTGCCCCGCAGGAACGTTCTCCGCGGGCGGCGCGGGCGCGGTCTGCGGAACTTGCCCGCTGGGGACCGTCGCTCGCGACGCCGGCGCTGCGCGCTGCGCCGGTGAGTCGCCTGATTTCTACTTGAAGTATCAAGATGAGGTGTATCAGCTGGGGGCTGCCTTGTTGCTGTTTGATGAGATGCATCAACTGGGGGCTGGTTGATGAGATGACGTGCGAGGGGCACAGAGTTAGGGTTGGGGTTAGACGAGACGTCACGCATTGTCGCACAGAGTTGATGCTGTCTGAGTACTGTGGAGCACTGCTGCGGGTGCAAAGGGCAGCTGAAGACACGTGCAGTGAGGGCGCACCATGGCGTCAATGGTGATCGCGAGCAAACGCATAGCAGCAATGGATTGCCACACTAAATGGTCCTTGATGCGCATGTAGTGACAGCGCATGACAAACTTCAAATTGGTCGAAGCTGCGAATTGCCCGCAGTCTATCGCACCTTGTGAGCTCTGCATGTCTGGACCCCAATGGCTGTGCTGATTATTGTCAGGATTGGGATTCGGGCTGGCGCCAGGATTTGGACTGTGGGTGGTGTTAGAGTTAGCCTTTGATAAGACGCGCTCTCGTGACTGATGTCTGCCAGTGCCATCGCGTATTGCCCCCCCCCCCCCCCCCCCCTGTGCAGCCTGCCCCTACGGCGAGGCCCCCAGCAGCGACCAGACACAGTGCGGTGAGTATGTAGGTATCTGTTGTGGGTGCCGTGTTACAAGTGATGCTTCAACTGCAATTGCGCCCACTGCAAACACAGTGCATGTATGTGTGCTACGCACTGAAGTACACTGTTGCAGTGCAAGAAGTACAAAAGTTGCAAATTGAGTGTCCCTTAATGGTGATGTTTGGACAGAGGATTGGCCACCCGGCATGTGCACTTGTGTGCATATATGCAAGATCAAAATCCACTGCTGTGGTGAGAATCCGGACCGCGAATGCTTTGTCGCACATGCTTCAGTGTCTTCAAACCACGCACGGCGTGTGAAGACATGCGCACATACAACTTCAAGAGCAACGCACCTTGCCCGACCTGCCAAATACCGTCATGTATCCCCACACTCAAGCCTGACCCCCTAACCCTTATGCTAACCCTTAATTCTAAGTGTTAACGCTCAGCACTCACCTCGCAAGTTGACTCTGCACCGTGTGCCGCGTGCAGTCTGCAAGAGCGGCTTCGGCAACCCATACGAAGGCCCCGCCCCCCAGGTGGACAAGTGTGAGGCGTGCAATGAGGGGGAGATAGGGGACGGCGGCGACATGGCGCCGTGCGACAAGTGCAAGGCGGGCACCACCAGCAACAGCGACCACACCGCGTGCGATGGTATGATGCTGTTTGCTTTGACCCACAGTGCGCTCGTGACTGCTGCGTTGGCGCTGTGTTGCCCTCACTGTCACACACACATACATCTACAGCCAGGGACAGACCTACTCCCTCCTATACCTCTTACGCACACTCACATATGTCAGCATAGTGACGAGTACACACAGCGTGCTCGTGAGTGCTGCACAGCGCTGTGGTGCAGAGTTGGTGTTGTGCTAGTCATTGGCATATGGTCCACTGATGAGCACCTTCGAGAACCAAGACACGGCCATGCTGCCTGTGATAGCATGGGAGTGTACATGTCTTTCACAAGCAGCAACAATCGGTGGCGTTTGATTTGGGACCTGCAGTTGTGAAAACATCAAGAGAGGGCTGCTCTGCATTGTTGCAATTTGAAGTTATGCCTTTGAAGCTCACTTTCCAAGTCCCAAGTCAGTAAACTATCATGCAACTGAAATGAAGGCAATATCAATGAAAAATACGCAGCAGGTATGTATGCACCTGTACGGTACTTGTTGAAGTATGGCATCCTCCGTCCCTGCTACAGTGGTCATCACTGCAGCGTGTTATCTTAGAGCATCTGCTTGCAAGCACTCGGGATGAATGCTAATTTCACTTTCTAAACCAACACAATAACACCCAGCCCTACAACCAACTTCCCCCCCCCCCCCTCCCATATCGCCTACACTATACCCCCCCCACACAGTCTGCCTGCCTGGCTACGGCGGCAAGAACTGTGACCTGTGCCCGGCTGGAACCTACTCCCCAGGGGGCAAGCGATCGTGCTGCGGCGGCAAGGGCCCCAAGTGCGAGATCTGCCCCGTCGGATTCATCACCTCGAAGGCTGGCTCCAGTGTGTGTGCAGGTAGGTGTTAGGGTTAGAATCAGGGCTAGGGCAGGTG
Source organism: Tribonema minus (assembly GCA_017506865.1). NCBI lineage: Eukaryota > Xanthophyceae > Tribonematales > Tribonemataceae > Tribonema > Tribonema minus. Next base: position 80,272 of record JAFCMP010000042.1, read on the forward strand.
TGTGTGGAGGTGGGTGCAGTAGCTATGCTTCACAGTGAGTTCTTGCAGTTTGTGATGAGTTTGCGCAGTGCGCGCGCTTGCGCGGCTGCTGCTGCGACACGGCTTGAGTGCGCGGAGCCCTTCTGACACGGGCGAGGAGGGGTTTAGGCATGCTGAAAGTCGAATGAAGCACAGTTGGGTGAAGGCAGCTTCCAGCAGCTCATGCAGCAACGGGTTGTGAATGCTTTGATGGCGCAGCTGAAGTGTCGATCATCGCACATGTTGTCATCCATTGTCCCATGAGTTGTCGTGCTGTGCACGTGTACTGGCAGGTTCACGCTCCCTTTTCAAGCGCAAGTAACTGTCCGTAACTGATTTTTGTGTCAGTTCTGGCTTACGCGTTGTGCCGCACTACGCCCCCATCAATGAGACAACCATCAAACGTAGACTGCTGCAAGGCACTGCTCCAGGCACCTCAAGCGCACTCGCAACAAAATGCACAGTAGATTTGCCCTGACTCTCATGACAAGCATCCACTCAGCACCGACACTCTTTGAGGTATGACCAGCGCCGGAAATGGTGGTAAAGGTGTGGCTGGTCATGCAGACATGGATTCTTGCTCTTTAGACTTGCCTGCCTTACAGCACGGCATCTGGCACAAGAACCGTTTACATGAGAATTTTAATCATCAAAAAATTGTTTTTGCTGCTGCTTCAGCTGAGCACTGCTAAATGCACCTGCCTTCACGGTCATCCCACATTAACAACCCCCTGTCTCTGCTCTGCTGCAACTGCCGCATGCGACGCATGGCAAGCAGCTTGCCCCAATGGCGAGACCTCGAACAACTCGCGCGACGATTGCGGTAAGCGTGGCAGCACTCAACACGCAACAGTGTGCTCAGTACTTGCAACCCCTCACGTGATATGCGCGTTGCATTTGATGTAGCAAGCTCAACAGTACATGCAGCAGGCATTTGCCAGGTGGAACAGCTGCAGACAGTGCTGTTAATTCAAAAGGCTTGCTTACATGCACCGTTAGGTGAGCCTGCGGCGCTTCACCCATGACCAAGTATTGCGCACTCTGTGGTGTGTACAGGCTGCAGATTGCGCGCCTTCTCTGCCAGCCCTAACCCTAACCCCAACTGAGCTTCACTGTGCAGACCCGCGATGGCTAGGCTGCACCAGCATAGCATAGCAGCTGCTTCCCAAGCACACTTTGTGCATGCTCCCACGATTGCCACTTCAAGCACTGGCAGTGAGGCAGAGTCAACTCAGTGCATGGATATCGGCACGCTGACAAGAGCATAGAGCGTTTGTCTCTTCTCGCAATGAAGTTTGCTCAGCGCAAGTGCTACTTGAAGTGACTGGATCAGGAGTCGCACGACCGCTGTCACCGGGTATCAATCATTGATCACTAACTTGCCTCATGACTGTCAGCAGCCTCTGCCTGCGACGTGCAGCGGGGCGCCATATGATCATCTCTGCCAACACGTAATTCGAGGCAATAGGATATGATTAACATGCTGACGAGTCCACCACTTTCTCACGACTGGTGCAGTCTGCCAGGCAGGCTACGGCGATTCGGCCGCAGGAGTCGAGCGCATTGACGATCACTTCGCAACGGCATCGCCAAGTGGCATATCCCCCCCATCAAAGTCCTTGTTCATGTCCTTCGAAGCGATACAATCAACACACTGACAAGTCAGTCCGCCATTTCATGCGTCGTGTCTGGTGCAGTCTGCCAGGCAGGCTACGGCGACCCGGCCGCTGACAACCCGCAGGAAGATGAGCGCAAGTGCTACCACTGCGACAAGATGGCGTACAGCCTGGGCGGCACGCGCACTCCCTGCGTCCTCTGCGATAACTCCACCTCCAACAGCGAGCGCACCAAATGCGAGGGTGAGTCACGCAGCGACTGAATGATGTACTCCAAAGTAGCTGAAACATGAAGAGACTTCAACAAGTGCTACCGCTGCGACAAGATGGCGTACAGCCTGGGCGGCACGCGCACTCCCTGTGTTCTCTGCGACAACTCCACGTCTACCGGCGAGCGCACCAAGTGCGAGGGTGAGTTGTTGGCGTTTACACAATAGGGCTACTTTTCAAACGTGTTAGAGTACAACGGAAAATTAACAAATTACAAACTCAAACTTGGGAGCGAAATTGAAGTACAGCCTGAGCAGCACACGCGCCCCTTGGGTCTAGTGCGACAACTCCACCTCTTACAGCAAGCGCACCAAGTGCGAGGGTGAATTATGCAGCATTAAAATGCTTGGAGTGTGAATGAGGTTGCAAGCGCACCAAGTGCGAGGGTGAATTATGCAGCATTAAAATGCTTGGAGTGTGAATGAGATTGATGTCTGGAGTAGTACTGAAGAACAGCCTGGGAGGCATGTGCAGCCTGCGTCCTGTGCGTCAACTTCAACTCTACCGCCCTCAGCGAGCGCACTCAGTGCGAGGGTCAGTTATCCAGCAGTCAACCAGTTGAACGTATGCTTAACGTTCAACAATAAAGAACGGCAACAGTTAGAACTCTAGGTCTGGATGAAAACGGAAGCACAGTTTAGGACGCATGCTTTGCTCCTGCGTCCTGTATGACATCTCGGCCTCCAACAGTGGGCGCACAAAGTGCGAGTGGGAGTTATCCTGCGTTCGCATCCCCAAGTGATGAAGCACCTTGAAGCAGCAAACTTGAAGTATGAGCACTGGCAGATAGTTCAGCCTGGGCAAGCGCAGCCCTGCGTTCTGTGCGACATCTCTACGCCTGGCAGCAAGCGCACCAGGTGCGAGAATGAGGTCTTCGGAATGAGAGTGCTTGAGGTACTAAGCGGAGCACATTTGCCTTCGTGGAAGGCTGATGTCACAGTGACGGGCATTGCATACGTACGTGCTGAGTGTCAGGACCTCCGCGTAGTGCATATAACCTGCTAAGAAGGTGGTTACATACTTGTATATGGTTTAGTTCGCGACTCGAGCTATGCAACTCGTACTCATGTTTACGGCGACCCTGGGTGCGGCGAGTGCCTGGCCGGAACGTCCTTGCGTGGCAACGTGGGCACGGAACAGCAAACGCTTTGCAGCCACGCACGTTACTTGCATTGGCTCCTACACTCAGACTCACGTTCACGTATGCGCAGTCTGCTGCCCGGCGACGCAGGCACCGAGTGCAAGCAGCGCTCAGCAGCCACATACCTCACCCATATTCATAATACCTATCCTATACTCATTTCGCGTTCATGTATGCGCAGTCTGCCTCCCCGGCTACGGCGGCCCCGGCTGCGGCGAGTGCCTGGCGGGTTCTCGCCTGGGGGCGTGGGCGCCGAGTGCCAGCAGCGCTCAGCAGCCACAAACCTTGCTCATAATCACAACACCTATCCTATGTATATTATACTCTTACTCCTTCCATGTTCACGTATGCGCAGTCTGCTTCCCCGGCTACGGCGGCGCCGGCCGCGGCGAGTGCCCGGCGGGAACGTTCTCGCCCGGCGGCGTCAGCGCCGACGAATGCCGGCAGTGCTCAGCAGCCACGTACCTTACTCATATCCATAATGCCTATCCTATACTTGTAAATTATTTCCATGTTCACCATGCACAGTCTGCTTTCCCGGCTTCGGCGGCCCCGGCTGCGGCGAGTGCCCCGCCGGAACGTTCTCGGCCGGCGGCGTGGGTGCCGAGTGCCAGCAGTGCTCAGCGGGAACGTATGCGGACAGCACCGGCAACACCGTGTGCCAGGCGTGCCCTGTCACCGAGACCTCCGCTCCCGACCGCCAGAGCTGCGGTGAGTGCAAAGTGAAAGTTGTAGGTGCAGTTAAGGTTGAAGTTGAGGACAGGTGTTTGAGGATCGAATAAGAGGCAGCAGTGCTCAAACAGTGTGCGCCAGGCGTGCCCAGTCACCAAGACGTCTGCGCCCGACCGCCAGAGCTGCGGTGAGAACAAAGTTCCAGTTTAAGTTGCAGACGAAGTTGAGGACAGGGGTTTGAGGATTGAAGATGAGGCAGCAGTGCTCAAATGGTGTGCGCCCCCAGGCGTGCCCTGTCGCCGAAACGTCCGCGCCCGACCGCCAGAGCTGCTGGGTTGAAAGTTGAAGTTTCACTTGAAGTTGAGCACAGGGGTTAGGATTGACGGAGAGGCAGCAAGGCTCAGGATAGTGTGCGCCCAGGCGTGCTCCGTTACCAAGACCTCCGCGCCCGACCGCCAGAGCAGCGGCGAGTGCAAAGCTGAAGTAGAGGATGGAGTTCAGGAGCAGAAGAGAGGCAGCAGCGGTCAAATAGCTTGCGCACAGACGATGCTGGCAGCAATTGCAGGCCATGCGGTGTCTGTCACACAACACCAATTTGATGCGTACAGCCTAATCCTAACCCCAACCCTAACCCCAACCCTAACCCTAACCCTAACTCTAACCCTAAGCACCAAGCAAGGCCAGCGCCAGCATGGCATATCAGCCACTGCATTTGCTCATCGAAATTGGGGGGCTGGGGAAGGCACAAACTCTACTCTAATCTCCTCTGCTATGCGGGCTTTCAAATGCGAAGTGTAAGATCCAAGTGGCTGTAAGTACATGCATGTAAAACAGGGGGGCATGTGCAACAAGGGGGGGGGGGGGGGGGGGGGTGCTTAGCACCACGTACACCACCGCTTCCACATTACAACAGTGTAACAACACGCATCCTCAGCTCATCCTGCCTGTCCGGCCACAGCTTGTGCAGCAGTTCCGTGCCCCAACTTCAATTCTAATCCTCACTTCATAGACCCACTATCACCTGATTGTGGTACCTTGCAGCTACTTTGATTGTGTGCCCTTGCACGTCATTTCGCAGTGTGCCTGCCCGGCTACAACTCTTGCGGCGAGTCCAAGCACTGCGCCAAGTGCGGCAACTTCAACTCTAAACCCCACTTCATTCAATTTTACCACCTGAATCCGATCCTGACAGCTGTTCCTGACGTGCATACGTGCTCATCAATTGCAGTGTGCCTGCCCGGCTACGGCTCCTGCAGCAAGTCCAAGCGCTGCGAGAAGTGCGAGCGCGGCACAACTTCAACTTGAAATCTCACTACTACTACACTCAATCCTACCACCTGATGCCGATCTCTTGCACCTATCTCAATTTTCTTGCAGTGTGCCTCCCTGGCTACGGCTCTTGCGGCGAGTCCAAGCGGTGCGAGAAGTGCGAACGCGGCGCCTACAGCCGCGGCGGCGACAGAGCCTCTTGCGCGCGCTGCCCTGGCAACTTTGCACCCAACGCCGATCACACCATCTGCAACGGTGCGTGCGCAGTAAACTTCAAGTGCAAATTAGGGCATGGATAAGCAACGTGTCGTGACGGTGTGCGCGCAGCGGACTTCAAGTGCGGATTCGGGAGTGTGGACAAGCAATGTGTCGTGCGCCGCAGAGATCGTGCCCATTGAAGTTCACTAGTCAGGTACCTACCCGCTATGTTGCAGAGTGGGTGGCTCACATGCGCAGGCCTCAGGCGCCTTTGTGCCCTGCACTGACTTACGGTTAGGGTTAGGGTTTAGGTCCATCTGTACCCTGCCCTGACTGCGGCGTCTGTCAACGCCGCATGCATGCATGCGATGCACCTTGTTGCGCAGCGCATCTGTCTATGCACAGTTCAAGGCCTGGGCAGGAGGGTAAACATGTTTTGAACACGCACCTTCCTTGACTTCGGCGGCGGCCATCTGTGACTTCGGCGGCGGCCATCTGTATTTTTGTACAAGGCAGAATGGCACAAACAGAGCATCCCAACAAACACACAGACACACTCAAGAAACAGCATCATTTGTGGTCAAGATGGGTTGGCATTGTTTGTGTCCCTTTTCATTCCACGTCCCGGAGCCGTGTGGGGGAGCCACGGCTGCTCTGACGCCAGACGCTCGTGCTTTGAACAAAGGCTACTGACAGGATCGCGCACTCATCACTGCCGCTTGCCCGCGCGCGCGCAGCCTGCAAGCCCGGTTACGCGGGCCCCAACTGCGACGCGTGCCCCGCCGGCACCCACTCTGCCGGCGGCGTCAACGCCACGTGCGAGCCCTGCGGCGACGGTTTTGTGTCCAGCGCCGGGCAGGACACGTGCACTGCATGCCCGCGCGGCGAGACTTCCAACTTCGGCAACACGCACTGCGGTGAGTTATAGTCACGTGTTCAGGTACTTGGACTATGTGTTTCTGCCTGGTTGCACATGCTGTGAACATGACGGTATCGTGTCCGGCGCCGGAAGCATACATGTACATGCGCGGCAAGCCGTCCAACTTCGGCAACACGCGCTGCGGTGAGCTATGTAGTGCGCAGACCATATGTTCATGACTTGAAGTATGTGTTTTTGCCAAGTTCCTGAGCAGGCACAATGTGCTTGCCGGTGTTGTGAACGTGGCGTGCCTGCACGGCGAGACGTCCAGCTTTGGCAACACGCGCTGCCGTGAGCCCCATGAGCAGACATGTTCAAGTACTGAAGTATGTATGTCTGTGTGTTTCTGGAACCCGCTGCTTGCCCATGTTGTGAACATGACGGTTTAGTGGCTGGCGTTGGGCGGGACACGCGCGTGGCGACACTTGTCACTTGGTACTAATAGCTGCTTTCTGGTCTACAGTGTGTCTACAGTGTTAAGAAATACTTAGAGTTGCTTTCTGTTTTACAGTGTGCAAAGCGCGGCACGACACCGGCGCTTAGCAAGCGCAAAACCTGCGATGGCACAAGCAGCTGCATTCTGCTTTACAGTGTTCATCCTCACAAATGCTGCCTGCTTTACAGTATGCAAGGCGGACAGCGGCGTCGGCATGTGGGGCGGCAAGTGCGAGCCCAACAGCACTATTGGCTGATTTCTGGTTGACAGTTTGCGAAGCACTTATTATGATAATTTGCAAAACACTAATAACTGTTTTTGATCTTGCAGTGTGCAAAGTTGACAGTGTGTCAGGCACTTATAGCTGCAACTTCCTTTCTGACAGTTTGCAAATCACTTTCACTTGTATCCTTTTTTAATCTTGCAGTGTGCAAAGTTGACGGTGTGCGAAGCACTAATAGGTGCTTTCTGTTTCACAGTGTGCAAAGCTGGCCACGGCGTCGGCGCACGGGGTGGCGCGTGAAAGCCCTGCAACGGCACTAACAACTGCTTCTTGGTTCACAGGGTGCAAAGCACTAATAGCTGCGTTCTGTTTCACAGTGTGCAAGGCTGGCCACGGTGTTGGCGCATGGGGCGGCAAGTGCGGGCCCTGCGACAAGTACAGCTACAGCGCGGGAGGCGCGCGCGAGCAGTGCGCCAGCTGCGGTAATGCCACGTCCAATGCTGACCGCACCGCCTGCGAAGGTGAGCGCGGCTCCCATTACCCTGTTAAAGATTTACTTGAAGTATTCATTCAAGACTGTTTGTAGTGTTCAAATGCACCGGCTGTGAAGGCGACTGCAACTCCCTTTCTCTTGACAGACTACTCAAAGGGCTTTATTGGTGAAAAGGCAACCGTGCCGCCTGCGAAGGTGAGCGCAGCTTTCATGCCGCTCTGAAAAAAATCTTCTCGAAAGTACTTGTTTGTTCATAGTGTCCAACTGTCTCATTGGGTTTCCTTCTTCACCACGAGACGGTTTAGGTGCTGATGCAGCTCGGGTCGGCGCACGACCGTGCGTGACGACATTGTCGGAGATGTGTGTGCTTGACAAAATCACCGTCCTCACACTGCCTGGTGCAATAGTCATGTCCATGAGCTGTCTCAGCAGTGTACTTCCTACGACCTCCCTCGAACTGCATGTGTACTGTCAATGAAGCTCGCAGTTCGTGCGCCGTGCTGTGGCAAACAGGCCTGCCGTCAGCGCGCACCACTGGCGGTGAGGGCGCCACAGTGACCCAATTTTGTAATCACCTCTCACACTTGATGTCAACAGTTGTAAAACTTGCAGCATGTAGGCCGGGTGATGGTGGGCCAGTGCGTGCCGCTGCGCACTCTTTTGCCTGTGGCGGCGGTGCCACTGCGAGTGATGTGAACCGCGGCTGCATACTTGCCACAACTGCATGCGGACTATTTTTGAAATCTGAGTGTGCAAGCCCCGCTACGGCGGGCCAGCGTGGTACTGATACGTTTCCTTGGGTGGCATCGGCGCTGATTGCGAGCGCTGCAGCAATGTGAACCACTTTTGCACTCGCCCTAAACTGCATGTGGGCCGTTGTTGAACTTGCAGTGTGCAAGTCCGGCTAGGGCGGGCTAGCGTGGTGCCGATTCGTACCACTTGGGTGGCGTCGGCGCCGACTGTGAGCGCTGCAGCAATTTGAATCACTTTTGTTCTCGCCCTAAAGTGCATGTGGACTGTTGTTGAACTTGCAGTGTGCAAGCCCGGCTACGGCGGGCCAGCGTGCGACCAGTGCCCTGCCGGCACCTACTCCTTGGGTGGCGTTGGCGCCGATTGCGAGCGCTGCAACGAGGGCACATACTCCAGCGCCGGCAGCGCCAAGTGCACCGGTGAGTCACCTAACTTTTATCCTGTGCTGAAGATTGTGTTTGGCGGCCGAGGGGTTCAAAGGCTAGCCAGCAATCTCGTCGCGCGAACTGTGCTTCTGATACACCGAATTGCTGATGCCATATGTAGCAGTCCTGCATGGTCTGGTCGCCGGTGTGGTCCACAATGGCGATGCATGCGCTGCGCATGTGTGTCAGGGAACACTCCCCCAGTGCTCACACCCGTGTCGTCTTGTCCGCTGCTCCGCTGTGCGCTGTGTGCTGTGCAGCCTGCAAGTCCAATGAGGCCTCCAACGCTGCGCGCGACGCATGCGGTGAGTGCTCTTGCACCGCGGTGTACTTTACGTACATGCGTGCGTTTACTGAGCTCCCTCAATCGAAGCCACCTTGATGAAGATTCGACGATATTTTGTCATGCTTGAAAGGGGGGGTTAAACGTTCAAATCATCAAGACACCCCATGCTTGCGAGCATTGCCTCTCGCCCGCACTGAGCCTGCCACCTCCGTGCCGCAAAGTGCAAGCCTGGGTGTGTGGATGCCCTTGTGTCTCCGTACTTGAACTTGAAGTAATTTCAAATGGCAAGCACGACATCAAGAACCATCAAAAAATACATACCGCGAGTGTGCCTGGCGACTACGTGTCAGTCCATTGAAGTGCAATGCACTGCAGTGGTGTTGTTACCAAATACTTCAACCGCACTCACTCTGCGTACCTCCCCTGCGCTGCAGTGTGCAAGCCCGGGTACATGGACGTGGACCCATCGGCAACAAAGACCAACTGCGTGAAGTGCGCATGCGACAAGTTCTCGTGGGGTGGCGACGGCGCGGCCTGCCAGCCGTGCGCAGATGGCACTGTGGCTGATGAGGACCGCACCGCATGCAACAGTACGTCCACAACCAGGATGATAGTAGGGGTTAGAGTGAGGGTCAGCGTCACGTAGGGCTCAGGTTTGACTTCCAAAGATGAAGTTAGCGCAGACGGCACTGCCGCCGATGAGGACCGCACAGCCAGTACGTCCACAACTAGCGTTACTGCTAGCATTAGGGGTAGGCCTGTCTAGGGCTTAAGTTGACCTCGGTAACAGCTTGTAGAGTTGGGTTGGGGTTAGGGTCAGGGTTATCATGGGGCGGCAATGGCGCCGCCTGCCAGGCGTGCGCGAATGGGGCTGTGGCCAACGAGGACCGCACTGCGGGTAACAGCACGTCCACAACTAGCGTTACTACTAGCATTAGGGTTAGGCCTGTGTAGGGTTTGGGTTAGGATCAGCATTAGGTTGTGAAATCTTGGGTTAGGTTAAGATTCTCGTGGGGCGGCAACGGCGCGGCCTGCCAGCCGTGCGCGGATGGCACTGTGGCCGACGAGGACCGCACCGCATGCAACAGTACATCCACAACTAGAGTTACTGCTAGCATTAGGGTTAGGCCTGTCTAGGGCTTAAGTTGACCTCGGTAATACTTCTAGCTTGTAGAGTTGGGTTGAGGTTAGGGTGAAGGTGCTCGTGGGGCGGCGACGGCGCGGCCTGCCAAGCGTGCGCGGATGGGACTGTGAATGATGAGGACCGCACAGCATACAATAGTATGTCCACAACTGGGTTACTAGGGCTAGGGTCAGTGTGAGGATTAGCATCAAGTAGGGCTTGGGTTACGATTGCGCATCTCGGGATAAGCTAAGGAAGGCACCGCCACTGATGAGGACCACAGCATGCAACAGTACGTCCACATCTAGGGCACAGCTAGGGTTAGAGTGAGGGTCAGCGCCAAGTAGGGCTCAAATTTGAAGTTGAAATTGGTGGGGACGGCACTGCAACTGATGAGGACCGCATCGCGTGCAATAGGACATCCACAACTCGGCTTATGGCTAGCATGAAGGTTATGCCTGACTACATCACGCGTCAATGCACCTCTTGCAGTGCATGCGCCCATAGTCTAAGCGTGCAAGAAGTCCGGTCTCAATCCTCGCCTCGCAACTCCAGCTTTGAACCGCATTTCAAGCCAACGCCACAGCTGCCTGTGGATACACAACAAACCAACAACGTATGTTTGTACAAGCCAATACCGTATGTAAGCATATACCGTATGTATGGTCCACTGCCCCGCTCCAACCTGACAGTCTGCAAGCCGGGGTACGGCGGCAGGGACTGCGCGCTGTGCCCTAAGGGTATGTATTCAGCCGGCGGCAAGCGCAGCTGCTGCGGCGGCGGGGGCCCCAAATGCGACATCTGCCCTGACAGCTTTGTTGCGCTTGCCGAGGGATCCAGCATCTGCACGGGTGAGCACACGTGCTGCAGCACTAGATCTGTACTCCGCATGTGTTCACGCGGCTTCAGCCTGTGTGTCAAGGTGATGCTTCGCTAGTCCCCATGTTGATCATAATTCCAATTCTCTGTTAAGCCCGTGCTGGTCATAACAAAGTCAGTGCTCTGCGAATTCCCGTGCTGAATATATGGGTATTCAGTAGGCGGAGCAGCGCTGCTCAGTGCGCGGGCGGCAGTGCGCAGGCCCAGTTTCACATTTTGCCCCGGGGCGCTGCAACGCCTTGGCGGAGCGCTGCCGCACCTGTGTCTGAGCACTGCGGACAGCTGTCGCATCGTCTGCCGCTGCCGCATGCGTCACCTTTTCCTGAGTGCCACCGCCCTATCGCCTGAGCGTTGTCACTTTTTGCCGAGCGCTGCCACCCTGTCGCCTGAGCGTTGCCATACTTTGTTGAGCGCTGCCACCATATTGCCTGAGCGTTGCCACGCTTTGCTGAGCGTTACCACCCTATCGCCTTAGCGTTGCCACACTTTGCTGAGCGCTGCACCCTATCGCCTGAGCGTTGCCACACTTTACTGAGTGCTGCCACCCTATTGCCTGAGTGCTGCCACGAAGCAACTGCAGTCAGGCCGCTGCAACCTCTCATTCTGACCAGCGGCTCTTCTGCAGAGGTGACGACTGCTGTGCAGCTGTGAGGGCGGCCCTGCAGAAGCGTCTCCGCTGACTTGTTGTGCGTGTACTGACGTTGCTAGTGTTGCCGTGTGTGCTGTTGGTGCTGCTTGCTTCTGCAGCATGCGGGCGTGGAGAGGTGGCCAACGCTGCACGCGACCAATGCAGTGAGTGCCAGTAAAACAAGTAGGCATTTATTGTGTGCGCCGCATTGGTGGCTGCAGTTCACAGCAGTCCACAAAAGCGATGACGGTCCACACTTGCACTCTCCGAGTGCTGTGTTGCCTTTGCAACCATTGCAAGGGATTGAGGATGTACTCACGAGTCCTTGGATGTCTCCAGTTCTTGATCCCTCTGTTTTTAAGCATTTGAGAGGTCTCTGGGTCTCAACAGACCATGAGCTCAATGGCCCTTCCATGCGGCAACAGCTGGAGTCACTCTGCATGTCTTGGTGCTCCTCTTGGCGTGCAGATTGCGCAAGGCTCCGCAAGTAGAGGCTATGCGTGTAAGCAGTGCTCAGTGCATCAATGTGCTTGGCAACAGATAAGCTGGAACTTCAAGTTGAAGACGGCGCTCCCCCCTTCCCATCTTCACCAGCTTCAGTGACCTTCTCCAGAAGTGACGCGCCGCCCCTGGTCTACTCAGAACCATTCACGCGGCGCGTTCCCGTTGTCCCGTCATGATTTCGCATGACGCGTGCGTGGCTTTGCATGAGCCACCACGGGCGGCACGCACATGCCACGCGCAAGGCTTTGCGAGAAGCAGGATCGGCACGTCACTGCACCAAGCTGTTGAAGTTGTAATCATGAATGATCGAAAGCACTGTCCAGATCCTTCTTCACATGCAACTGGCGCATCACCCCCGGTCCCACCCCCGCCTTCGTGTCCCTGCACCTACTTCCAGAAGCGAAATCACTGGTCCAGCAGGTGCTTGATCCAACGCAGACTAACTCATCATCTCCGCGCACCCAACTTCAACTCTCTGCGCAGTCTGCGCGCCTGGCTACGCGTACCAGGGCGGCGCGTGCAAGCAGTGCTCAGCGGACCAGTACAGCCTCGGCGGGCCCAAGACTGAGCAGTGCCACGCGTGCCCCGCCAGCACGGAGTCTAATCCGGAGCGCACCGAGTGCAACGGTGAGCAGTACATAGATGCGTTCTTGAGGTGATGCAGCAGCGCGGTAGTAGCGACCGAGCGTGGAACATGATGTTGCTGCTGCCTAGCTGTAACTCTCACTCTAACCTTGACCCTAACCCCAACCCCTAGAGCATGACCAGGATGTTATGTGACAGTGGGTCGAACTTTCTCGCTCATTTGCGTAACCTTACAGCGTGCTCCGTTGAGCTTGCGTCCACAGACAGTTTGCGAGCCTGGCTGTGGTGCGTAGCTCGACGTAACTCCTCAATGCTACACAACCTGCTGTTGTCCGTGTACATCACTGAAGTGCTACTACTTAGTAGATGATGCACCCCGCACAACTTGCTTCTGCCGTCACGGTTAGGCTGGCCTGGCTACGGCGGCAAGGGCCGCAGCGTCGACACAAATTCATCCATCGTGATGCGCATCATGCTTGTGTCTCTGTTGGACGATGTCACTGAAGATGGTTCGCGAGCCCGGCTATGGCAGCCAGGGCTGCGGCGTCTTCAAGACAATCATTCATTCTGAATCATTCATCATTTGGATTCATCGCCTGAATGAAGTCATTCATTCATCGCGTCAATCCGCTTGTCCACTAGACTACCAGTGTGCAAGCCCGACTGTGGCGGCAAGGACTGCGGCGTCTCAAAACTCATTCATTCATCATCTGGATTCATTACGTGAATGAGTTCATCCATCACGTTGACTCTCATATCCACTGCCAGCCTGCATGCCCGGCTAGAGCGGCGAGGGCTGCGGCGTCTCAAGTTCATTCAGTCATCATATGGATTCATCGCCTGAATGACTTCATGAACCCAAGCCCGGCTCCCGTTGGCGAGGGCTGCGGCGTCTTAGACTCATTCATTCATCATCTGAACTCATTGCCTTGATGAGTTACCATGTTAATCCTCCCATCCGCTTCCAGTTTGCAAGCCCAGCTACGGGGGCGAGGACTGCGGCGTCACGGCCACTTGATTCATTCATCACCTGCATTCCTCGCCTGAATGAGGTCATTCATCACGTTAACCCTCTTGTCCACTTCCAGTTTGCAAGCGCGGCCTGGCGGCGAGGGCTGTGGCATCTTAGACTTATTTCATCATCTGGATTCGTCGCCTTGATGAGTTGTCACATTAATCATCTTGTCCACTACCAGTGTGCAAGCCCGGCTACACGGGCAAGGGCTGCGGCGTCTCAAATATATTCATTCGTCAGCTGGATTCATTGCCCTGATGAATTCATTCATCACATTTATTTCATATCCACCACCAGTCTGCAAGCCCAGCTATGGCGGCAAGGGGCTGCGGCGTCTGCCCCGACGGCCACTTCATTAATTCATCACCTCAATTCGTCGCCTTAATGAATTCATTCATCACGTTAATCCTCTTGTCCGCTGGCAATCTGCGAGCCTGGCTATGGCGGCGCGGCATCTCAGATATATTCATTCATCATCTGGACTCATCACCTCAATGAATGACCACGTCAATCCTTTTATCCACTACCAGTTTGCAAGCCTGGCTTTGGCGGCGAGGGCTGCGGCGTCTGCCCCGACGGCCACTCGTCCGACGGCGGCAAAGGAGTGCAGTGCATGCCGTGCCCCGCCGGGGCTGTCTCGCGCGTCGGCATCGCCAGCGATGGCACCGTCACGGCACCGGTGTGCACAGGTACTTGTGAAGATCATCATGAATTTCAACACAAAGACATCTATGCATTCGATAATAAATCAGATTGGATGAACCATTGTTGATTTTTGTTGTACCTTTCCATTTTCAAAAACTCTTAAGAGCGTGAAGGCTTGAGACTCGCTAACGTGTACGTTGTGAGCACACGCACTGCACGGGCATGAGAGCTGTATGTCGCGAATGGGTGGATTGCATAGGGTCTCCGCCCCTCAAGGGAAAGTAGTTCAAGTGCGCAGGTGTCAGCAGCGACGGTCTTGGGTATGTGCTGAGTGTTGTCACCTTGCGGACAAGCATATGCCTCGGTTCCTTGCGTCCTGTTTTCTTTGTTTGTTTTTGCTTGCCGGCGCTCTTCGTTGTCTCGATCTTACGCAAAGCAAACTCAAGTGCGAGGTCAAACAGAAAATGCGTTTGGGACACATGCGCGCTTGCAGCACGAGACCTGTGCAAGTGCCCGCATGTAAATAATGTCGCAGACGCCGCAGCGCCGTGTATAGTAGTATCTCACTGCGTAACGCACTTGCTGCTCGCATGTGCTTGATAGGTCACAGAGCGCAGTGCATGTAAAGCCTCAGATCAGCACAGCCAAGCGGGCCCCTTGTGGAGTGCTTTGATCGATGAGCTCTCGTTAAGTTCACATACTTGAAGTAGAATTTATGATGACCTGACGTGCGGCTGATCGCTGCTCGCTGTCCCTGCCCAATGCGCAGTTTGCCCCAAGGGACAGGCGCCCAACGAGGACCAGACGGAGTGCGGTGAGTGGCCATTGCAGTAAAGCGCATACTTCAAATTGCAGTACTCAGTGAAGCGCATACTTCAAATCAGTAACACGAGTATTGCGTAGGAGCGCAGCACATCGTGGCGAACGACACTATTTGATGTTTGAAAGCTGGCCTACAGTGAGTAATGGGCTCACTGTGCATCACAGCAGGGTGGGGCATTCTGCATGGCACTCTCCACCACAGGAGCTGAGAGCCTAACCCCCCCCCCCAAGCTCCGCTCTTCCTTCCCTCTTCTGCTGAGCAACGCAATCATCACACCTCAGATGGTAGTAGTCTTCAAGAATGAATGGTGCACGTCGTCACTTGACTTGGGAGCCAGATCGCGCGCAATGTGATCTTCTATCAACCCCATTCTGGGTGGCGGGCGACGACTCCAAGTCTAACCCTAGCCCTACCCTTGCCTCTCTCTTCATTTGTTCGAGACATGCGCTTCGCTCACCGATGCTGCGTGCCCCCCGCCCCCCCCCGCCCGCCTTCCTCTTAGTGTGCGAGACCCTGGCCACGGCCTCCAGCTCAGCGAGGGCCACGCACCCCCTGCCTACCCCCTGCTGGCGGGCAACAGCGCCACGCCCATTTCTAGCCCTATACTTGCCTCTCTTCATTCGACGGACACATGCGTTTCGCTCACTGACGCCCCCCCCCCCCCCTCCCCTGCCCCCCTGCAGTGTGCGCCCCCGGCTACGGCCTGCAGCTCAGCGAGGGCCACGCGCCCCCCGCCTACCCCCTGCTGACTGGCGACGGCGCCAACGCCGAGTGCGTGCGCTGCGCCGGCAACGCCATCTCCGCGGGCGGCCTCTCCGAGTGCCTGCAGTGCCCGGAATACTCGGAGTGCGACTCGTGCGGTCTGCTGGGTCCCGCGTACCCGGAGGTACGCTCGTGGTGGTCACGGCAGCAGGGCTCAGCGGCGGCCGGGGGGGGGTTCGGCGCTGCGGCAGGGGGGGAGGGGGGGGTTGTGCCCCCCCCGAGGGTCAGGTTCGCGTGGGCGCCCAACAAGAGCCATACGCAGTGCAACGGTGAGTGGGGCCGCCAGCACAATCACATGTTCGCACTGCTATCATGAAGCCGGTACGCAAGTCAGCATGCTCTTGTGAATACAAGTGCCCTTGTGCATGCCCTCACAGAGTACCGTGCATTTGCGTTATGCTGCCTTTACACGGCAGATTGTCATGGGAGCATTCAATGACCTAATGCATGTGCCCGCCACTCTACATACTTTCACACAGTATACATGCCCTTACACACTGTCAGTATACAAACCCTCACACAGTATATGTCCCCTCACACAGTATACCTTCGCTTACACATGTATACCTGCGCAACGCTCGTACATGCACGAAACGCAGCATGCTAGCCGGGCTACGGAGGCAAGGACTGCGCGATCTGTCCCGCTGGAGCGTGGCCGCGCTACGGCACACTGCGTTCACACAGCAAGAGCACTGCATTTGCACACCATATCATGATGGGAGCACTCGTGATTTCCATGCATATGCACCTTCACATACCCTCACACAGTATACCTCCGCAACAATGCTACTGCGCGTACTGAGTGCAGTCTGCCAACCGGGCTACGGCGGCAAGGACTGTGCGATCTGCCCCGCTGGCACCTGGTCGCGCTACAGCACGGGCCAGGGCTGCCGGCCGTGCCCGGAGGGCATGATCTCCGACGAGGGCGCGCAAGAGTGCAGGGCGTGCGAGGACGAATCGCTCACCGCAGACGAGCAGCACCGCACATGCGGTAAGCATACATGAGCTTCTTTGAACTATACTTCCACTACTTGTGTATATGATTCAAGAAGTATGTGCTTCACATATAGTGTCAGGCGTGTGCGAGGACGAATCGCTCACCGCAGACGAGCAGCACCGCACTTGCGGTGAGCATACATGAACACTTCAAACTCAATGTGTTTGTGTAATGTATTGTGTTTAGCGAATCGCTCGCCGCAGACGAGCAGCACCGCACTTGCGGTGAGCAACCATGGGTTTAGATTTGTGAACTTCACTTGCTCACCACTTTTGTATATGCAGTACTGAAGTATAGATGTAGCATGTAAAGGCAAATTGTTCACAGCGGACGAGCAGCACCGCACTTGCGGTGAGCATACATGAACACTTCAAACTCAATATGTTTGTGTAATGTATTGTGTTTAGCGAATCGCTTGCCGCAGACGAGCAGCACCGCACTTGCAGTGAGCAACCATGGGTTTAGAGTTGTGAACTTCACTTGCTCACCACTTCTGTATATGCGGTACTGAAGTATAGATGTAGCATGTGAAGGCAAATTGTTCACAGCGGACGAGCAGCACCGCACTTGCGGTGAGCATACATGATCACTGTAAATTTTGACATGTTTGTATAATGTTTTGTGTTTAGCGTGGAGGACGAATCGCTCACCGCGGACGAGCAGCACCGCACTTGCGGTGAGCATACATGAACACTGTAAATTTTGACATGTTTGTATAGTGTATTGTGCTTAGCGTGGAGGACGAATTGCTCACCGCGGATGAGCAGCACCGCACATGCGGTGAGCATACATGAACACTTTAAGCATGTCTGTATAATACGTTGCGTTTGGCGTGCGAGGATGAATCGCTCACCGCAGACGCGCAGCACCGCACTTGCGGTGAGCAAGCATGAACAGCGTTTTGAAGACCCATTTGAGCATGCTAGCATTGGTTACTTGGTCATGACCAATGCTCGCTATGCCGATCTCATGGGCGCAGTGTGCGCGCCCGGTCACGGCGGCCGCAGCTGCCAGGAGCCAACTTCAAGTTCAGCTACGTCAAGAGTAGGGTTAGGGCTAGGATTAGAAGTAGGAGTAGGGTTAGGGTGGAGGTTAGGTTAGGAAGTACTGCTTGCAATAGTATCGTATTGACCGATGCTCGCTCTGTCAATCTCGTGCGCACAGTGTGCGCGCCCGGTCACGGCGGCCGCAGCTGCAAGGAGTGCCTCGCCGCCAACTTCAAGTTCGGCTACGGCGGCAGCTTTGCGGAGTGCGAGGTGTGCCCCGACACTGCCAAGTACGGCATCGTCGTCAGGTCCAAGCACACGCACG
Source organism: Tribonema minus (assembly GCA_017506865.1). Lineage (NCBI taxonomy): Eukaryota > Xanthophyceae > Tribonematales > Tribonemataceae > Tribonema > Tribonema minus. The sequence goes on from JAFCMP010000042.1 coordinate 98,260, forward strand.
CGGGGCTCGACGCCGCTGTGGACGTCGGCATCGGGTGCAATGGTGAGCGCTGCCATGTAACCCTAATCCTAGCTCTAATCGCACCCCATAGCCATAGCAGAAATGGCCGTCCTGAGCCCTGGCCATTTGAACACACGCCACTTTATCAGAGATGTACCAGGCAGCGGCTGTTGATCTGGAATTGGGTGCAATGCCGAGCGCTGCCGTGCAACTTTAGATGTGAACGTGATCTCAAACACGGTACGCCTTGTTTTACTCATACTAGTAACCCTCAGCCCTGACCACTTGAGCATGCAATGCCTCGTAAGAGACGTCAAGCGTCACTTCAGCGGCGAATTTGTCAGACTTGAGCACGGGAGTAAGGTCAGGGTAAGGTGAAGTTTGAAACGCACGCGTGGGGTTTGGTGCGGTGGACATCGTAGCCGCAAAGCGGGGCAGCGAGCGTGAGATTAGAGTTGAGGTTAAGGGTTGACGCATAGCATTAAGGCATAAAGGAGGGTTGACATGAGGGCTACGCCAACCTGCTGAGCACTGAGCACCAACTTTAACCCTAACCCTACCCAACTCCTCATGCGCAAGTGCGACACGAACTGCATGCCCTGTCATTGCATCTGCAGCATGCGTCTTGAAGGAGCTAACCCGGACCGTACCTGCAACACAGAGTGATCATTGTTCGTGAGGCATTCAGGGTGCTTATTGCTGCTGAACCGCACACAAAGGGGGCCAGTCTGCAGTTGAGATGGGGCCAGAGCTTGCAGCCAGATGATGTTTGACACTGAGCTCTGAAGTTGCAGTCATTGCACTGTAGCGGATGCGGTTTTGCCGGATTTCAGATTTGGTCTGCTGGCGGTCTCAGCGGGCCCTGCTGTGATCACCACTTTGGGTTCAAGACTGTGATTGTGTGCTTCATATTTTTGCCAACTTCAACAGGCTGCCCGGGCGATCTCAAGTACCAGGCTGGCAAGAGAACCTGTGGTGAGTTCGTCGACATGGAGTTTTGCTGTGTTTATAAGCTCTGATGCTGGCAATGACGCGCATTTCCCAATGCACCCGACTACCTCATCCATGACAGTGTTCACTTCCAGATTTCAATGATGTCTTGGCTGCTGAACAGGGTCTTGACGGTGCGGATGCTCAGCAGTCGCCACACACTCACTTCCTCAAGCCCCTCCTGCAATGCTGCCGTCAATGCGCATATCACGGCCAACTGTTCTGGTAGTCAGCTTCCAACACTGCAAGTAGGGTTAGCATTAGATTTTAGGGTTAGGGTTAGGGTTAGGTTAGGGTTAGGGTTAACACAACACGCCTGTACACACAAAACACGCTTGACTACGCGCGGCCGGCGCATCCGCATCACGCTCCACGAGTCGCCGATGGCGATTCGGCTGAGCCCTGCAATGCTGAGCACTGCCGCTGTTGCTGCAGAGTGCGACCCACTTTGTATCCTGACCCAAATCAACCCTGACCCTGACCCGAATCCTGCCCTTGCCACAGAGTGCGACCACGCCGACAGTTACAGGGACCCCAACAACCTCTGCCAGGCGTGCGGCATCAACAAGACGCGCGACCCGCAGGACGACTCGCAGTGCGGTGAGTGACCTAGACCATACCTAGGGTTTGCAGCATGCGTCAGGGAAGGGTCAGGGTTAGAGTGAGGGTTAGGTTAGGGTTAGTCTTGATACGCTGGGGCGCCTTGGTGTAGCTGAACACTGATGTGCCCATGGACAGTTCACAATGCGGGATAGCGACTCAGGGTGTATGAGGCTCGACACATGTGCGTCTGATGTAAGGTTTGCAGCAAGCTCGTGCTGAACAAGCCGATGCGCCTCGGTGCGCCTGAGCACTGATGCGAGTCTACCCAGCTGCAGCATACTAGGGTTCAGGCATAACCCTAACGGTCATCGTGATTCATCCATTCCCATCCATTCATTTCACCACTTGACAGTGACTCATGCGTCCCTTTGCGTGCCCCCCCCCCCCCCCCCCCCCACTCTACACTCGCAGTGTGCAAGTCCGGCTTCACGGACAACGGCGCTGGCACATGCGGTGAGTGCCCGTAAAGGAAGAAATGTTACGCTTGCTTGTGTACTCTTTCCTATCGTGATTTGATGCATGCACCGAAGCTTCGCCAAGTGCAGACGGTAATCGCCTGTGCGTCACTCCTGAGCTGAGTGCCTCTGCACAGGTTATGCCCTGGCGATCTGCTATTGCCCCCTCGTACTTTGACTTTGACTTGCTGCCTTGGCTCAAGCTTGTGGGTCGCCATGCGGTGTGCAACGTTGCTGAGTGGTGTGCATGGTCAATTTCAAGTGCCTGAGTTTTGACGTGCCACCCTGACTCTACCTCTGCGGGCTTCGAAGTGTCTGCCTGGCAGAGCAGTGTGCGTCGTTGTCGACAAGTGTGTACCGGTATACTCATCCACCAAGAATGTCATGCACCGACACAATCATAGTCCAAGCCATTCGTCATGTGCGACGTCCACGTGCAATGTTCAACATGTACACGGCTAACCAGTGTGCACTCGCCCACTATCCAACTTCAGCACTTGACTCTGACTCACTACCCTGGCTTGAGACTCTTTGTGCTGAGCATTGTGCACCAGTGCAGTGCAGGACGTCATTGGCACAGTCACATCTCAATTTCTGAAGTCTGACTCGCTACCCTGACTTGATACTCTTGTTGTGCTGAGCAGTGTGCACAAGTTCGATGCCGTACGTCATTGGCACAATCCAGCTTCAACTTCTTGACTCTGACTTGCTACGCTGACTTGGGACTCTCTTGTGCTGAGCAGTATGCACCAGGGCCAACGCGGTACATCATCGGCACGATTAAAAATCTGAATCTGACTCGCTACCCTGACTTGAGACTCTGTTGTTTTGCTGAGCAGTGTGCACAAGCCCAACGCAGTACGTTGTCGGCACCGAGTGCAAGGACCTGCCAGACCCGGCCAAGCAGACGGCCACATTCCAGGGCGACGCTTACTGTGAGTAATTACTCAGAAATAACTCTAACAAGAAACGCTGACTTAAATCTAGCACTGCCTCTAGCCCTGAGTTATAGCCCTAACGCCCATGTTGACCAAACAGTCAGCCACGTTCGAGAGGAACGCGTATGGTGAGCACCCCTAGCTGTTAACGCTTGTATAACTCCTAGCACTGGCTCGAGCCCCAAGGTCTAGCCCTAACGCGCTTCATGACCAAGCAGACGGCCACATTCAAGGGCGACGCTTACTGAGAGTAACCCTAGTTGTTGGCACAAGTACGAACCTGGCACTGCCTCTAGCTCTAAGTCCTGGTCCTAATGCTCACAACGACCAAGCAGACGGCCACATGTGAGGGTGACACTTACTGTGAGTAACCCTAATTGTTAATGCTACTGTAAACCCTAGCACTGCACCTAGCCTACGCCATGTGAGTGCCACTGCGTCCCTGGATCCTTAGCCTATATCATGCATCCAGTGAATATCAGACCAAAAAAATCACGCGCACACTGTGAGGGCCGTCGATGCAACTGTGATTAAACGCAATCCATCTCTCCTGAATCATGCATACATGGTGATTAGCCTAGCTCTAAGCCTGCCCCTAGCCCATTGCCAGTGCAAGCGTGTTTGGAGGCCCGCATCAGCTGTGGAAACCGCTCTCTGTTCAGGCACCGTGCACACCTGTATGCAATGTACTGCAACGTAGTCGAGTACATTCTAGGGTGCGTATGCCAGTGTGTGTGCCTGACCCTAACCCTCGATTGACTTCAACCCGAACACTGACCCTTTTCTAACCCTGACCCCAGTCAGCAAGCGTGAATGAGCACACCAACCTCAGGCATCGTCGCAGAGGCAATGCAAAACTGCCGCCCCGATGTGGCATTGTCATGCAGGCCTTGCCAAGTCGCCATTGTCAACGAATGGTTCAACACCAACCTTTATCTCTTTCCAACTTGCACGACAAGACCACCGGCAGTAGAGTACCCTGAAGGTACAATGACCCCCCACAAATATGCGCTGCACCATACTGAATGCGTGTGCAATACTTTCAAATCACCTTTGTTGCCGCAGTGTGCGTGGACGAGCACGAGATCCTGGATGCCAACGGCAAGTGCGTCAAGTGCCCCTTCAACCAGCTGGCCAACAGCGACGACACGCATTGCGGTGAGGTCACTACCACAACCGTGGCAACGCTGAGCGATGACGTGGGTAAAGTTCAGTCAGCGATGAACCTAACATGCAGCTGCAAACTTCAACTTGCAGCACGATACGCGCCTCTAACGTACTGCCAGCAGCCGACGACCAGTAGTGCCGAGGGCGGCTGGTAGCGCGGCTCTTAGCCTTGAGCAGTTACAAACTTCAAGTCACCCCATCGAAACGTAAACTTCAACTCCTCCCCCATTGCGGATTGTGAAACTCCTCAGAGCTACAACGCTTGCTTGCGGAGCAGATACCAGACGTTTTCACTCGTCAAGTACTCTCCAGCTTTGCCTCAAAAAGAGATTTAAAGTACACCCGCCCCGTGTGGGCAGTGGTGACTGCTTTGACGTGGCAATGCTTGACTACTGGTGACAGCACAACACTAGCGCACCCTGTGGCCCAAGTTACACATGCGCATTTGCGACAACACTTCAACATGGCCTTGACTACCTCACAGTGAATGCGTAAATTGCCGGACTCTTGGGGCCCGGCATGCACAAAAGCAGGAGCTCTAAGTACCTAGATCTGTCTGCTGGCAAGGCTGTGGCGCCCAAAGGTTCAGGGCTAGGGTTGGGGATGAGATTAGGATTGAGGATAAGGGTGAGAATGTGCAGCTGACCACCGTGCCAGATATGGAATTTAACTTGGTTGAAGATGCTGCCGCCAACAGGATGATAACGTGGACACCAGCGCCCTCGAGTGCAGATGGCAGTTCTACCCCTCTGTGTTGACGTTACGCACAGCTAGTCAAACTTCACACTGTCCTTCAGCCAGCTTCTCACACCATCATGACCTACGCACAATGAAGGCGCTACCAAACGCCATTGGAATTCATCGTTTAGCGACAATATGACACGCTTCGCTGCATTGCTTGTGCGCTGCATCGGACAGGCTTGTGCCTGGGGCCTCTTGTGCTGGACGCGAAGGGCGAGAGATGCGGTGAGCTTCTTCACGATCAAATTGAAGTTTTCATGCAGCATTCGACCGTGGCACGTCACTGATGTTGCTGTCGCCTGACATGATCGCTCAACCTGTTCTTCTGTCGTTAGCTAACCAATTACGGGAGTGAGCTACTTGCTGAAGTAGTCAAATTCAGTTTTGCACGTGAAGTTTCCGATATTTCAAAAGTAGGTGAAGTATGTTAAAAATGCAGCGGTCAGCGCCAGCAGGTTTGCACTGGCAAGCGCGCCTTTGCAATGAGTCAAACAGCAGTGTTCACCTTGACCCCCTCCGTTCTCAATTATAGCAGGCGTTACAGCAGAGGTATACCATCAGCAGGCGCGTTCGCCTTGCACAGGTCCACAAGCAAGCCATGGCGCAGCTACCAAAGCTGCTGATCTTGGGTACTCTATTGCCTATAGCATGCGTGTTCAGTTGCAGCTAGCCCGCTGGCCTGCATAGCACTTGCACACGTACACACATACTCCTCTGTACCCCCGCAGTATACATACATGCCCTTAGCATCTCAGCATCGTTCAGGTGCGGGCAGCACGTGTCACCAATACATACCTTCCAACTCATACCTACATACCTTGTTCCTTGCCTACCCCCTTCGCAGTCTGCCCGGATCTGGACCACTACTTTGACCCCAACGACGGCACCACCGGCATGTGCAAGGAGTGCGTCGGCGACAGACTTGTGCCCAACGTAGAGGACGACACGTGTGGTGAGTCACTGATGGCAGTTGAAGTTAAGCAGACCAGAAGCCTCGTATGTATCACTCGCGAGTGCACGTTGACGTGGTGTTCAATTACATGGCTGCCTTTTGCATTGCCTTGAACAAAGGCGCGGGACTACTCTTTCAGTAGGAACTGCCACGGCGACAATGGTTCTGTTGGCGTGCACGCAACGCACTGGCGCCAGCGACAATGATTGTGCATTGACGTATTGTACATCTTGCATGCAATTTGAACTGTTGCTGCTTAGTCAAAGCTCATGCCTCTCCAGGTCTGCCTTCAACCATCACCAAACCAGTCATATCACTGACATGAAACACTCCGTTCATGCCACAGAAAGCCGTCCCTGACACTCTGACCTTGCTGTGTCATGCGACCCCTCCGTCTCATTGCAGTCTGCAAGGCGGCCCTGACGGCGGACGGCGATCGTTGCGGTGAGTCAGAACTCCACTACTTACTTCAAGCTGAAATGCACAGCAGCAATGGTTTGCACAGGATTTGAAACCAGTACACACACCGGACAGCCGCAATCCCCTAGGGCCATTATTAATACAGGTCCATGAGTACAAAACATTGGTGTTGTTCAAGTTGAAGTATACAGTTGTCGTGGGTGCCATTGATCGTCAAACAGCCACACAAATGTAGACTACACAGCAGAGTAAGTTTTTGGTGAGGGTTGTGCTTTACCCATGCACGCGGGGCATGCACTCGCCGTCGTCACAAACTATGCTTTAAGGTCTAGCGGATCAGGATGAGGGTTAGGGTCAGGTCGAGCCACAGGTGAGGGTAGTGATACATTGCACAAGTGGAAAATCTGCGAGGTAAGAGCCTTGAAGGGACCGTAATCAAAGCAGCCATGCCATTTGAGGCAGTGACGAGGTAGCTTGAGGCTGCAGTGTCACTAATCAGGCCATTGTTGAGCAGCGCAGTGCCTGCATTGCTGAGCATCACCCAACGCTCATCTCGCTCATTGCGACTGCTTGCTGATGTCCATCTCATCAGCCACAAGCGCCCTGAATGTGGCGTTGGTCGTGTGATGCTTGTCTTTGACAAATGTGCATGGGGTCATTACACTCTGTTGTCTGGTGGCAGTGCGCAGAGTCACACTCACCAATGACGCATCACGAAAGCTGCGTCCTCAATTCTACGACTCGAAGCTCTGCTGATGCGGATGGTGCACCACGAAATTCACAAAAAGTTGTATATTCTGAACACACTGTCCTGCGCTATGTTGCTCAACATCCAAGTCCCCCCCCTCCCCCCCCCCTTCTCGTGGCAGTTTGCCTCGAATCGACGTACTACGACTCCGCCGAAGACAAGTGCAAGGCCTGCGCAGACCCCGACAGACAGGTTGTCGACGACGACAACGACGGCTGCGGTGAGTACGCATACATACATACCCGCATGCATGGTGCAAGGGGTATGAAGCGCAAAGGGGTATGTAGCGCAAAATGGGTATGTAGGGGTGTATAGGAATTGAAATGTTGTGCTTATGGGTATGTATATATGGATGTCCTCGCATATGCGCATGTGGCGCCTGTTGGGCAGGGGTATGTAGGTATGCTGTGCTCATGGGTATGTATACATGGCTGCACGGGGCTGCCCCGCAGCTGCTCAGCTTAGTGCAGGGGGGTATGCACGGGGTACGTGGATACTTGTCAGATGTGATGCGTGTGCATCTGCATGTATCACATGTACTTGCATCATGACGTACTTTTGCTTTTGGGGCGCGAAATGACGCTTGCATTGAATTGCACGTGCACTTGAAATGCAGCAGGTGCTACTTTCGAGGCATGCAATTTGAAAATGTACAGCATGATGGCGTGTTACATCGCATACGGTGTGTGTTGCCAGCCAATGCCGGCATTGAACTTCCATGGAAAGTAGCTCGGTGTGTGAAGAAGGCGAGAGGACAGATTCGCCTTGTGCATGCTGCTGGTCTAGTGCTTTCAAGTCACACACCGCAAGTCATGGCTCTGCGATGAAATTGACATGAAGCTCAAAGTTTTGTCTGCAAAGTTGATCATTGACGCATTTTCCATGCACTTCTGTCCACTGTCAGAGTGCAACGCGGCGCTGGACCTGGTTTACGATGCGACTGACAAGAAGTGCGGTGAGTGCCATCAGACTAGTGAACTTCCGGCTCAAGTTGTTGAAGTTGCTGCTGAGGGAAATACAGCTATCACTCTAGCGCTTTCGTTGAATTACTTCATGTGACAGGGTATGCCCGCTTTGCCTACACTGCTGATACTTGGAGTGTGCCTCAAAGCAATGTGTTTTGTCAATGGTGGCATTCGCACATGTGTGTCCCTGCAGTTTTTCGGGCGTATATGTGTGTGTCTCCGCAGTGTTTCAGGGGTTGGTGAGTGATTTGTTCTGATGCTAACCTTTTGCTGTCAACAGCGGTATTGGTTTGTGCATCCTGTAGGTTTTTTGGATGCATATACCTACTCTGTAATGCTTACCGCTTGCTGATATTGCCGCAAACTAACCCTTGCACGTCCTGCCATCATTGCTCGGCTTGCTGTTTTCATAGTTCTTGCTGTTTTGTGCCGTCTTACTCATGCTGCTGCTTCTACTCATTTCATCCGTCTTACAGGATTACTGATTCGTACTGATGATACTGTCCTCTCTGACAGTGTGCAAGGACGACACGAAGTTCTGGGACGCAATGAGCAAGACCTGCACCGCCTGTGCCGCAAGGAAGGAGCCCGCCGCCGGCAACGAGCACTGCGGTAAGCGGCAAAAATCACGATCATGATCATGAATTGATCATACATTATTATGTTTTGACATTCACAGGGAGCCAGCCGCGGACCACCAACACTTTGGAAAGCGGCAAGAATCGTGATAATAATTATGGATTGATCATACATCCAAGTGCATTTTCGCCTGTGGCCTGTGGCGCCAGGCAGGAGCCGGCTGCGCACTACGCGCACTACAGTGAGAAGCCGTGATCACGTTCATGATCAGGAACATCACGATCATGAATCACAATGCATTAACATGGCTCCTGGACTATTTTTGTTGTACATCGCTGACCATACTGAACAAGAAAAGTTCAGAAACATGAGCTTCACGATGCGGTTATGATGCGATTCAAAGCTGAGCGCTTCGCAGATTTCAACGTTTCAACACATGTGACCAACAGAGGATTGTGACGAAAAATCAGACTTAGGTTATGTATACTTCAAAGTATACGGTAAGTCATAAATATGTGAATCAACCATGATCTGAGAGCACAGAACTGCCGATGCATGCGCCACTCGCGCACCTCAGAGTGAGAGGACATGTTCATCACGAACCCCAGCGCGTCCACCCAGTGATACATACATGCTTCAAAGCATGTTCTTTTGGATGGGGGGGGGGCACATGGAGGAGGACGTAGGGGAGGATCCCGAGATGCCATTTGGCGGCGGCGGCGTTTGAGTGGTTGTCGTTGAGACACTCTCAGACTGTCACACGACATGTAGATTCTGTACAGCAAGCTTCAAGTTAGATGCCATTCATCTGGGCTTTTTCGCGCCCTGAGCGAGAATTAACAACAAGTACTTGGAGGTACATTGAAGCATAAGCATTAGGTTATATGAATCATAATGCTCTGACCACAGCACTGCCTTGCGCCGCTCTCGTATCTCAGAGTGCGAGGACATGTTCATCGTGGACCCCAGCGCGTCCACCAAATTACATGTACCTCCAAGCATTAGCGTTACGTTAGGTCATAGGTTAGGTTATGCGCACATGAGGGTTTTAAATGCTGATGACAGCACTGCATCTGCGTTTGTGTGCACCTTGCAGAGTGCGAGGACATGTTCATCGTGGACCCCAATGCATCCACCAAGTGCATCTGCCCCGCGGGCAAGGTGCTGCACGAGGGCGCGTGCGTGGCGTGCGCCGACGCCAAGAGGGAGTCCAACGCGGCGAACGACGCGTGCGGTGAGTGGCCCTGATCAGCATCATCATCAGTAAATGACACACTTCACACTTCGAAGTACCAGTATTTCTCATACTACATATGAATGGTACCACTACAATCTACACTTCAATCCCTCTTCGTTCATCAACACTTTATGGGCAGGATACAATCACAACTTTTGAGTCATTAGGCAGACATTAAGCTGAGCATAATCACAACAGGAATTCGCACAGCAGCAGCACGCAGGGGATCCTGTTGAGCACGATGCAGAGATTCTGCTGCGCGTGATTATGCACACTGACCGTGGTGGTCATGCAGCGATCCTGGCACGCACCGCCAGGCCGTGACCCTGCTGAGCGTTGTCACACAGTGACAAGAGGGAGTTCAACGCGGCGAACGACGCGCGTGCGGTGAGTGACCCTGTTGAGCATCATCATCAGGCAGGGAATGTGCTGAGCGTCATCATCAGGCAGGGGATGTGCTGCGCATCATCATCAGGCAGTGATCCTGATGAGCATGCCCAGCAGGCAGGGATCTGCTGAGCTTCATCACGCCGCAAATCTGCTGAAAACCTGCCGGCAGTGATTCCGCCGAGCAAGGTTGTGCGCTGGCCCTGTTGAGCATCAACATGCAGTGACACGGGCCCGCTGAGCATCATCACGCTACGTTTGCTGATCAACATAGGCAGTGACCATGTGAAGCATCATTGAGTAGTGACTCCGCTGAGCATCATAAGCCTACTGCGCATCATCATGCAATGACCCCCGCTGAGCCTGAACCTGCTGAGCATCATCAAGTAGTGACCTGCGGGGCATAATCAGGAAGTAATCCTGCGAAGCTTCACCTTCATTGCCCTGTTGAGCACCGTGATGATGCAGCATTTCAGCTGAGCACCAATCGCGCCACATTTGAGCGTCACCATGGCTTGCTGCGATCAGTTCCAAGACTCTCGCACGAAGCCCTTGGTCACTGACTCAGGCAGTGCATTCTGTAAAATCTTGCAGATCACTCTTGCTTTGTGGAGAGAGCCAACACTTTGCTGACGCAGAAGTAGAGTTCAGAGTTTTCGGCAATTTCGGGAAAAATTGGCCCCAAAAACCAGAAACCAGCAAGGGGCACAGAAAGGGGGAGGCGAGCGTGTGGCAGCCATTCACATTCTGCTAGGCCGCACAAGGCCAAGCTCTCGTAGACACGGCAACACCAGCCAGGTAGCCAGCATTGTCGCCTATCTGCTCAATCTGATCAAGACGGTAGTTGGCAAAGGTCCAGGACAGTCAAAGATTGGCTGATGCTGTATGTGATCTCATTCTTGCCTTGCCATAACTTTGTGCTGGTCGCAGTGTGCAAGGCGGGCTTCAAGGAGGAGGGCGGCATCTGCGGTAAGCATTAGGGTTAGGGTTAGGGTTAGGGTTAGCAGAACCAATGCACGTCGCTGCTGCAGGATATTGCAGTGGTTTGGGGTGATTCTTGAAAGTGCACGTGTCAACGGTATGCAAGGCATGATAAGCCCGCTCTGAGAGTCACCCAGGCAACCAGGTGTACATTACGCGTGCCATGTGGCGGCCTCATGCGCACAGCGTCACACCCCGCTCCGTCATAGACGAGCTTGCGTTTGCTTTCTTATTGAAGTTGAAGGGGTAGGCAAGTAGCAATGTTGATACCCTGCCGTCGGGGTGCCGCGTGCGGCATTCGTCACAAGTCCTCGACGCATTGACTGAGTGCTACTTCTGCGCGTGTGAGCTACAACAGCAGTAGGCCGTGCACACAGGCCCCCAGTACACCAGCAGCAGGCCATTCCTCCCGTTCAGCATCTGCTGTGCGTCCTTCACTGTGTGAACGTGTGCAGCCCATCAGCATTAGACCTGAATGTTCCCCACCTGCCTCAGAACGGGTGCCTGACTTAGTGTGCGTCACCGCTGGCAAGTACTGGGCTGACCACTCATGCGAAGCATGGGTAGACGAACTCCAGCACTTATGCTGTGCTTTCTTCATCAATTTCAACTGCCACTGCTGGCAACTACATGGGATGATCGGCATTTGTCCCTGACCCTAACCCTAACCCTAGCCCTAAACCTAATTGTTTCCCACCCGCCTCGCACTGACTGCCTGCCCCAGTATGCGCCACCACTGGTAATTACTGAGACGGCGACTCGTGCGAAGCAAGAGTGGACAAGCTTCGACGCTATAACGTGTGTACTTCTACAGACATGACTCAAAATGAACTACGGCACGCTGTGTGGCCCACTTGCAGTCTGCACTGAACATTGTCTGTCGATCTGTCTTGAATGTGCTGCCTTCCCCAGTCTGCGCCACCGCCGGCAACTACTGGGATGGTGACTCGTGCGAATCAGCCCATCAGCATTCAACTGTAACCCTGACCCTAGCCCTGAACCTAACCCTAACTCTAACCCTAATCCTCACCCCAACTCCAAACGTTTCTCACCTGCCTCCGACTGATTGTCGGCCTCAGTGTGCGCCACTGCCGGCAACTACTGGGATGGCGACTCGTGCGAAGCGTGCCCTGACAGGAAGAAGCCCGCCGCCGACAACAACAGCTGCGGTGAGAGTCACCACTTGAACTTGTCTTCTCGCAGAGTTGCAGTGATTCAGAGACAAGAGCTGTGCTGCAAGTGGTGCAGCAACAACAGCCACGATGAGAGAGGGCATTTGTACCTGCGTACTTGAGGTTGCAAGAGCTCGTCTAGAGCAGCTGCTCTGAGGCATATGCACTGCCGCTCTGCACCACGTGGTACCTGCCAACCGCCGCTTGCTGCTGCACCATAACCTCTGCCACCATAAAACATATATATATATACTTCCACATTTAATGCGCGCCGTGAGGTATGAAGTCAGCTCCTGCAAGCACCGTGCAGACAAACACCTTTGCCTAGTGTACTTGTAATGCGCTTGCCGGCGTTGGGCCTCAAAGCAAGGTGCTGAAGTGCAATGTTGTGGCATGCTTCAAGTTGCTCGGACAGTACGTACCCACTTTCGCAGTGTTTCCTGCCCATTGCATCCGCACCTCAATGGCTCCCTGCATCAAATCACACCTCAGTGCTCAGCGTCATCACTTTCTGCAAACCTTGTTGTTGCTGCTGTCTCACGTATCGTTGCCCCTGCAGAGTGCCAGGACAAGTTTGTGCTGCTGGACGGCAAATGCGGTGAGTGCACGCTACTTGCCTTAATAAGCCTTGCAAAGTGCCGGAGTGCATGCCAGTAGCTGTGCATCTCAAGTGCAAAGATTCAAAACAAGTAGCAGCCCTGAGGCCTAATGCCCAGTCCTATTTTGAAACCCCGTTCTGTCGTGTTGTGATCGCTGGCCACTGTCAAAAGTGCTGACGTTGAGCCAGCGCTGCCCCTTGCTTCTGGCGTGCTGTGGTACCGCCGTGGCTAAGGTGGTGGTGTGCCGCGGCTCGCCTGATTTTGGCAGTTTGCTAGCCGCGACTGCGCTCTGTGACTCAAAGGCTTAGAGAAACCCGACCCTAATTGTTGCTCCTATATATGCCCATCAGGCAGCTGTGGCCAAGCACAGAGGCCACCCATGTCATGACAACCTATAGACTGTGCACTAGTGCACTCATACAGTCCTGCGTAGCCTCTGCATGGGGTAGGGTTAGGGTCAGGATGGGGTTAGGGCTAGGGTTAGGATTAGCATTAGGGTTGAAAGGTAGCTAGGCCGCTTGCTGCTCGCCACACATCACCACCGCCGGCCCAGGCAGCAGCCAACCATGCACCCCATGCCAGTCGCTGCTCTGTGTTGCTCCACGTCACCACAGTCTGCTCAGACGTGATGCATGCCATTGGTTCAAGGCCATGGTTCTCATCCCTGCTGCACGATGCCGCTGCGGTCTGCTCGGACAGCAAGTACCTTGGGTCGGACGGAGTCTGTGCCGCCTGCCCCGCAACTGGGTCATGGCCATCTAATTCATGTTTATTTACTGCCATGAATTCACGCCACTGACTGCTCACTGCTGCTGCACGATCCGTTGCAGTCTGCCCGGACGGCAAGTACCTTGGGGCGGACGGAGTCTGTGCCGCCTGCCCCGCAAGGAAGGTGTCCAATGACGCCAACGACGGCTGCGGTGCGTTCTGAATCTGGTACTTTATTGGAATGCCAGTTTCAAGTGCTTGATTATTTGGATAGCATTGTGGTGCACTTAAAACCAACGTGCGACAGATAAAGCATGCGGAGGCGCCCATGTTGCATCTTGCCCGCAGTCTGTGCATCTATGCAACTGAGTGCGCGATGCTTTGCCTTTGCCTCACAACAAGCTCAAGAGGTGACTCACCGAGTCCCCCTTTGTTCACCGTGCTCGCAGTCTGCATGTCAAGACTTCAACACGGCGGCGAATAATGAGTTGATGCGTTGCGTGACGAACTTCAAGGGTGACTCACCACCTTCCCATCTCGCGCCGTGCCCGCAGTCTGTGCGTCGATATTTGACAAGAGGATCAAGTGTGATGCACTGTGCTCACTGCTTAATAAACTGCAAGGATGACTCGCCGACTTCCCATTCCACACCGTACTTGCTGTGGGGTGGTGATGTGATGAACTTCAAGGGTAACTCACCAAGCTCCTCTTTCCACCGTGCCCGCAGTCTGCGCGTCGATATTCGACGAGGCCAGCGCGTCGTGCGCGTGCCCCGACGGGAAGGTCCTCGTGCAGAGCGGCCAGAGCAGCACCTGCGAGGCCTGCACGGACCCCAAGAAGGAATCTAATGCCACCAACGACGCCTGCAGTAAGTGGCGGATGCGCGCATGCAGTTTGCTTGAAGATGTGTGTCGTTTGCCTCACACGCGGCGCGTGGTAGAGAGCAACGCCACGCGTGACAGCATAAGCAAGGGTCGGCACTTGCACCCCTTCCTAAACCTAGTTTGAGCCGTAGCAGGCCTTACGGTCCCAAGAAGGAGTACAACGTCACCAATGACGCCTGCAGTAAGTGGCAGAAGAGCTGTTGCGGCTGTCCACGCTTGCATTGTGTCCGCTTTGCCCCGCATGTGTTGACCGTTCTGCTGCCTTTGGTGTCTGGCATGCTTTTGCCGGTAATTGGCTGCTTTGGACAAATAGTTGCTTCCTATGCGCTGACAAGAAACAAGCCACTGACGATTTCATCGCTGCCTCTGCCTGCGTGCCCTGCGCACTACCTCTACCGCTTGCAGAGTGCAAGGCGGCTTTCTTGGACGCTGACGCGAAGGGCCTGTGTGGTGAGGCTCAAATCCTACTCGAGTAGGGCTAGACGCCAACGCCAATCCAGTGACTGCACACGTAGCAGATGGTTCAAAATGCGGTGAACGCGTTGCTGACATCCAAGACATATTGAGACTCCTCTGCTATAGACCGTTGATGTGAACGACAGGCCTCCTTGTAACTCGACGTCAATGTGCATTGAACATGAGACAATGCCAGTTTCTCCCACTACAGTATCATCATCACAAGAAACGGACTCATTTTGAAGCACGTTCATGCTGAACACCGTCTTACCCTCACTTTAACCCTAACTCCTGCCGTGTATTGGTCACGTCTACAAGACAGCATGCACAGTTCAAGTAAAACGTAGTAGGGGATAGAGTGAGTGGTGGAGACAGCTCCAGAGTTAGCTGCAGGTGATGTCGGGTTAGGGTCAGGTTAGCACTAAGTTGCAATTAGGGTTAGAATTAGGGTTAGGGTGAGCTTGGGTTACGACTTGTCACAGCAAACAATAATGCTCAAATTCTGATTCACTGCGCTGCCCATGTCTGTGTCCCACAGTCTGCAAGGACGGAAAGTTCTGGGACCAGACTTCGTGCGAGGCGTGCCCCGCGCGGAAGGAGCCGACCGCCGACAACGAGGACTGCCGTGAGTACACACAGAGTTCATGACTTGAGTACACATAAGTTCATGTGTGCCCATCCCCAAAATGATTTATGTTTGATGGCGCACCTGTCTTCAGTGTGTGCTGCTGTGTGGGCCTCCTAAGCATTATGCTGCTTTGTCTTCCTGCAGAAACTTCAACCTTGCACATGATACAACGTCCTGTGTGATCGTTGATCAGGGCTTCACGTATCTACCAGTGAGGCGCATTGCGTAGCTGCCGGGGCGGCACAGTGATCCGTAAAGTAACGTCGGCTGTGCTAAGTGGTAGACTTCGTTTTTTTTGGTAGTCACTGACATTGATGACGACATTCCCTTTGGCACGGGCTGCCTCCATGCCAGGGCTCAGCCAGCATACTCTAAGTATACTCTTCAGTAGGTGCTACCTTGTCGCTTACCATGTCCACTCACCACTCACCTTTCTGATCTCCGGATGATGTTGCAATGTCTCTGCGTGCGACAGAGTGCCAAGGCATCTTCAGGGTCGCAGACAACGGCGCATGCGGTGAGTGCCGCGTGCACTGCTTGTGCTGAGAATACTTTGCGTTCCACTCAGTTTCTGGCATTTGAAGTTGGCGGCACTCAAGGTAGTCTACAGGAGGTTGAAGGTTTTGCGGCCACGTGCACGCACCAGAGAGCCAATATTGTTGTAAAACCCAAGTGTTTGCACACAATCAATGCGCGTCGGAGTACAATACGTACCTCTCCGCTTCAGGTGTTTCAGTACTACTTCTTTATCATGCCCGATGAGCTGACTGCCCCGCAAGTAGTTGAGCGCTACTTCAGCGCGGCGTGAAATGCCTACTTCAAAGATGAAGTTGTCAGTGCTCAGCTGACTATACACGCCTGACGAACCACGTTCAGCAATGAGCATCCCTGCTGTGTTTCAAGCACGGTCAACTGACCCGGGCACAACCGTCATTTCACGCATTGCTGCGCCAGTAGAGCCGCGCAAGCTCCATTCTGCGTATGTCACCAGCAGATGTAGCAGATACTTCAAGTTTGCGCACGCCTCAGCGCTGCCTTATATTGTGTTAAACGCACCCAATGTTCACACGGTTTCTTGTCTTGCTTGCATTGAGCGATGAGGGCTGCGTGCACACAGCACACACAAGCACCATCCTTTTTTCCTTCGCACAGCTACACCAGTAGACCCTCACAGGCTTGTCCTATAGGTAGTATGATCGGTCCAGATATCAGTTTCGATTTGCACAAGCCGTTGTAACCCCGTAGCTTCATCTTACCGAGTGTCACCCGCGCGGCTGTACCGCTCTCCTGTTGTCGACGTTGCAGTCTGCCAGAACGCCACCGAGTACTTCAACAGCAAGGAGTGCCTGGCGTGCACCGGTAGCGACGAGACACCCAACGAAAGCAACGATGCCTGCAGTAAGTGACTCGACCTACTGCATACTAGCACCTGGGACGTTAACGATGGCTTATGAGACGCCGAAACACGACCAACGATGCCTGCAGTAGGTGCTTCAAGCCACTGCTCACTAGGGTTAGGGCTATGGCCAGGAGCAGGAAAAGGGCGTAAGAATCAGGGTTAGGGGTCACGGTTGGGGTGAGGGTTGAACTTCGCGCCCTGGATTATATATGCACGAGACGCTGAAAGCGGCCAGTGATGCCTGCAGTAAGAGTTTTAACCTATTGCTCACGTGCGCCTTGGTTAAGGGTGACCTATTGCTTGCCAGCACCTGGGACATGGACAAAGGCTGCAGTGGTTTCCTTGATACGAACGATGGCCACGGTGCTACTGCCGCTTGGGCAATCGGTTGTGACTGCTTGCACCAATCACAGACCGTGGTGCTCGCACCGGGCTCTTGTACTGCGTTCGCGCATGGCTGTTGCCCGCTTGATTAGCACACGGTATCAGCACAGTGCCACGTGGCAGGGTTAAAATGGGGTTGGGTTAGGCTCAGGGTGGAGGGTTCGAGTT
Organism: Tribonema minus; assembly: GCA_017506865.1. Lineage (NCBI taxonomy): Eukaryota > Xanthophyceae > Tribonematales > Tribonemataceae > Tribonema > Tribonema minus. The sequence goes on from JAFCMP010000042.1 coordinate 115,821, forward strand.
GCCATGTGTTCGCACTGGCCGCCTAACTTGCCATTGCTCTTTGATGAAGCAGGTTGGGGTTAGGCTCAGGGTGGAGCGTTAGAGTTGCCATGTGTTCGCACTGGCCGCTTAACTTGCCATTGCTCTTTGATGAAGCAGAGCTCAGCACAAAGATGGGATTTTCGGTGCTGGTGAGCACTGACGTGTCACCTCAGACAGCGGTCGCGTGTCCTTTCTGACTGCACACAAACAGCATGAGGTTCTCTGTGCTGAACACGCAATGTGCACGCCCCTGCTGCCTTGCCTCGCCGTGCAGCCTGCGTGGGCCAGCTCACCAAGGGCGGCGCCAACAATGTCTGCGGTACGTATGTAGAGTTACTGTCAACTTCAAGCACTCGAGGTTGATTGCCTTCAGTTCAGAACCAGAAACTGTACATCTGCATTCCTGCGCTCGAGGAACATGCTATGAAAGCCTTGATTTATGCCTTGAAGAACCGGAGCAGCAGAAGGCCACGAGAGTCGCACAGTGTCTGCCGAGGCTTCAAGAGAGGGCGTTGTGCCCTGTTGAAGCATGCATCAAGGCCCCAATGAAGCCTCTCATTTGGCGTGTGTGTAAGGGCCAAAGTGTCTTGCACACGCAAAGCGCACATTGTTGCAACGTGTACATGCATCAGGTCAGGGCAACCTAGGACGGCATAGAAGTGCGCCCTGCATTGAAGTGTTGTCCACTCATGTCGCGTGCAACGGCTCGCAAACAAGCCCACCACCGCACATAGGCCTTGGCTATGACGCATGTCCAGAACTGCTGCTGCCTGCTGATGCGTTGCGGGCTAACGGCACACACTGGCACTCAAACAGACTCCGAGCCAAAGTCAACTCTTCCGATCTAAAGTTCAATTAACTGTTGTCGACACCAGCTCTTGCAAATGCGAGTATATGGAGCTGAACTTCAACTTCTCTTGTCCGTCACCAGGCTGCCACGGCGCCAACGAGATCAGGGTGGGCAACGGCTGCGCCACGTGCAACCCGGGCATGGAGCCTAACAGCACCGGCGACGCTTGCGGTGAGTGCAGCCTTTTCCTCATCCCAACTTCAATTCTTACTTCAAATAAGGCCTGCCGGAACTCAGTCTGGCTTCAGCACATATGCCGGTTGACTGCGCGTGCGCTGTCACCGAAGAACGGCATTGCGTCTGATGTTCATCACTTGAAGTCTGAAGTTAGCCCGAGCGCTGCTGCTACCTTTGGTGGTGGTTACGTCTGTCACGTCGGCAGTTTCACCGGCGCCGACAAGTTATGATGGGCTGCCACCATTTCTGACACGTAGATGGCTGCTCTGGGAGCAGATTAAAGCTCATTGGAGATCATGGTTCGTGCACCGCTGCGGTGGTGAGCCCGGCCGAAAGCAGGCTGTCTGAACCGCACGTGCGCATAGCCATGTGCGGCAGCAGCGCTGCTACATACCCCACAGGTCATCAGATGAAAATACACGACTACCCCCTCCTTGCGCCCAATCAGAATGTGCTTCGGCGGTCACGTGGGAACCGGCAGTACCCGTGTTCAATGGCATAGGGCATCACCGCTGCAACAATACCTCAATGCTGAGACATGCTGCATGCTGTTGAACTCTGTCAGGTCGGAAGGCATCAGACCGCACCTGGTTCTTCAACCCACCGCTGCATCCTGTGCCACGCGCGCAGCGCGCACCGAACCGCTGGTCAACAAGCGCGCCGCCACCAACGTTCTCTTCATTTGCATTTACTCAACTTGCGCTGATGCTGAGATGTGCTGCACGACATCGCCCTTGGCCGCCACCAGTATCCTCTTCAGTCGCATTGACTTGACTCGCGCTGATACTGAGATATGCTGCAAGATATCACCTTCGACGAAAACATGCCACGCGCTCACCCTCCCCCCCTCCCCCTTGTGCCCCCCCCCCCCCCCCCCACGCGCGCGCGCGCGCAGTGTGCACCGCCACGCAAGTTGACAAAGCCGCCACCAACGTCCTCTTCAGCCAGGCTGACAGCACCTCCGTCACGGCGGCAGCGCTCACCGCGCCGCAGGCCGACGCGCGCGCGTGCTGCAGTGCCTGCGGCAACCTCTACGCTGCAGGGCAGTCGTGCGTGGGCTGGGGCTTCAAGACCGCCGACGGCACCTGCACCATCTTCGCAGTTTCGTCGGACGTAACCGACGCGCCCGACGCGAGCGCCGCGTGCCCGCGCGGCAAGCGGCGCATGGGGCTGTGCAACGGCGACGGCCAGGTTATCGGCAACGGGCCGTGCCACCCGCCCGTGGTCGCCGCGTCGCGGCGCCAGTAATGCCATGGCAGCGCTCCGCGTGAGGCTCGGCTGCCTACATACATACATACCCCCTTTGTGTGGATGGCATAAGGGGGCGCGTAGGGTTGGGAAGGTGCCAGGAGGGGGGAGAGGGGGGGGGGGGGGGTAGCCTCTGCAAGCCCCCTCTGTGTGGATGGCAAAGGGCGCGTAGGATTGGAACGGTGCCAGGAGGGGGGTAGGGGGAGTATAAGTGCAGGTTGCAGTGCCGTACTCCTCTGCACCTTGCATGTACATCGCACAACGTCCAACCCTGAAAGCGCCAGCGCGCAGGGGGGTTGGGGGGCCTTCGGAGTGTCAGGTGATGGCGGGGGGGGTGCCACTGTCGCGTGACGTAGGCATCCCAGCAAATGCAAGCGTGGGCTGCGCCCAGCTGCCGTACGCACAACAAGGGGTATGTATGGGTACACCGGTGGGTATGGGGGGCGCGGAGTGTCAGCAGTGCTCAACAAGCCTGCATCAAGGCCTCGCCTCAGCTGCCGCAGCCGCGTTCACGGCATCTGCTTGTTCGTCTCCAGCATGAGGCGGGCGTGTAGTGCCGTATCCTCTAAGAAGTCACGTCTCCTGTGCGCCGTGCTGCGCGTTTCGTAGTTTCGTAGGTGGATGTCCTGTATGTCGAGTCATATGTGCTGAGTCAATGTAAGCGATAGCATACTGAGACGTCTGCAATGCTGCTTTTTTGGTGTTTGTTCCCAAGCGTCACCCATGAGCTTTGAGCAGTGCATCACAGCCGGTGCACACGTAACTTGCCCAACTTCAATTTGAAGATGCATCGATGTTTTTCCCCCTCAGCTGCCCCCTCTGGCCACTGCTCATTGCCAGCAACGCAGAGGGGCGAGGTTTATGCGCACATGAAAGGGAGAGTTGCCGTGTACATTCACGACTAACCAAGTACATGGCCGAGCGGTGGCAGACATGCACCTTTGGTGTGTAAGCCATGACTGGTGTTCCGCAAGGCAGCGGTGTGTGAGCCACCATTCTGTCAGTGTAGCACTCAGATCATCGGACTTGAAAGATGCAAGGAAGTCATGTGAAATCCACAAAATGATGCCAGCACATGCCACACTGTGAAGACTCAACGCGAGCGCAAGGAAGCAGCGGTTGCAAGGACTGCTGGCATCCGGTCATCCTCGTCGCTTTTTGGGTCATTCTAGGCAGGATTTTTAGAAATATTTGTCGGTCATAGCATTACGAGAGGGGCAGCACAATGGATCACACCGCGTTGGTGGATGCCATGGCTCAATGCGGGCGGCAGAACAGGCACAGACACAGTTCGCGCCCTGAGCGAGAATTAATAAAAAGTACAGACACAGTGCAAAGACACACCAGCAAATGCAAGCGCAAATGCGAGCACTCAAGTCCAAAGTCTCAATGACGGAGTCAATTAGTGTGAGATGTGTACAGCAGGGAGGCAGATGGGGGAGGGGGAGACTATGCGCTACAGGAAGAAACGCGCTACAGGAAGAAACATACGCCGCAAACGGACGCAATGCGCTACCTACATCATGGATGACTGTTGCAATGGCTTAGCACCACTGCTGGCTGGCATCTGCTGCGCCGCCTGCCCCCAAAGGGCACGCGGCAACAGACCCTGCTACTTCAACTACATGAAGTGTGTGAACTCAACTGGTGTCGTCGGGCTGCAAAACGGAGCCCAGCGTGACGTCTTCCGTACTCTTCGCGCTTCGTTTCGACGTCACCCACCCGTGCCGATCTATGGCACGACGGCATTGTGCACGATGCAGCTGAGAACTGCTGCGCCTTCAAATCATCGCCCCCTCTGGAAAGATCTCGGCGGAATCTGCGTTCTCCATCAGATTTCTTCCCAAGTTGAACTCAGGGTGGCCAACCGCCGCCCCCCCCCCCCCCCCCCCTCCCCCCCATGTCTGCCTGCGGCGCAGCAGATGTACCGCGGTACGCGGTATTGCGACGTCGTTTTCACATGTGCAAAACAGCGGCAACCCCCCCTAAAGACGCAGCGCCGTTTGTTGATAGCGTTTGTTGATAACCCGCCCTCCCCCCCCCCCCCCCCCCCCCCGCCGCCCGCTCCCTCCCCCATGACCCCCCACGCAGCGACATGGTGCTCAATGAGCTCCACGCTCAGCTCCACAGCAGAGCTACAGATGCTCGCTGAACCATGTCTGACAAAATAGCACGCGCCGGCAGCAGCAGCAGCAGCAGCGAGAGCAGCTGAGTGCCGTGCCATTGCGCAGTGCACAACGCTCAGCACCCACCCAGTCACAGCAGCGCTCACCGCGCTGCCTCCACATCGTGCTCTGCATCACAGCGCATCAGCACTAGCGCTCCGCCTCAGCACCGCAGCGCTGGCTCGATGCGCGCACTGCGCCCGCGCACCGACGCTCTCGTCACAGCGCTCAACAGCGCTCGGCGCGCACCCCCATGTGCTGAGCGTTGTGGGACCACATGCGCAAGCGCACCAGTGCTCAGCGTCATGGCCACAGCGCTCAGCCCCCGCCTAAGCACTGCGGACCACACACACGCACACACGCCGGTGCGCAGCAGCACTCGCCGCGCGCTGCCGCTGCGCCGGCTGCGCCGCCGCCGCTGCCGCCGCGCCGGCTGCGCCGCCGCCGCCGCCGCTGCACCAGCTGCGCCGCCGCCGCGCCAGCTGCGCCGCCGCCGCCGCGCCGCCCGCACCGCCGCTGCTGCCTCCGCAGCCGCCGCCGCCGCGCCGCCGCCGCCGCCGCGCCGCCGCCGCCGCCGCTGCGCACGCGGCGCTCACAGCAGCAGCGCGGCGAGCGCGGCGCCGAGGACCGTCGCGAGGCTGAGCACTGCGGCGGCGAAGGCGCCGCCGCACTCGGCCTTTATGAGGCCGAACGGCTCGTCCTGGAAGCACTCTCCGGACCCGCATTGCACCTGGATGTTGTCCGCCTGCTTGACGGCCATGCAACCGCTGCCGGCGACGTCGCACGCGGGGTCGGTGCCGATCCTGCAGGGGGGCACAGGGAGGGTTGGGGGGGGGGGGGGGGGGGGGTTGTTCGCAGTGCTCAGCAAATGGGTGTTGCAGCACGCGGGGTCGGTGCCAATCCTATGGGTCAACAGCCCTCAGCAATGGAGCAGCCGCCCCCGCCAGGCTCGAAGGTGATGCCGGGTTGGTGCCAATGCTGCGGGGTGTGCAACGATCGGCTGAAGCTTTCAGATCGGCGCCTGCGGCTGTCAGCCGTGCTCAGCATGCGGGGTCAGTGCCAGTCCTGCAGGGTGTGCAGCGATCGGCTGGAGCGTCTTGAGCGGCGCCTGCTGCTGGTGAAGTGCGAAGGGGGAGGGCACGGCCCCATGGATGCGCTGCGGAAACGCCAGTGCCATGATTTCTGCACGTCAGTGAATCACTTTGCAGAAGGTCGCTCTTGCCCAGCGCTGCCTCATTCTCCTTCCACAGCTGGCACACAAGGTGCGCAACACCTATGTCGAGGTTGCATTTTGACGTCGATCATGTATGCCAGTGACCCTCGTACCTGGCCATCCCAAACCCCGCCCCCTTCTTACTCTTGTACCGCTAATGTTGGACGCACTCCATGATACCGGCCAAGACGAAAGCTTAATCTGAGCACGACTCACCAGGTGGCGTTCGCTTCCAGTAGGTATGTATACGTATAGCTTTATCTGAGTACTGCCTCACCAGGTGGCGTTCTCCCCCCCAGCAGGTACGGGTACTTGAGCACTGACTCACCAGGTGGCATTCGCTTCCCCTAGGTTTGTATATGTGTACCTTCCAGGTGTAGCTTCATCTGAGCACTGACTCATCAGGAGGCGTTCGGCACGTATACATGTACAGTAGCTTCATCTGAGCACTGACTCACCATGTGGCGTTCTCCCCCAGCAGGTACGGGTACTTGACCTCAAAGTCGTTGCCGCAGCCCGTGGGATTCGGCGCGCCCTTGTAGATGGGGAAGTAGACCTGGTTGCACTCCTGTGAGCATGGTAGGGTTGAGGTTTCATCATCAAGGGTTAGCATAAGGGCTAGACGTGAATGCATTGCTAATCGTGTTGATAGGGGGAAGTGGACCTCGTTGCTCTCCTGTGAGCACACTAAGGTTGAGGTAGAATTAGGTTGAACTATGGGGTTGGCATTAGGGCCAGACAAGAAGGCATCGCTTATCGTGTACAAGGGGAAGTAGCCCTTGTTGCACTCGTGTGGGCAAAGCAGGGTTGAGGCTGAATCATCTAGGGTGAGAGTATGTAGGTTTGGGCAAGGAAAGGCATCGCTACAGTAATCGTGTAGAAAGGGACGTAGCCCTTCCGCTCGTGTGAGCACAGCAGGGTTGAGGCTGAATTATCTAGGGTTAGGGGGTATTATCTAGGTTTGGGGCTGACGTAAAGGATTGCCGAGCGTGGTGTCACCTCCGCCTATTGTCATAGCAGTGAGAACGCGCTGAGCCAGCATTATCTAGGGTATCTAGGGTGAGGGTTAGGGCTAGACGCGAAAGCAGCGCTCAGCATGGAGCGTCACCTCCACCTCTGTGAGAACGCGCTGAGGCAGCATGTGGCATGGGAGTCAGGGTCGTGATGGGGGCGTTTGCTAGGTGGCAAAGGTCGAGCAAGGTCCAGCAGCTGACCATCACCTTCAACCTCAACTCTGACCGAAACCGTCAGCACCCTTAGGGTTAGGTCAGGGTTAGCGACTGGGAGTGCTCCAGAGGCACTGGAGCAAACGGCGTGCAGCGTAGAACCGACCACCCGCCCCCCTGCTGGTCGCCATCGCCACTTTTTTGTAGCACTTCTATTATCAATATATTTCAACGTATAGTATATGCATGTATGTACGCCCCATGCTGATGCCTGCATGCGCTTCGATTGCCTGGCACACTTCAGCGCTGGCGTCTCATTGCAGCATCATCGTCGTAGGCGGTTGAGATGTACATTGCGACCAACACCGTGCCTGGACCTAACCTAGCCCTGTCGCTGCTGAAAACCTGGCGCATAGCTAACATGACCAGGTAGCACAACCAGCCATCAATCAGTATTAGATTGATTTGAGATTCTGACTAGATGAACATTCCCTTAGCCATGGGATGCTTTCTGAGGAGGCGCATGTGATCCCTCCATTTCAATCGTATGATACAGTCAGTGCAATTACACTGCCAGTGGTGTTAGTCACCACTATTACCGCCCAGCACTCCAAAAAAACAAGATCCACCATACTTCAACTTGGGTATTTGAGAGTAACTGCCACACTGGTAACTGCCATACTACCAGCAACAGCCATACCAGTATGCAGTCCAGTGCAGTCCGGTGCGATCATCCATCATTTGCAGGTGGCCAAAAGATGCAACTGCCATACATGTACTTCCAATAGAATTGTCGTGCATCAATCCATATGTGGCCACAAAAAATCACGGCTGCTGCAAGTACGGTCACTCTGCTTGTTGCAATGTCTAGTTCAAGTGCGACTTACAAGGTGTAACGTGCGCACCTCTGCATCGCACGCCTAGGTATGCCTGCACGATTGTCTTGCCACTGGTTGCGAGATGTAGTTCAAGCGGTAGTTCAATGAGTGACGCGCACACCTCAGTATCGCACGCCTAGGTATGCCTGCACTCCCCTGCGTGGTCATCAGTCAAGGCGCGTTACTCACAGCTCATCGCCGCTTTGCCCCGGTAACGTAGCTCAAAACGTCTGCAATTCGACCTTGTTCGAGCCGTACTTCAATTTGGTGACGCACCTCTGTATCGCACGCGTACAGGTACCACTCCCCGCAGTTCTTTGACAGCTGCGTCAGGAATGCGTAGTAGTCCGTAGGGCGCTTTTCCAGGGTCCAGAGCTGCAGCATGTAGCGCAAATGCGCACGCACAACAGCGCAAGCGTCAGAGGAGCAACTGCAATTGCAACCATGTGGGGGTCGTCGGATTTGACCCCATATGACGAGCTTTGTCAGGAAATAGAAGACTGTAGCGCTGGTGAGTGGTAACGGCCGTCTTACTTCAAGTTGAACTTCACATCTACCCTGCGCATGGTGGCGAATGCAGCCGCACAACAGCGCAAGCGTCAGAGGAGCAACTGCAAGTGAATCATGCAAGGGCCGCAACGCTCCATGTTATGCCAAGCGTTGTGCAAAATCTCGAGAACGCAGTGCTGTGGCGTGAGTGGCGACAGCCCGCAAGTTGAGGTTCACTGCCGCGCAGCGGCGCAAGCGTCGGAGGAGCGGCTGCAGTCCGCAAATGCCTTGCATGAGGGTGGTGGCTTCCCACCCGCTATGACGAGCGTTGTGCAACAACTTGGCAAAATTGCTTGCGAGTGCAATGGTGACGGCCCTCAGACTTCAAGTTGCACTTCACATCTACCCAGTGCACTGAAGCGCTCGATGTCGTCAACAGCAATGAATGCCCGCGTCAATCGCGCCAGGGCTCAAGCGATGTGCCAGCAGTGCGCTGATTTCAGTGCCGACTACCATCGCGTAGCAGCAGAGACTGTCACAATTACACCAGGGCTCGGTGAAGAATGATATAATATATATATATATATAATATATATACAGCGCCGGGACGTGGTGACGAACAAAACAGTGCGCCCTCTTGGCCATGCTGCATCTCATTGAGAGCTGAACATGCATATGGCCGAGTTGCGCAACAGACAAAAAAGGAGGTTTTCGGTGCTGGCATCAATTCCCCGGCGATCCCAGTGGAGTCAGGCGCATGCGTGATCAAAACATGTGAATACGTTGTCGCATGGACGAATCACAATTGCAAATGCGAGCTCCAGCATATGCTGCGCTGGAGTACATGGCGACGGTCGCTAACCCTTGCGCTCATCCGACATCATAACCTGAACCCTCATCCCAACCCTAACCCTAGACAAGCGCCCCCCATCGTCGATTTGACGTGCTTTCTGGATTAGCAGTAATGTATGCATCTTTGCCCCAAACAGGATGATTCCTGCACCTGATGCAGTACTGAGTTCATCTTACGCATCAAGTTCGTCTTGAGTTCATCTTGAGTTCATAGATCCAGGCTGAGCTGGTGCTGCGACTGCCTTGGTAGCCATCGCTGCAACTCCACTGCATCAGCTACAGCGGTTGTTGCGCCGCCGTATGAGCGTGAGGCATCGGAGTAGCTTAGGGTTAGGGCTACAATTAGGGTTAGCGGCCCGAAGCACAAGGCGTGGTGCGTTTTGTGCTGCTGACTGTGCCGAAGCGCACTGCGGTGGAAGCAACCTACATATCAACCGGTGTTCCAGGGATGAATTGCTCACAGTGCGCGAATTGGCTTTGAGCACATTTGAGCTGATTTGTGCTGAGCACTGCTGCTCCCATTGCGGAAGTACCTACATGAGAGGGGTACAGCAGTTTACCGTGATTTTTGGGGAAGTGCCGTTTGGCAATGTTATTAAGAGTGATTGTTAGTGAGCACTGCGGCACTTTGTTGCAGATCAAACGTAGACTTTGGCAGCAAGCTTGGCAGTGTCATCTGGGCTCTTGCACTCGAAAAGATGATTTGAAAATGTACATTTACGGGCAAGTCTCATACCAGCTCCTGTCGCGCCATGTTTGCCGCCATGCATTCATTAAAATACACTTTTCTGCTGAAAATCGGAGGGATGACTCATCGAGCACTAGCTAGGCAGCAGTACCTTTCAATAAAATGTGCAGATGCTGCACACGAGTAGAGTCTTGATGTGTGTTTTAGCGCAACACTGTGGCAGCAACACAGGGGACAGAGCGATTATTATAGAGTCACTACATTCCGATAGGACCGATGTTTAATTGTCGCTGAACATTGGTTGAGACTGCGCGTCGCCGTGAGACTGCGCGTCGCCGTCTGCTTGTTACCGCTCATCGCTGCACGACAAACTCGCGGTTATACATGCAGACCTCATCCACGAATGCACCGGGCTATCGCCAGAGGCTAAATGAAGGAGTCGCTTTAGTATTTGCCGTGGAGTAGCATCCCCCTTGCGTGTCAGCCCTAGACGAGCGACATCAAAGCATACAAATTTATATTCGGAGTTGATGTGTCGCTCACCGAAGACGTATTGCGGATGTAGGTGCCGTCCAGCCCGTTGGTCCCATCAATTTTCGTCTTCTCGCACCTTGTGTCCGTGCTGCCCTGCCCTATTTGGGCCATCGTACCCATCAGTCCCGGCAGCAGCAGCAGCAACCGAGTAATCATCATGGCGGCGCTTCTCCTAGACGTGACCGGCAAGGCGATCCACGCGATGCTCTCCAAATCCCCGTGCTTGGGTTGCACTGCTCTCCAGCACGCTGTTCCGCGTGCTTGCAGCCCGCACCGTGAATCATGTGCAATGCCGAAAAAAAACCTGGGGAGGACCCTCGCAGGAACCTTCAGCTTTCCGCAGTTTTATATCGCTGCGGCTACTGGCGGCGGCGGGATCGCCAACAGCGGCGCGATTGGTCGGTCCGGTCGCCGCCGCCGGTTGCTGCGCCGCGCCGCGCCGCTGCGTCGCGCCGCTGCCAGCGCCCGCTGCGCCGCGGCTGCCGCCGGTTGCTGCGCCGCGCCGCTGCCGCCAGCGCGACGCTGCTGCTGCTGCCTGAACGTATCTTCATGCCAAGGCGCATCAAGCAAAAGCTAACTGCGGAAAGTAGATATGGTGCCTTGGCTCGTAACAAGTGTACTACCGCCGGCTGCAGCACATGTGCTGCGGCCAGGGTTGCACGCCGCGGCGTGTGTGTGTGGGGTGCTGTTGACACTTGACCGTTGAACGAAAGCCTGCAAAGGATGGCCAGCGGGTGGTGCAAGCTATATGGTCGTATTTCATTTGGCTGTTGCACTGTACCTCAGCCGCACGAGACCCCACATACGCCATGAGCAGAGGTCAGTTTCGCCCAGTGTGACCCCAAATGCATATTAGCCAAGTATTTGGCAACAGACAATACCAGCAACACTCCGATTATTGCATAACAGGGTCTGAGGTGACCACCGCACATATACTTTGCAGATTCAATAAGGATGCGCAGGCGAATGTGTGCGCAGGTTCTTCGCGGGACACCCCGGAGGGCAAGCGAGGCATGTCAAAGTGGATCACGAGTCTGAACACCAAGAAACAAACCCAATAAAGAAGGCACGCGCCCAGGCATGGTCTCCGGGCCTGTATAGAGCTGAGGACATTCTCACCCGCAACGCAACATTCAAGCAGGGTGCAGGGTGTGTCCATTGTCGCACACGCGTCACATCATCGTCAAGTCCCTGGCTGCAGCGCAAGGCGCAACCTGCTTTCTTCTGAAGTGCTACAATGAGTAGTGCCTCCGTTCAGCCGTGAAGGCTCGCTTTGCTACACGCGCTTCCGAGTATACCTACGGTATCTGAAGAGGAGAAAGCGCATACCAGGAGTATCTGTATAGCATGTATAGCATATCACGCCGGCGATGGCATTGTGTCCTCCTGCACCACCAGCACGTCAAAGTCACGCGTATCGAACGTCGGATGGTCCACGAATCTGCTCTGCGGCCAGCGCAGCGGCAGATCCCCCATGCTGGGCGCGCTACGGTGCATGGTGACGCCTGGAGCGCTTGCACCAGCAGCAGCAGGAGCGGCCACTGCTGGTGCAGGCGCCGCAATTGCAAAGTGCTGCGGCGCTGCCGCTGCGTTGCCGCTGCCGCCGCTGCTGCCACCAGGCGTTGTTTGTACAGGCGCTGCTGCCGGTGGCGGTGGTGGTGCTGCTGCTGCTGCATTCACGGCATAAGCTCCAGCTACATGCGCCAGTGCAGCGGCGGGCGCAGGTGAAGGTGCATGAGGAGCCTGGGCGGTGGCAGCAGCGGCAGGCTGTGCAGGCGCCGCATTGCTGCTGGGCACTGCAGCAGCGCCGCTCAGCATGGCTACTGCAGGTGCTGCAGCAGCAGCAGCAGCAGTGGCAGGGGCAGCAGCGGCGGCGGCAACCTCAGCTGCGGCGGCAGAGGTGCCAGCGCCGCTTAGCCGCATGGCGGCAGTGGCAGCAGCAGCGGCAGCGATGCTCAGCGGCACGGCGGCGGATGGAGCGGCGGCGGCGGCGGCAGCGGCGGCGGCGGCGGCGCGCGCGTTGGCCGCCTCGCGCGAGATCTTGCCGGCGATGCGGCGCGACTCCAGGTCGTACGCGCGCTTCACGGCCGAGTGATCAACGCCCGCGTGCGCCGGCCACAGCTCCGCCAGCGTGTCCAACAGGCGCCGCCGCTCGCGGTACGGCTTCAGCGGGGGCTGCGCCTTGAGACCCGCCGCGCGCGCCGCCGCCGCCGCCGCCTCCGCCTGCAGCGCCGCCGCCGCCGCCGCCATGCCGCCGCCGTCGCCCGCGCCGTTCGCTGCTGCCGCGGCAACAGCTGCGGTGGCAGCGTCTGCGCGCTTGGCGGCGGCGGCGGCGGCCTCCAGCGCGCTCCGCTTGGCATCGAACATGGGCTGCCGCCGCGCGTTCTCCTCGCTGAGCCAAGCGTCGTGCGCGCGCACCGCCGCCAGCACCGCGAGCCTCAGGTCCGTCGGCGTGGGCACCGCCGCCGCCGCCGCCGCCGCCGCACTGTCCGCCGCGCCCGCAGCGGCGGCGGCGCCGTCGCCTGCTGTCGGCGCAGCGCCTGGCGGCGGCGGCGGCGAAGGCTGCGGCGCCGCTGCGATGGCCGCCGCGAGCGTCGCCTTCGTTAGCTCAAACGCGTCCCAGCACGCGCGCGTGGCGGGCGTGACGCTTGAGCGCTGCTGCAGCGAGGCGCCTCGTGCGCGCGGGGCACCCGCTGCCTTGGGCTTGGCGGCTTTGGCAGCGCCGGCAGCGGCAGCGGCGCCGCCGCCGTCCTTGTCTTGGCCGCCCTTGTCCTTGGGCCTGGGCTTGGCGGCGCCGCTGCCGGTTCTCGGCCGCTTGGCTGCAAGTGAAGCAGAGAGGGGAGGTTATCAGATGCCGCGAGCCGCAGCGATTCGAGCGCAGTGTGCGGTACGCGAGCGCAGTATTTGAGGTCCAACTTCAACTGCCTGAAATGACATTCTGCCACATCGCCGCAGACAGGATACCGTTTGACACTGTGTGTGCGTGTGCATGTGCGGCGTAGCAAACTTGAACTGCCCCAATCTCAACTGCACCACAGTCTCTGGTCATGTTTATTCGCTGGCCTCTGGTGATCGGTGCTTGTCGTGCACACCTGCGTTGATGTGCATGCAACGTCCGCTATTACGCCCACGATGTCAACTTCAAGATGTTAACTTCAAACCTGCGGCACCGCTCCGCATCGCTGCAGCGACCGCCAACGGGTCTCCGACGCACCTGTGTGCACGAAACACCTGACCTCCGTATCAGATGTGCGGCGCGATTCTGACAAGTTGGCCAGGTTTATTCCAAATGGCCACTAGCAGTGACGCACCCACTTCAAGTACCTCGGACAGTTTGCGAACGCGCCGCGTCATGCAGAATTGACCCGCAGCACGGCAGCAACTTGCGAAAGCGACCATTGCGATCTAAAATTGTATTTGCACGGGCGCTTTATGTCCGCTGCTCCTGATCTTCACGCAACGGTCTACAAACCGTATTGAAGCGGGCGCGTATTTATATCTGCCAACCATTATTTTCATTCACCAGTGCTAACACACACGCACGCACCTGGTGATGATGCACACCACTTCTCAAAGAAATTACGTTCGCGCCCGCTTGTGCTAGCGATTCGCGCGCTGATTCCAAAGCTGATGTGAATCCGACGTACACATGTCAACTGCATCACCATCTGCACCACCGCTCCGAGCGCGGAAGCAGCAACCGCCTCTTGGTCCTGGTCAAGCAGCAACTCGTCCGCTCACACACACCTCAACGTACGCACTCTACATGAAACAAGAGCACAGTCGACTGCAAGCACCTGCAGCATCGCTCCGCGGCGCGGCGGCCGCGATCGTCTCCGTCTCCAGCGCGCCCGCGTGCACAAAGAAGCCGCCCTCCTTCGTCCGCGTCGAGCGGTGCTCGTCCTGCGCATCCAGCCGCTCCAGGATCTCGCTGTCATCCACGAAGTCGCTCTCGTACTCCTCCTCCGACAGCGCGCGCTTGCGCCGCCGCCGCTTCTTCTCGCCCTCCGCGCCGCCGCCGCCGCCGCCGCCGCCGCCGCCGCCGCCGTCGCTCTCGCCGCCGCCGTCGCTGCCGCTGCTGGCGGCGTCGGGCGCGTCGCCGCGCGCGGCCTCGTACTTGGAGATGACGGCGTCGAGCGCCGTGTAGCGCGCGCTGGGGGGGGGCGCCAGGAGGCCGGAGGGCAGGGCTGGCGCGCCCTGCGGGAGGGGGAGGTTTGGCGTATGTAACATGTCACCCGCGGCAAAAATGCCACAAGCTAGCAGAGGGCAATCACTATTGTTCTTCGGCACCCAATCAAAAAGTTGCGGCAGCCAATTTGGCAAACTGGGCAAAACACGTCCACTTGTGAAATCAAGATCAAGCTGTACAATGTACCAGGCGCAGTCCGGGAGGCGATGCTTCACTCGCCAGCCTGTGACGTGCACGACCTGTGGCACCGCCTGCAAGCCCAGAGGTGCAACATAGAGCCCAATTGCACACTTGCCGTCGAAGGGGCAAGTAGTCATTATCATGACAGAACCGCCTATGCACCTGGCTCGAATCCATAGCGCTGGCCAGGCTAGCCCCTTCGTCCATCCGATCGCCGCTGTGCGCCTGCCTGGCTCTCAGCTCCCGCTCACTGCACCGACCCAGATCTGAGTAGTCCACATCGCTGGCAATTGACAAGTCCACCTGAAACCTCCAGCGTGCTGGTTTGGAAGGCTGGCCCGCTGTCCAGCGGTGGCTTAAGAGCTGCACTCCGGGTGCGACCTCCACTGCCATTGTGTGTGTGCCTCTCGTGAGCTGTGGTAGTGCCTTTGTAGATCGATGCTGCAGATCAATGACACGTCACATGCATGTATTTACCCACACCGAATGCACCGCCCGCCTCGTACAGGAGTTCTGGGTCAACATCAACACACAGAGGTTCTTCAACTTGATCTTGAAGTACATGTACATCAGAAATCAGAAGTGGAGGCGTGTGCGTGTGTGCGGCGCAGACGTGGCCGTGCTGCTGTGGTGGGCTGCGCCAGCGATGATAGGCCGCCTTTTGGCTGCGATGATACTGGTGGCTGCTATGCAAGTGAGCCGGGCCCTGGTGCATCAACCACACATCACGGTGAGCTCCACGGATCCAGTTGATGTTGTCATGCTATGGTCAGTATGGTTTCGCGTGCTTAAGAAATGCAGACATGTTGTTCGTGCGCTTGGCGTACATCTGCAGCCTTCGCAGGCTGTCCCCATATATCTTCAACTTCGCCCTAAAGTTTTTTGAAGTTTAAATAATTTGCGTCGCGAGGAGGCCTCCAGCATCGCGTAGCAATGTGCATAGCATATCGCACTGCTAACTGCATATCCAAGTACGTTGAAATTGGCTGACTGATGCATCATTAGACCTGCAACTCTCCAGCTGTCACGACTTCATGAGGTGGCATCATTGATCCATGTCTGCATGGCTGATGGATGCCAAGAGTTTATGCGGCAAACGCATTAATATGCAATTGTGAGGCACGCTCTTCCAGTTGGAAGGGCTTGACGTTGTTGGCAGACATGCGCATTTCACCCGTGTTGTACCATTACAATCGTCAGCCTTGTGCATACACACACACACACCCCACATCACACCACGAGAATCTACACGCATCTTGTATGTAGCAATTTGAAAGTGTCTCAATGCGCATCGACGATCACTTCTGAACGGCATCGCCAGATGCACCGCAACAATGGCATATTTTGCGCTACAAGCTCATAATTGCAGCAAGTAGCCATGGTCTCAGCTTGGTCGCGACTGGTGCCTTTGTGAAGCTAATTGGCCGCAGCATGGCTCATCACAGTTTATGCATCGGCGGTCATAATGCAGAAGCTGTTAAGAGGAAAGCTTTATGTGCATGCAGCGGCGCCACCAATGCCGCTGAGCACTGCGTGTGCCTCCGCGGATCTCTTCACGAGCGCGGCACAGCATGCTGCACACATATCGATATGTCCCGAAAGCCGTCTTCCTGGTGCGTTTCTTCGGCACCTCTGTGAAACATGCCATGTTCCGGCGAATTTCTGCACCTTCGACTCGGACTCGACCCTTTTTCTCACCCCCGCTCTGCCGATCCCTTGGCCCGCAGCAATGCCGCGGGGCGTGCGGAGCAGCAGCGGGCGTGCTGAGCGCTGCGCACCACAGAAGCAGGGAATACGGGGGCGGGGCGCGCGCGCAGTGTCGAGCGCTGTCGATGAGCGTCACGGCTCAGGAGATGGACGCATTCCGCGCGAAGATACGGGGCACTGTGATCCTGGCCCCGCTCACCAGGGGCGGAAACCTCCCGTGAGTGCACTGTTATGAAACCTTGCTAATAGTGGCGACGATTTTCTTCACAAACTGCAAGTTCCTGAAGTGAAAAACAGTGGTGTCGATGAGTGTCACGGCTCAGGAGATGGACGCGTTCCGCTCGAAGATACGGGGCACCGTCATCCTGGCCCCGCTCACCAGGGGCGGGAACCTGCCGTGAGTGCACTATTATTAATGAATGAAGCCTTAGTCTAGTGGCGATGATTCACCTCACTAACTGCGAGCACACGAAGGCGGAAAACCATGACGGACGCATTCCACGCTCCCTAAGGTCAGGGACTTGTACGGTACTGGTGGTGGTGCCAGCTTCTGGCAGGCAGCTGTGTGGGAGTCACATGCCGTTGGCGCTCCTCCTGATAAATAAATCATAGCCACACACGTTATCTTCAATGAGCGTCACCTTTGTAGCATATGGGATAGGTAGGTTTGTAATGAACCCTGTAGTGCAATGCTGAGGAGCGTCACATTACCTTCCCGCCTTGCTTCAAGTGCCGTGCCGTGCTCGAGTGGCTGCGCCAGCTCTGGTGTGCTAAGCTACAGCCGAGGGGCCCGTAAACTCACAATCACTTCAGACTTCAACTGCTCGATGAAGTATATCTGCCTCGCCCCATCGCCCCCCTCTCCCCCCCCCTACCCCAGTGCTCATTGCTGGAGCTTTCAATACAGCACAATCGAAAGTTGTCGGTCAACTCGAACAGTCTGTCGAATAATGAAACCGAATCGAGGGTTGATCAGAAGGCTACATGTACTTCAAAGTACTTCTTGAAGTACGCAGAGCTACCATAGACCTCATCAAATGTGTGCAGGCATTGCGGTGGTGCTGGACGGAAGGACCTGCACGGTCAACTGTGACTGTGGAGCTGTGTGACCGAACAACCGTCCGAAGACCGAAGGCTTTCGCATCAAATTCGGTCTCAATCAGTTGATGGATCAGTCGATGAATCGATTTGACCGAATCTGTCGCCAACGATGACCGAGCCCGCCGGAAGCTCTACTCGTTCATGCCTGACGAGCATCCCGCTCCTGTCTAGAGTACAACATAATGGAGTCCCCAATTCAAAACAGCATCTTGCTTTTGATCATGATTTTTTTGCAGACAGATGTGGCATGCGCTGCGGCACTCGGCGGCCGCAGAAGTGTCGACACTTCATCCTTGACGTAATTGTTTAAAAAAAATTGCATGTACTTTGAAGTATGCGCGATGTCGACTCCCCTCCCCCTCATGCTCAGTGCAGCTCAGCAGCGTTGCCTCCCCCCCCCCCCTTCTTTGCGCTCCAACGGAGCCTCTGTTCATCTATGCTTTGCCAGTGTAACCCCAAATGCTCATTGCACTCAGGGGGGAGCGCCAGCTCGCCTTCCCCCGCCCCCCTTCAGACGCGCCGCGCCAGCTTCCGGCTGCCGAAATGCGGGGCGCAAGTGGCATTCATATATACTTATTTTTGCTGAGACAAATTCTATACTTGGTGTACTCTCATCTCAGGAGTGAGAGTCTTTTTTGCTGAGGCAAATTGTACTCTTGACGTACTGTCTGGCGTGACGCTACTCCCCGTCGGCACACCTTCCGATTCAAGTCGATTGAGTAGCATCACCGCACGTCCCTTGCCTCCTGTTCTCGCGCGTCGCGTCAGGGGCTGTTGTTAGCTGTGCGCCGATATCTTGCGCGCATGCGACAATCAGACACATGTATAGGTTTGTCTGACTCAGAGGCGCATTGTACGCACGGCGTTCTAGTTTTTGAAATAAAGCCAATTCCCGTCGCTGCACCTGCCCGGAAATGTCAGTCGAGGAGCGTCACCTCTGTCCCCCCGTTTTCGCGCGCCGCACCATGGTCCGGCAGCTGGGCGTGCCGAGGTCAGCGTGCACGCGACCTCCATGGTTGTCGACGACCATCTATGATCTGAGGCACACACTTCTTAATTCTCGACGAACTGCCCAAGTAGTTTGACACTCATCGACTTGCCCGTTGATGAAGCTCATTTGACACTCGAGGAGCGTCACCTTGCATTTCCTCCTCCCCCTTCCTAGCGCGTTGCCCCCGATCCGCTTTCGGCGGCTGTGGAGCGCCTTCAACGCGCACGTGACGGTCAGAAGTGTCTGTGTATTCACTCATCATCTGGCGCACTCGGTGCCTTGATTATGACGTAAGTCTGTGCCCCCGACGATTCACCCCTTCCCACACGCTCAACGCACTTGAGGAGCGCCGCTTGAGGAACGTCGCCTTACGCCGATTCACCCCCCCGAATTACCCCCTTACTCTTTCCTGCATTACTCGAGGTGACGCAGCGTCACCTATTCACGCCCCTATTCACCAACCTGCTCTTTTCTGCACAACTCGAAGAGCGTCATCACACCCCCCCTGCTCCCCCTCTTTGCAGGTTCCGGCGGCTGTGCGCTGACTTTGGGGCGCAGGTCACCGTGTCGGAGATGGCGTACGCGCGCTACCTCACGCAGAGGAGGCCCGTTCAAAAGGCACGTCACCAGTAGTAGAAAGGTTTTTTCATCTTCAACAACGTGAGATTATTCGCTTCTTCGAGCGACCATTTGATGGCGTACGCGCGCTACCTCACGCAGAGGAGGCCCCGTTCAAAAGGGCAGGTCACCACTAGTAGACACTTGAAGATTACGTTACTTCAACAGTATCAGCTATTGTTTCCTGCTTCAATCTGCCGTTGCTCCGAAGCAAGGGGTGTAATGCATGACTGTGTGGTCACACGTTGTGCGCCCACGTTTCGCTGATACAACACATCTCGTGCCGTCTCTCTAAATGGATTGGTGTAATGTATAGCTGTGTGTTCAGGCTGTGCGCCCAGGTGTTGTTGATAATACACATCTCGGTACCTCTGCGACGGTGCACTTACAGCACACCTTGGTAACTGTGCAACAGTGTGCAACACGTCTCGGTGCCTGCAGAGTGTCGCACGTATCCCCCATAAGTTCGCGGTGTCTAGTGTGTTTTAGTTCACCCCCCTTTTTCGACAGCATTTGCTCGAAGTGCGGTTGCCGGCAGTGAAGACTATCGTCCAAGCAACTCTGAGTCAGGTGCCTGGAACCATCACAAAGGGCCAAGAGTCCCTAGTGTGTTCTGTGTGTGCGCTGTTTTCCCGACTTGTTTTATTGTTGACGGGTCAAATTGCTTTTTACTTCAACATCAGGCGCATTCGCTTGAAGTGCGATAGCGGCCACGCACACGGGTGACTCTGCAGAGGCTATGTGACATCAAAGCAACAGCCTCCTCGCTGCGTTGATCACTGCCGCAGTGCCAGCACCGGCGCTGCTGCTCCAAAATCACTGTCGATATCTCGCCGTTCTTTCTGCCCTTGTGTTTGCCTTGACAAATTGTCATGCTGATGTTTATCAAAGTGTCAACGAAGATGCTGATTTTCAGCACACACAACCACTTGATACCACAGAAAACTCACTCGTGTGTGTGCCAAAGTGCATACGCCAAATGCTCGTTACAATGCTCACCACATGTCTCCCTCCCCCCCCCTTGTCCCCCCCCCCCACCCCCCTGCAGGAGTTGGCACTGCTCGTCAAGGCGCCGAACGAGGCCTGCTTCGGCGTGCAAATAGCCACCAACAACATAGAGGAGGGCGCGGCGGCGGGGCTTCTGGCAATGAACGCGGGAGCGTCGTTTCTGGACTTGAACTGTGGGTGCCCCATCTTCGAGGCCACCAGACGGTGAGGACTGTCAACTCTTGAGTTGACGCCACCAGTAGCAGTCATGCCTATATATGCGTGCTCGGAGTCCATGTTTCGGTCCGGAAGGCTGCCGCACATACTTCATGAAGCAACAAACTTCAAGTCAGTGTATGGGAACGACAGGTCATGGTTGATGTTATATTATCTGTAATTAATAACAAATTTAAAGCAGCACATATTATTGAGACTATGGACACCACTGCCATAGAGTCCCTGCCACGGCAGCCCAACAAGAGCGCCATAACAGCGATACTCGCCCTGCGATGTGCGCTTGCTGTGCGGGGGGCTGGGGTCTGCGCCGCCCGTGCAAGCTGTCGCGGCTGGTGGCGGGCATCACTGCTGAAGCATGAGGTAGAGATTGAGTCAAAGTCCGCATGTGCCAGTGAAGTGCGCCTTGAAGTCTATCACTGCAGGTGACCGCTTGTGGGCATGGTGCTGTTGGGAACGACACAGTCACATTGTTATTCCATGACGTGTGCTCGTCGTGCAGAGGACTCGGGTCTGCGCTGCTGCGCAAGCCGTCCAAGCTGTCGCGGCTAGTGGCCGGCATTGCTGAGGGCGTGCCGCTGCCGTTTTCCGTGAAGATTAGGAGCGGGCTCAAGGAGGACGAGCCCAACGCCAAAGAGGTTGTTAAAGGTATGTATGTATTGTGTGAAGTCAATGTCAGAGATGTGGTCAAAGGCAGATATGTAAAGTGTAGCGTTGCCGTTTTCCGTCAAGATCAGGAGCGGGCTCAAGGAGGACGAGCACAACGCCAAAGAAGTGGTCAAAGGTATGTAGGTATGGTGTGAATTCAGTGCCACAGATGTGGTGAAATTCATTTTTAAAACATGTTCCGCTGCCGTTGTCCGACATCATCAGGAGCGGGCTGAAGGAGGACGTGTCCAGCGTCACAGAGGTTTTTGAAGGTACATGCGTATGTAGGGTGGAAGTGTATGTGGACAAACGTAACCTCAAAGAGTGGCTCCTGTAAGAGCACAGCGTGTACAGATGGACTGAGTCAGGTGGTCAGAGATACACGTGAGACTGCTGTATTGCAGGGTGTACTGTACTGCACGATGAACAGCTTTACGCCATCAAGGTATGTACACACGCGTATACGTATGATATGAACCAGAATAACGATCTATGATGTCGTCGAGCGACTGCGGTCCGGCCAAAGCGGAGTCACAGTCATTCGATGTGTGTCGTCGTTCCATTGATTTGAAAGTGGAGTCGAAGTAGGTACATGATCGATGCCAGCTCCGCGGCTTATAGTTGGAATTGTCAACATCATGGGGAGTCGTGGTCGCCCCTGGTTTGCATGCAATGCCAGGATTGGTCAATGGTTTGTGTACTTGAAAGTACAAGGTTTTGTGTACCTATAAGCCACTCTAGCCGGACGCCCTGCTCAAGCGTCACAAGCAATGTACTTGCAGAATGGTTTTTGCCTTGACGACGTCAGCACACTCGCTGGGCTGCTCTGCTCAGTCATGGAAACGGCCGCCCACGCCTGCATGCTGTTACGTGTACGGACGCAGATGCAGAGACTGTGCAGTCTTCGTCATGTGCTGGGATTTCTGCCGTGCACTTGAATCAGCTCATAGTCGAGCTGTTGGTCCAATCTGAAAGGCGCCAGAAAGTTCGACGCACCAGGCTTCTAGGAAGGCTTGCTTTTGCTCTTGCTTCTTAGCTGCGCAAGGGCCTGTCTGTGACTGCCGTCCTTGGCACAGACATAGAACAGAAAGAACCATTTCTACACCGCATTTTGAACTCCTGCCACCGAACACTTCAACAGTCTCACATACCAAATACATCAGCGCTCAAAGTGCTCAATTGTGAGTTGCGGGCGTCACATGCTGAACTTGAACTTGTCTGCTGTGCCAGTGCTGCAGGAGGCCGGCGCCGCCATGATCACACTCCATCCGCGGTCACAGCAGCAGCGCTACAGCAAAGGTGAGCACTGATTCATCCGACATCGTGAACAGCCGCCGTGTTCACACTCCACCCACCATCGCAGCAACATGCTACAGCAAAGGCGAGCGCTGAGTCATCCATGATTCATTCGTGATTGTGAATGCAAAGGCTCCGGCGCCGCCATGATCACGCTGCACCAACATTCCCAGCAACAGCGCTGCAACAAAGGTAATTGCTTCCATGAATCATTCATTTATAATGGTGAATGCAAAGGCTCTGGCGCTGCCATGATCACGCTACACCCACGGTCTCAGCAACAGCGCTACAGCAAATGTGAGCGGTGATTCATTCATAACTAGCCTACAGGCTGGTCGACAGATGCGATGCCTGGCGCACAGGGCTGGTGCTGTGCCATGGTGAACATGCAATGCCATATGGGCAGGCAGTGCACAGGAGAGTTGAGAGCAACTGCTGTAATCGTTACAACAGTTGCCCAGGCGATGGCCGCCACGGCCGCATTAGCAGCCGTAGATCTCGAGGCAGCTTCACCTCCGCAGGAGGTGATCGCCCCGCTACAAACTGCCACCGCTCAACTCAACAAGCACTGCGAGCACGCATTCGGCGTGTGAGCAGCGGCCATCCGCGCCATCATCCGCTCTCAGCAGCAACCGGAAGTCTCCGATGAGGCCTTCAGCACTCCTTCAAAGCCTCGACGAGGCTTTCATCACTGAGTCTCGTCCAAGGCCTCGACGGAGACTTCCGGGTGCTGCTGAGAACGGACGATGGCATGGACAGCCGCTGCTGACATGCCAAACTCGTGCCCACGGTGCTTGTCAAATTGAGCGGTTGCCATTTGGAGCAGGGCGATCGCCTCCTGCGGAGGTTGAGCTGCCCCATTGACAAGCTCCAAAGCTGCTAATGCGGCCGATGGCCAGCGCCTGGGTAACAGCTGCTTGCTCTCCGCCGACTCCGGCTCCCGCGCCTCGCCCTCGGCCTCCTCCTCAGTGCTCAGCGCTGGATTTGTGCGTCCAGGTGTTGTCGATACAACGCATCTCGGTATTTGCGCGACATTACAACATTTGTACAGGTACCGAAATGTGTTGTATCGACAACACCTGGGCGCTCGTACAGGTACGGAGATGCGTTGTATCGGCAACACCTGGCAACGGGGCGGCAGGGCTGGCGCGCGCTCAGAGGGCTCCAGTCGTCATGTGTTGTACATGGACAAGCAGCGTTGCTTTCACAGATAGTCCGAATGGGCAGGCGACGTATGCGAAGTGGGAGGCGCGTGTGCCCGCTGTCGACATGCGTGCACGGCAGGGAGAGAGCTTTCTCGTGATGTGCATCTCTGCAAAGCAATTGAAGGCACACCGCACGTCACACGATGCCTCAAGTCCCTTGCCACGACGATGAGCGGGCGTCGCGGCGGTAGCTGCAGCAACGCGCGCCCTCACAGCTGGCACTTTGGATGTGGCAGCAGCCCTGCAGAGCGCGGGTTCGCCTGTAAATTCGAGCTGCCGGTGTACCAACGAGGTCTGATTGACTGATTGCCACAGGGGTGATCGAACACGTGGCACACGCTTCTCTCTCTCTCTATGCCCTTGGCTGGTTTCTGGTTTTTGGCTCCATTCTGTGCAAAATTGTCGAAAATTTGAAATTCATTCATGATCGTGAACGCAAAGGCCACGGCGCCACACGAGTTCGGCATGTGAGCATCGGCTATCTGCGCCATCGTCCGCTCTCAGCAGCACCCGGAAGTCTCTAATAAGGCTTTTATCACTCCTCCAAAGTCTGGACGAGCCTTTAATGACTCCAGCAAAGACTCCAGCAAAAAATAAAATAAAACAATTGCAGCAGGTGCAGGCGGTGAATCGGTTTTTAACGTTCTCCGTCCTTCCTTTTCTGTCTGTACCAGCGGCTGACTGGGATCTCGTCGCTGAGATCGCGCACGACCCCGCGACTACCGTGCCCATCATCGGCAACGGCGACGTCCTGTGCCACTGGGAGGCGGAGCGTCACATCTTGAAGCGCGGCGTGTCCGCGGTCATGGTCGGCCGCGGCGCGCTCATCAAGCCGTGGCTCTTCAAGGTGACACTTGTGGTCTGTTAGGGTTGCGGTTGGGATCGAGGTTAGGGTAATGGGGTTAGGGTTTGAGGTGAGGGTTAGGATCGGTCGGGCGCTCATTAAGCCGTGGCTCTTCAAAGGTGACGCTCTTCGTGGTCAGTTAGGGCTACGGTTAGGATGGAGGTTAGGGGGTTGTGGGGTTGGGGTTGGGGTTCAAATTTGAATATGAGTTTGAGCGCTCATTCATTAGAGCAGTTGATCTTCAACGTGACGCTCACGGTCTGTTAGGGTTACGGTTGGGATCGAGGATAGGATTACAGGAGTAGGGTTGAGGTGGGTTGGGGTCGCGCGGGGCGCTCTCATTAAGCCGTGGCTCTTCAAGGTGACACTCATGGTCTGTTAGGGTTGCGGCTGGGATCAACACAAGGGTCAGGGTTTGAGGTTAGGGTTTGGTAGGGCCGGGCGCTCATCGAGCCGTGGCTCTTTAAGGTGACGCTCCTCATGGATTGTTGGGGTTATGATTTAGGACCGCGATTGGCTTTATGGGGTGAAAGTTAGAATTGTCCGCGACGCGCTCATCACACCGTGGCTCTTCAAGGCGACGCTCGCCGTCTGTTAGGGTTACAGTGAGGATCGAGATTGGAGTGATGGGGTTAGGGTTCAGGTCAGGCAGGCACACTCATCAAGCCGTGGCTCTTCAAGGTGACGCTCCTCATGGTGTTAGGGTTACGGTTTGGGTCGAGGTTACGGTTTGAGGTTATGGTTAGAATCGGCTGCGGCGCGCTCGTCAAGCCGTGGCTCTTCAAGGTGACACTCCTCATGGTCTCTATTAGGGTTACGGTTGGGATCGAGGTTAGGTTTATGGGGTTAGGGTTGAGGTTCGGTTCAAGGTTGGCCGCGGCGCGCTCATCAAGCCATGGCTCTTCAAGGTGACGCTCGTGGTCTGTTGCGATTGCGGGAGGTTAGGGTTATGAGACCAGGGTTGAGGTAAGGGTTAGGGTCGGGCGGGGCGCGCTTGTCAAGCTGTGGTTTTTCAGGGCCATGGATTTGAGGGGGGTTTGTGCGATTAGTGGTGGTAGATCAAGCCTGCTGACACAAGCTGCTTCAGTGGCGCGATGGTGTATATGACCAAAAATCTGGGTTGAGAGTGGGCTTAGCCTACCAGTAGGATTGAAGTGCAGGTCAACGTTGGGGTTATGGTTAGGTCGGGGCGGGGCGCGCTCATCCAGCTGTGGCTCGACAAGGTGGGTGTTTAGATTCAGCTTAGGGTTATAGTGTGCGATATGGTTTGCTCGGGATCTGGGTTCGGCTGTGGGAAGGTGCACAGTCATCAAGTTGTGACTCTTCGAGGGCTGAGCGAGAGAGGGATTTTCAGCACACCTTCATACCTACATACCGCACGAGCCGCCCTCGCCCAAGAGACACTGGACAGTCGGAGGCCCAAAACTTGCTTTTCCATGTACGTACCCCGTCTTCTCCTCCACCTACACTGTCTATGTATTGAGGACTGCGCTTTCGCAGCCCCTAGTGCTATCGGTTCGTAGTGATGCATATCCCAGCCCTCATATAGAGACACCAAGGTGACCAAAGCAACAGAAACACCAACATCAGTTGAGTGCTGTCAAAACAGTACTGTTTCGTAACCCGGCATGTATAACTGCTGTAACTGCCGAATTTATCAGCGTGTGACGGCCATTAGCATGTCACTGCCATGCTGCTCCAGCAAACAGTGGTGCTTCAAGGACCAAAATACAAGTACATAAAAGATATACTATGTAGATGCTGCGTGGCGTTTGCTTCTGAGGTCCCTGATGTGCAGCTCGAACACCACCGCGTGTACCACTGTCATGCATGGAAGTGAAGTATCTGTGCAGTGGGGAGTACATCAAAGTACGTGTGTGCTGACACTTGGGTTAAGCCCACCAATGCATTAAGTACCCTTCAAGTAGTACTGCCTGATACGTGCGCCTTTGACACGCCAATCGTATCTCACGCCAGCCGTGTGTGCGCTGCTGTAATGCACACTCAGGAATGCTTGGACGGCAAGGAGTGGTTTCCATCGCCGGAAGAGCGCGTGGAGGTATACCACAGGCTCTCGCTCTACATGAAGGAGCACTTTGGCGTTGACGCAAAAGGCAAGTCGCACTCCTCATTAGTGCACTCACTGACGTGTCTTCGTTCACAATGGCCTTTAGTGAGGCTGGTCCCACGTGTTCCAAGGGGTGACTCCTCCGCAACAGCCTAGTCTGCACTGCGCCCCAAGAGCTTGGACACTGGCGCTGCTGTACAACCCAGAACCCGCGCTCCGCGTGTACTGTACAACGGGAGTTCATTGCTGCGGCCATGAGCGCACTGGTGTCATCCGTGCGTGCAGGCTTGTTTTGCACATTACTGAAGCAAATGTCCCACAAGCAAGGAGGCTTCAGATACACTCCCCATCTACTACGATACAAGGGAGTGCTTTGGCACCAACCCTAACGGCAAGCCGCAGCCCGAGTGTTCATGAAAACACGGATTACGTCGAACATCGATGAACTCGCCACATGAACTCGCCAATACATTGTATAATCCTGCTTGCGCCAGCTACGGCAGCGACAAGGCTGCTCGCACCACCAACAGGGGCAGGTGACTGGCTTGTTTTGCACTCTTAATTTTGAGATCTGGCTAAGACGAACGCATTTTGCTCCCAATATGTGTCCTGACTGTTGCGTGCAATTTCTAGAGTGTAAGCAGTGCTTGTCGTTGCATGTGTTCATGCGTGGCAGCGGCTTCGCTCTGCGCTGGCGACCGTCATCATGACTTTCACCTCACTTTGCTACGCGTCCATCTCATTGAAGGCGTCGAAAGAGGCGCTGCCATAAGTTGGATTGGATTCATCTTGTCGCTGGCACTGCGTGCACGCTGCCGCTGACTGCGGGGAAGGTCACCTGTCAAGCTTACATAGTGAAGCACAACACGTACATGGTGCAACGTGAACGGGGGGAGCAGTCCAAGGCAAGGGGTATTTGCAAAGTCCATCAACAGCATGACGAGCTTTCTTCTCAGACCGCCACCACGTTCACACATAGAAGTACACGTTCACTTCATGACACGAAGTAAGAGTGCATATGTAAACGTTCAATGCCCGCATGTGCTGCTGTTGCTTCTGGCCCGCAGTGCTGCTCGCGCTCGCACCGTAGCACGGAACTGGTGCGCGGTCACAGGTCAAGTTGTGCTCTCTCATGGTAGGGTTGGACGCAGTTGCGCGCTGCATGCATAACCCTAACCCAACCCTAACCCTAACCCTAAGGCGCCTGCGCGGGCAACTGCAACAGCAGGAGTAGATGGTATGTATGCCCCGCATGTGCTGCTGCTGCTGCTGCTGCTGATGCTGCTGTTGCTGCTGCTGCTGCTGCTGCTGGTTCTGCTGGCCCGCAGGCAAGAAGAAGGCCTTCTACTTTCTGCCGTGGCACTTCAGCTTCCTGGCGCGGTGGCGGCCGACCAAGCGCGAGCTCTTCGAAGACCACCCCTACCCCCTCCTTCAGGATGGCAGGTGAGGGGGTTCAACATGCCCTGTCGCTAAGCTGATGATGCTCAGCCAAGGGGCTCATACCCCTTAAGCGCCAATTGCTCTTTGAAGATTACGCCTATCCCCTGCTGCAGGACGGCAGGTGCCTATTGTTATAGTATTTGAGTGCTTGCGTAGGGAGGGGGGAGGGCTGTCAAACCGTTCAAGCCCTCTCGCTGAGGTACTGGTGCTGAGCCAAGGGGCTCAGACCCCCTAAGAGCAAATTGCTCTTAAAGACCACCCTTACCCCCTGCTGCAGGACGGCAGGTGGCTATGAGTGCTCTTGCATATCGTGGGGGGGTAAAAGGGCGGTAGCGTGCTCTGTTGATAAGCTCATGGTGCTCAGTCATGGGGCTCGTACCCCCCAAACGCAGACTGCTGTTTGAAGACCACGCCCATGTTCTTCTGTAGGGTGGCAGGTGGCGTGGGCTCCATCATGATGGGCAGAAAGGGGGTCCCCATGCCCTCGCGCCGAGGTATTGGTGCTAGCCAAAGCGTCCATACCCCCAAGAGCAAACTGCAAAGGGCCTGACCCCGTCCCTCCCCAGCTCGCCTGTGTTGTGTGATAAAGGACAGAGGAAGGGTCATCATGCCCTCTAGCTGAACTCGTGGTGCTCAGCCAAGGGGCGCTTCATGACCTGCATTGGGATGTGCAGTCATGCGGGCCGCTTTCAGTCGATGTCTCGCCATCGCCAATTTGTTTTACTTGATTGTGCTCATGAATATGCACAAGCGCTTTGGAATGACATACTTGTGACATCGTTCAGCGCCTGTTCACTCACTGATTTTTTAAAATACTTATCTGTTTTGTTACTCGGTGTCTTCCTGCTGTGGCCTGGGACCGGATCGCCCTGACTTAAGTTGACCATTTCCCCCACCAACAGCGGCCTTTGTACACCTTTTGTCTACCCTGATGATGACTGCCACTCATAAATGGTGTCCTGGTGTCATGACCCGCGTTTGCTGTGCAGGCATTCTGGTTCAGCCAAAGCTTGCCATCACCAACATTTGTGGTACTTGAGTATTACTCCTGAACATGAACACATGCTTCGAAGAGATGTATTTCGAAGTACTTTGAAGCAACTTTTTTGTTGTGGTTTTCTCCTGCTGTGGCCTCAAATTGCATGGCGCAGGCACGTGGAGGCCGTTCTGACGGAGTCCGAGGGACCGCTGTCGCAGCTGCCTCCGCTCGAGCGGCTGCTGCGTGTCATTCACGACGACGCGCACCTGGCCATCAGTGAGGTGCGTACAGTAGGCGTGCGATATTGCGCGCCATACCTCATGAAGTACATGAACAATCAGGGGATCCGCCGATTTTGCCGCCGGAGCGTGCGCCGCCAACAGTCACTATAGTATGTAGGTAGCGTCAAGAGCTGGCTGCCGTGCTGCATTCACGATGACGCGCACCTGGTCATCAGGGAGGCATGTAGGTATGTGCATGCGCTCGTGCGCCATACTCTTGTGTGTTGAAGTAGTTGTTGCCATTTGAAGGAAAGCAGAGTCGCTGCTGCGCGCCATGTACGGCGAAGTACGTGCATGTGCGATGTATGTATATATACTGTACCTGCACATATGCTCATCCTGCGCTGCGCCCTGCTGCTTGCCACCGCCGCCGTACGAGGCGCTTTGGGGCAGAGAAACAGCGGGGGAGGCGGCGACAGTGCTCACCGCGCTGGCATTCATTTGCAAAACTGCTTATGTTTTAAAAAACAAAAAGTTCAAGGCACTGGAAAGTACACGGTGGGTGAAGTGGCATTCGCCGCACACTTACGGAGTGTTGTCTCCAAGCACGCGTAGAGCGCCAGTTTACTCATGACATTGCATCTGGATGCGGTCACCGCCGCTGCTTCAGGCGCTGTGGAGCAGCGAAACGGCAGAGGAGGCGGTGATAGCGCTAACCGCACTGGCACTTTTGTGCTACTTGAAAAATATGGGGGTATCACCCGAAGTGGCATTTATCACGTTCTAAAGCACGCGTAGAGCGGCAGTGTACTCAAGGACGTACATCTTGGCGCGGCTGCCCCTGCTGTTTCAGGCGCTGTGGGACAGCGAAACGGCGGAGGAGGCGGTGGCAGCGCTCACCGCGCTGGCGGAGGCGCGCGCCGCAGAGTGGGAGGCGGCCGAACGCGACGGCAGCAAGGACGCCAGGGCGCCTGCGCAGTACAAGAGCGAGGGCTGGGGCTGAACGCCAGCCCTAACCCTACGCTTAGGTCGTGCGCCCTTCTGGAGCGCTGCACTCGGGCTGAATGTCATCTCCAACCCTAGCCCTGCTTGGCCGAGTCCAGCTCCACTGAGCACTGCAACAGGCGGCCTCCGCCAAGAGAACGACGCATAGGGACACAGCGGTGGTCGGTTGCGAGCATGCGCTCGTCCCGAGGGGGGCCGCGCATACGTCTGTCTCCCTGTGCGGCTGCTGCTGCTGCTCTGGCGAGTTGCGCCCCCGCTAGCACGCTTTTTGCGACGAGAAGCAAACTAGTGCAATGGAAGGTCATTGGCCGTCATTGCGCCCTTCGGATCGCTCAGGCGCACGGATTCTCCGCAAGCCACGCTCGCTGCTTGCAGTGGTCACTGCTCGATACGCGCTACAGTGATGCGCTTGTGCGCCACGCGCGCATTTTAGATTGCCTATAGACATCACACTCAATCACAACGAAGCATCCATCGTTGGCCACATGCGTGCCTGGCGTCTTGCGTCCTGTGCCGTGCGCTTGACGGATACTGCTACCGGCTTTCGTCCGTGCTTATGTGCAGTGGCATGGCCACTTCCTGCTGTTTGATCATGTATGTCATGTTTGGCAACTTCATAAAGCGTGATCGTTGCTGAGGACTGGGACGCTTTCACACAAGGGAAATTTTCAATGTAGATTCTGGCAACAAGCTTGACATCAGCAATCTGGGCTTTTCTGTGTCCTGTGCGAGAATGAAGCAGAACTGCAAGTCCTTTGCGCTGGCGCCTGTGTGGCAGGTTGTCTTGTTTGTGCCACAATTCACGGCAACCTTCGTGGTTGGTGTGCATTTGCATTCAGTGGCAATTCGGCAACGCCTCCATGTGGGCAACTGCAATGAGTAAAGGCGCATCAGACTCCAGCCATGCAAGCTCATGACTGACCACCAATACTCCCACTTCCAGCTGTCAGGACGCCTTGCCCCAGCAGTTTTAGACTCCACAAAGGGGCCTCAACCTGACATGCCCCCCCATCGAGAATGATGCTATGGTAGATGTTAACAATGCATGCGCTGCACACACAGCAACGGAGCAAGAGAGCCCATAGCAATGACCTTGTGGTATGCGTTGCTAACTGAGCGACAGTTGCAGATGAGATCCGGAGTCTCGACAATCCCTATACCCTACCCTAACCCTGTCAAAGGGGCCTCAAATACACGCCCCCCCAGACAAAGATGCTGTAGCAAGCGCAATGCTACTGTAGCAATGCACACACGGCAACAGAGCAAGAGATAGCGCACGAACGATCTCGTGGTACGCATTGATTTATTCATCTCGACATTCACTGAGCGACAGTTACAGAAGGGCTGCGGCCCTGCTGCACGACTCAGGGGAGCTCCATATTCACTCACGACTTCAACTTGGTGCAAATTCCCGGAACAGAACCCGCAACGCACCGAATGGGCAATCGTTCCCCTGTCGCCACACAATAGCACTTGCGCGCACCTACGTGCCGCCGCTGCTGCGCACAAAGGAAGACGCACTGACTGACTGCGGGATGGTGTGAGAGGTGCCAAGCATATGCAAGCACATGCACACTGACAACAATGTGGAGACCCAGCGGCTTCAGCCCGCGGATGCTGCTGCTGCCACTCCTGTTGCCAGGCAGCAGCAGCGGCAGCGGCAACGTTGGGCGGCGGCGGCAGTGCGTTCTAGATCTTGCGCGCGATGGCAAGAGCGGCTGGTCTACGGTTTCACGACCTTTCACGGGCACATGGTGAGGGTGATAGGGGTTGCAAGCAGCCGGTTTCTAGATGTGTGTGTTTGTTTGCGTGTGATTGCGGTGTAGCAGCGGGGCGGAGCGGGCCTGGGCGGGGGGTGGACAATGGTGTGTGTGCGTGAGCGCGCGTGTAATGTGCGTTGTTACATATGGTGTGTCACATCCTGAGGAAACCACCACTGGTGCGGAGTCGATCGGGAAGAAGGGGGGAAGGCGAGGGGGGGGGGGGGCAGCGGATGATGCCGATTATGACGAGCCCCCCCACTCGTTGTACGTACGCCGGTGGTCACGCAAGTTGAACTTGAAGTTATGCAGGCGGAAGTTGGGCGACGGAGGGGTGCTTGTCGGCGAAACCGACGCGCCAGACGTGGCCGCCGGTCTCGGTGATGGTACCGGCTGCAGTAAAAGAGCGGGCGAGCAGAGCGAAAGTACGATGAGCTGGCGCAAGGGACAGGAGATACGGTATGCAGTAGACTAGTAGAGTAGAGAAGTGTTAGCCCCGGTGATAGTACCAGTGTGAACGCTGTCAGAGGCATCGGTGTGAATGCTATCGGAGGCTTCAACCCGCCCCCCCCCCCCCCCCCCCCCCCCCCCTGTCTCACCTTTGCAACGACAACATAGGAGCATCACCCAGGTGTGTTTTACGCGAGAGCTGTATGCCACTCTGCCTGCTGTTCCCGTGCATAGGGATGAATGAAGCGCTTGCGGACAGACGCGGGATGCGCAGCAGCAGCGTGCGCCGCCTTGTTCTTATCGGCGCAGGCCAACAATGCTAGCTAGAGAAACAGCTGCAGCACAGACTTGACGATCGTTGAAGCACCTTTACCGATGGGCAGAAGCGCGTTGCGCTCACAACAGAGCGATGAGTCGCACCGTGAGCTATGTGAAATCGGACCTGTCTCCTCCCCACAGAAAACGAAGTCATTGGCCGACTTCCGAAAACGTCTTTGATTGTACAACAAGTGTACAGCCGACACGACCCCCCCCCCCCCCCGGTTTTCACAGAGGAAAAGGAGAGGGCATCGTCCAGCTCGATTGAGGTTTGGGGTGCCGCGAGTTGGTCTTGTGCATGCACCATGAAACAAACCGCCCGCAACGCTGTCGGAGGGTTTTGCGGTTTGCAAAGCCACTAGCGAACACACAGCCAAGCTGCACCGAATAGCTTGACAATGCATTTGATGCCGGCGCTCGTGCAAAAGACCAGCATGTTGTCAGACGCAGGAGTGCTACTGAGACCATCGCTACAACAAAGGAGCTGCTTGAGGTATGATGGCCCCGTCAAACCCCCAGCCTGTCCTCCGGCACTGGCGACATCACTTTCATGTCGGGGCGGCAGATGACGCCCACACCGAGAAACAGTGGCCTCAAACGGTGTCTTTGAATTCCGCCTGACCGTGCTGACAAATGGGAAACAGTGACCTTCAGGTGTCTTCTGACTTCCGCCAGACCTTCAGCCTCATTTGTGGTGGGCTGAATTTCATGGTTGCTTTGAAAGGGCGCTGTACAAATTGATTTTTTTTTCTTTTTCGAACAAAGCTCGTGAATGGTGACTGCCAGCGGTCCGCCTGAGACGGGCAGTGAGGGCAGCATGTCCCTCTTTTGCCACTCATGACAAACCCTCTAAACTGCACTTGTTACTTCAACTGTAACGCACCCTGGTCGCCAGCGCCCACCGCGCCCGGCGCCTCCTTGGGCGACGCCACGCGTGAATCCCCTCTCAACTTCAATTGTGATATCAACTGTGACTCACCCTGGTCGCCAGCGCCCTCCGCGCCGGGCGCCTCCTTGGGCGACGCCACGCGGTTCTTGGCAAACAGCACAGCGTCGTGCAGCGTGAGGAACAGCGTGTCGTCGGTTACACGCTCGTAGAAGCCGCTGCGTTCGAGAAGGTCGCGCTGCGGCGCCTTCCAGTTGGCCAGCAGCAGCTTCACGCCGTCAGCCTCAAAGTCCTGCACCTCGGTGTGCATTAGAGTTGGGCACGTGAGCTGTCATTGACCCAAATCTCAGATATGAAAATGAGCAGCCTTGAATAGTTTGATTATCTGCGCGGCACACTGTGGCGGAAAAGAGTGAGTTACTAATGGGATGATTTGTTCTACAAGGTCGCGCTGCGGGCTTTTCAGTCCACAGAGACCTGCAGAGCAGTGCGTTTCATTATGGCGGAGAGACGTGAGCTTTTATTTGAATGGCCTTCAGCAGGCCGTGCGAAGAGCAGCACATCCCAGTACACACTCACTCACTCCAACAAGTTGGTTATTTCCGCTGCCATGAGCGGATCTTCAACACCCACTCACTCACTCACTCTCTCAGTCAATCACTCACGTCAACAAGCTTTAGCAGGCCGCGCAGCGAGCTACTCACTCCGTGACTCACTCATTCACTCAGAGTCACTCACGTCAACGAGCTTCAGCAGGCCGCGCAGCGAGCTGCTGTCGATGGTGAGAATCGAAGAGGCGTCAAGCGCGATGGTGTGTATGTCCTTGGTGGCGAGCGCCTGCAGGCGCGCCACGACCTTCTCCCAGTTGGCAAAGTTGAGGCTGCCGTCGAAGCGCACGATCTTGACGCCGTCCGTCTCCTTGGCCATGGGGAAGCGCTCAATGTTGCGGTAGACGGTCGTGCCGGGCAGCCTGCGGCACAGCGAAGGTTACACGTTCGGTCAGCGTTGCACGCGTTGGCAGCGTATCACCGTGTCACTGCCTTCACAGTCTCATGATCAATGATGGATGTGCTTGATTGGTTGGGTTGACTGTGTTTTCTCCTTGGCCATGGGGAAGCGCTCAGTGTTGCGGTACACGGTCGTGCCGGGCAATCTGCGCAACAGCGACGATAACGCCAGGACTTTAGCCAGTGGCGCACGGCGGCGGCAGAGTCATTACTGCAATGCTGCTGCTCATGATCGACAACACTCCTCACATTTGGAAGAAAACACACGTCAGGAGTCCAGTCAGTAGCTTGTCATCACTCCTCACAGTGAAGTTGAAGCAGCGCTGATACCAGCATACCTACCACCAACAAGCCCAGCATACCTACCTCCAACAAGCCGTACATGCCTCACAAGTACTCTCGACACACCTGCCCATGACGACGATCTTGGCGGAGGCGGAGCGCCACAGCACAATGACGAGGGCGATGCCGACGCCGGCGTAGATGCCGTACATGGCGCCGGCAAACTTCACATTTGAAGTCGGAGCAGCCTTGATCCAGCAGACCTACCTCCTATAAGCCGTATGTAGCCTAGCGCGACGCACCTGCCCATGACGACGATCTTGGCGGAGGCGGAGCGCCACAGCACGATGACGAGGGCGATGCCGACGCCGGCGTAGATGCCGTACATGGCGCCGGCAAACTTCGCATTTGAAGTCGGAGCCTTGATCCAGCAGACCTACCTCCTATAAGCCGTATGTAGCCTAGCGCGACGCACCTGCCCATGACGACGATCTTGGCGGAGGCGGAGCGCCACAGCACGATGACGAGGGCGATGCCGACGCCGGCGTAGATGCCGTACATGGCGCCGGCAAACTTCGCATTTGAAGTCGGAGCAGCCTTGATCCAGCAGACCTACCTCCTATAAGCCGTATGTAGCCTAGCGCGACGCACCTGCCCATGACGACGATCTTGGCGGAGGCGGAGCGCCACAGCACGATGACGAGGGCGATGCCGACGCCGGCGTAGATGCCGTACATGGCGCCGGCAAACTTCGCATTTGAAGTCGGAGCCTTGATCCAGCAGACCTACCTCCTATAAGCCGTATGTAGCCTAGCGCGACGCACCTGCCCATGACGACGATCTTGGCGGAGGCGGAGCGCCACAGCACGATGACGAGGGCGATGCCGACGCCGGCGTAGATGCCGTACATGGCGCCGGCGAAGAGGCAGATGAGGAACGTGAGCGTCCACACCGCAAAGTCCGTCTTGCTCGTCTTGTAGTACTTGGCGCCGTGCTCAAACTCCAGCATGGGGCCTGCGCGCGCGTGGCGCAAAGAGGAGACAGAAATTACTGGACAGGGCTGATGAAAATGACACACCTGAAGTACTGTATAATACTCGACTCGAAATCATGAGATGGAAGCGGACATGACTGATGATAATGACACTCTTGAAGTACTGTAACATAATCTAAATCACTAGAGAAGGATGAAGATGGAGTACTTCGAGCAGTACACGGCCGCGGAACACTCAAAGCTGTGGATATGGTGCGTACGGGGAACCTCCCTGCAAATGCAAATGGGACTTTTCACCCCCACTCTGGGGTGATATGACCGTACGTACGACTCATGTTCTTCAACTTCAACATGAAGTTGTGGGATGTAACGGAAGTTGCATCATGTGAATCAGTATATATGGTTCACCTATGCAGGGGAGCACTATCAGTGCCCTGTATAATCATTAAAGTTGAGGAAAACGAAGCTATTACGTACCACATACGTTTTCCTGTTTTAAACGTTGCTGACGGACACAATCCGAGACGGACTGAGAACTGGGTAGATGGAGCTAGAGAGGTTTTACACCTCTAGCGCGGCGAAGCTAGGGGACCAGACAAGGCTCCTGACACGCGCTCCGCCTGCTACGCTACTGCTCGTAGGTGAGGAAAGGAGAACGCTACGGATAGCTCGTGCTAAACAACATAGAGCCACCGTGTCGCCGCACTGATTGGTTCAAAACCCGTTCATCACCTTCTGCACTACACGTATTCAAGAGCGCTGTCGCAAGCTGCTGAACCTCTGTGTTGGGCTGCCGGCTGGAGCTGGCCTACCGAACACGTGAGACCTGTCCATACTGAACACCCTTGCCTCGAACGCTAAAAAGCTTGCACACAGAAGTCTTTTTGTCTACTGTGGTTATGGTGGCACTGTTTGACGCGTGGCCAATGACTGCAGCAGCGGCGACCACGGTTATTGGTGGAAGGCACTTGCGGCTAACCATCCCTTGTCACCTAGAGCTCAACGATCTTTTTGATTCGTTTTTCATTCATGATTTGTTCAAATTGAAGTACATCCGACTGACTCGACTTGTAGCCATGCTCGACCTCGAGTATGGGCTTGTGGCGCGAGAACACACAACACTTTCTGGGTGAGACCAATACTGCAAAGTGCAGGTCATCAATGTATATACTATGCTGCAGTGCTGGTGAATATGTCTAACTGTTGACGGGGTGGCAATGATGTCCTCAACAGCTTGGGCAACGAAGTACAGGCCTGACGCTACCTATACCAACTCCTGGTGCTAAAGTTAGCGCTGAGCTTACCAATGGCGTTGATGACGATGACTGCAAACATGCCTTATACGCAGGTCCGACGCTACGTATACCTAATCCTAGCCCAAGGGTTAAGGTGAAGTTTACTAATGGCATTGACGATGATGACCGCAAACACGTCCTTGCAAGGCAGGTCTGACGCTACCCCTGGCCCTAGAGCTAGGGCTAAGCTCACCGATGGCGTTGATGATGATGATGCAAATATGCATTTGAGGGTGTCACATGAGTCTGACGCTCATCATACACACCCCTGGTCCTAGGGTAAGAGCTGAGAATAGGGTCAGGCTTACCGATTGCATTGATGACAATGACCGCGAGGATGCACTTTGGCAGCTCGTCACACATATGTCTGACGCTACCCATGCCTACTAGTACTGCTAGGGGGAGATTCGACAGAAGTTCACCATGAGCTGCATAGACGACCTCGAAGCTCACCGCAAGTGCTCAGGTTCCCCGCTAAGTTATCACAGCAGAATGAATCAGCACCTCACATAACTCTTCAAGCACTTCCATATACTTCGAGTAGTCTTTAAGGGGCGTAATGTGACAGTCCCCGCGCTTACTCACCGATGGCGTCGATGACAACGACGGCGAGGATGCACTTGGGCAGATTGTCACACACTGTACATATGAAAATACCCGTACCTTGGTCTGACTGAGGGTGTTGAAATTATGGAAAGGAGGGCCAGACTCACCGATGGCGTTGATGACGACGACGGCGAGGTTGCACTTGGGCAGATTGTTGCATACTGTACAGATCTGATGCTAACCATACCTACCCCTGGTCCTTGGGTGAAAGTCAAAAGTATCGAAAGTAGGGCCAGGCTTACCGATGGCGTTGATGACGGCGACGGCGAGGATGCACTTGGGCACGTTGTCACACACAGGTGTAATGCTACCCATGCCTACCCACCCATCGTGTTAGAGTGAGAGCGAGAGTCAAAGTCAGGGTCAGGCTTACCGATGGCGTTGATGACGACGACGGCGAGGATGCACTTGGGCAGGCTGTACAGGAGGTCCGTGATGAGCGTCACCGCGAGGATCATCACCGAGATGCCCATGACGTTGTGCATGACCGTCTGCGCGCCGAGCGTGTTGAGCACGGCCGTGCGCGAGAACGACGCGCTGCAGATGAAGCTCCCCGTCATGGACGAAATCGTGTTGGCGGTGCCGATGGCGAGCAGCTCCTGCGACGCGACGATCTTGTAGCCGTTCTTGCTGGCGAAGTACGTGCCGAGGGACAGCGTCATGACGTAGACAAAGAGCGCAATCAGCGCGCTGGGCAGGATGGACTGCGCGAGCAGCTCCGCGCTCGACTTGCCGTCGATCGTCGGCAGCGTCGGGAACTCGGCCGTGGGGAAGCCCGGCGGGATGTCGCCGATGACCTGCGTGGGGGTAGGTAGGTATGCAGAGGGGGGTGGGGTGTGATATTTTAGCGGGGTATTTATGTTGGAGCATATGGCAGTTACATGCTCATTGACCTTTGCACGCTTGACGGTTACGGCAGTTACACTTGCCGGTGGACAGACTACAATACATTCACTTCCAGCAGCACACGACTGGCGTCGGTCTTCTGTTGCATTTGTCCCCTTGATGTCTAGCTCTGCGGGTGTGGCGCAACAGGGTAGTGAGCAACAGCTCTCTACATTGCAACAGGTTATGATTCCGAGCTTACAGCTGGACACAAGGGTAAACTTGCCGAGCTTCAATGGCGATCGGGAAAGCTGGGATATGTATCAGTACCAGCTGGTCGCAGAGTTGAGCTGCAAGGGGATGCCTACGGAGTTCCTGGATCTAGAGAACACGGAGGTGACGAAGCAGTCGTGGTACGGCGATATGAACAGGCAGTTCTATTGCTTGCTGGTAACCAGCATCGACTTTTCGGCGATGGCGTCGCACGCAGTGTGCATGAGGTTTATGCACAGCCAGGACGGGCGAGCTGCCTTCAAGGAGCTTAAAAACAAGTTCGAAGGACGTACAGGGGCGCGGGCTACGGCGCTCATGGACGATTTCCGCAGCATGGAAATGAGGGAGGGCAGGATCCAGACGAGTTCGTCTTCGCCCTCAGCAACCTCAGGGCAAAGCTGGCGCGTTTCAGCATATGCTGTGATAGGCGGGAGTGGTTCAGCTCCTACAACTGAGAAGCACGAGAGCTTCCAGGGTCGCTGCTTCAAATGCGGCGAGGTCGGCCATCGACGACAAGACTGCAAGCAGCAGGGAAAGCAGCGGCAAGTACCACAACAGGTACCAGCTGGTTCTGCAGATGTGGCGCAGCAGGCTCCAGTTACTGGAGTCCCGGCCACTGGGTGGTGCAACTTGCATCACACCAATCAACACAACTTAGCCGACTGTCCAACCTTAGCAAGGGGGGGGCAAGTGGCGAGGCTATTGCCAATGTGGTGGTAGGCGATGGACTGGGGAAAAGCAGCCATCGGAGTAGCAGCTCTGGCGGGATCTGCGGCGGCAAGGTGCTCGTAGCACTGGATTCGGGCACCAGCACCCATATGTTCGACCCGGAAACGGTTAGCTGGGACATGGCTGCTGTTTTGGGGGACTATCGCTCGTGCGCGGAGCCGGTATAGGGAATCGGCGGCACTATCGCACCGGAGGGCGTGGCGAGCGTGGACGCTCAGTTCAAGATCGCAGGGGGAGGTGAGACACCTTTAGCCCTACGCGATGTCATGGTCTGCCGGGGGGTGGGCATCAACTTGCTTTCCATGTCTAAATTGGAGGAGCAGGGGGTGGCTTTGGCCATAGCTGGCCATGAAGCTACATTGCAGTACGGAGGCCATTCACTGCCGCTGACTCGGCACAACGGCCTATACTACGCGTTGCTGAGGTGCGTGGCGACATCCGGTAGTGGTACCACGACACCTGCGCTGGCGGGCACGGGGCCCAAGAGCATCAACTTGGTCCAGCAGCTGGCGGGCACGGGGCCCAAGAGCATCAGCTCCAGCGGTACTAGGGTAGCAACGGCTGTTACGGCAACGACAGTTACATCGATCGAGCCCATCAATCTACAGATTGAGGGAGGGCAGTCACCTACATCATCGGCACGGCAGCGGACAACGCAGGAGCAGCGGGCTACATACCCGTCGGCTGGGCGGCTGCGCGGCCACAACAAGGAGAATCGCCTAATGGTGAAGGCGGCATTCTCGGGCACCGGGAAGGTTCCTCGGAACACGAGGACACCGCGGACACAGCGCGCGCGGTGGCGACTACATCGTCATGGTCAGCGGAGCAGCGCGGAGAAGGCGGTTGCAACGGCAACTCGGGGTGGTCACAGTTACCACGGAGGCGGAGCTCATCGCGCTCGGCGATTCGGCAAAGCGGGGTATCGCTTTGGAGGCTTCAAAGATCCTGATAGGATTGGCAGACTTGATCAACATGCAGACATGATTACTTAGCCAGTTGGGCGGGTCGTGCATGATAAGCACATGGTGGTTGTGCTGGGGCTCTGAGTACTGAGCTGGTAGCATGTGTTGATCAGAATTTGTTGTTTGCACACGCAAGTGGTAGTTTTCAAATCCACAGTGTAGTGTGTGGTGATTTTCAGTGTTAAGTTGCTATTCATGGGGCATTAGTCCTGGTTAGCACAGATTGCACACCGTTTGCGTAGCGGAAGCGCACCCGGCTCATATTTGCAGATTAGTATTGAGTTCTGTCATTTGAGGGGTTGTTTGCATAGCAGTCATCTTGCAGCCACTGCTTCAATGACTGAGGGAGGGTGTTGGAGCATATGGCAGTTACATGCTCATTGACCTTTGCACGCTTGACGGTTACGGCAGTTACACTTGCCGGTGGACAGACTACAATACATTCACTTCTAGCAGCACACGACTGGCGGCGGTCTTCTGTTGCATTTGTCCCCTTGATGTCTAGCTCTGCGGGTGTGGCGCAACAGGGTAGTGAGCAACAGCTCTCTACATTGCAACAATTTACAATGTGCAAAAGCGTTGCGTGCAGAGCTCTACATGTCCATGGCCCAGTGGGCGCCGTGGACGTGATGTCCTGTGACATACATACCGCTATGTTGTCAAAGGCGAGAACATTGGCGCATATTGATTTATCTAACAATATTCAGCCCCAATGGCTTTTGCGGAAGTGTGCAGAATCAGTATGGTTGAAGCTGTAGACGTGTACCCACCAATACATTCAATTCAAGCTTGTTCAGAACTATCTGTTAAGTTAGCAATGTTTAGTCTACTTTTATCTGGATCAGCTTCAGGTCTGGGGGCAATCAAAGCGTGGTACTGTGCGAGCAGCTCTCCGGTCGTCGTCACGAACCGTAACCCTAACCCAAATGCTAACCCTAAGATCGGCAGGAGCGTCACAGTGAAACCCACCGCCGCGGACCGCAGCAGGAATGACTTCAAAGGGCAGGTGACTAAGAAAGTCCTTAAAAGTATCATATGCAGGAGGGGGAGGAGGGGGGGATGGCGTGGAGCCGTGGCACTTGAACACTGCGTTGAACACGACGGCCGGGAGCAGAAGACTTCAAGTACATGAAGTGGGCCGCAGGTGACACACATGAGCTGCGCGGCGCATGTGTATGATGTACACCAATGCATGTGTGCGCGCACCTTGACGCCAGGGGTCTTTCTTGCATGCTTGCCGTGCGGTTGCTGTGAAGTGGACTCTACTTGAATCATCATAAACTCAGTTGTCGAGCTGCATCACAGGAGCTCGGTACTTTGAGTACGACGTGCCTTCCGGCATTTCCACAGTCAAAGTAGCACACGGGCGAGAAGTCGCTTCATCAATCAGTTGAAGTGCGTGTCAACTACGCGCTCACCTTAACGCCGTGGTCCTTCTCCAAATGCAGCTGAGACGTGATGACGATGCTGATGATGATATACTTCATACTTCAAGTTTGTGCCTCGCTGCACTTCAACGGGAGAAGCAGCACACGCGCACGAAGTCGCTCATTGAAATGCATGAATTTGCGCGTCACATCACGC
The DNA here is from genome assembly GCA_017506865.1 of Tribonema minus. NCBI lineage: Eukaryota > Xanthophyceae > Tribonematales > Tribonemataceae > Tribonema > Tribonema minus. The sequence continues at coordinate 157,786 of JAFCMP010000042.1, forward strand.
TCACCTTAACACCATGGTCCTTCTCCAGGTGCAGCTGAGACGTGATGACGATGCTGATGATGACCAGGAAGACCTGCCACGGCAGCGGGCGCTTGGGCATGTAGCGCCGGTTCAAGCGCTGCGGCGGCAAAGCGACAGAGAAGCGTTGTCGGCATTGCATCTCAGCAAGAGAAGATCATCAACATCGCTGCGCCGGTAAAGCGACAGAGAAGCGTTGTCAGCATGGCATCTCAGCAAGAGAGGATTATCAACATTGCTGCAGTGGCAAAGCGACAGAGAAGCGATGTCGGCGTTGCATCTCAGCAAGAGAGGATTATCAACATTGCTGCAGCGGCAAAGCGACAGAGAGGCATTGACAGCATTGTGTCTAAGCCAGAGAAGATCGCCACGTCGTTGATGTTGTTCTTGATTCTTGATTGCTGCCTCAGACAGATCTCGCTCGTGTTCTAGCGTTCAATGCAGTACGAGCACTCATCAGTTGCAGAGGCGGAGCGCGGGCGCGGCAGCGATGAAATCACAGCAGTAAGATTTCCAAACAAATTGAAAGGGCTCGATGATAGCGACGCTGTATCATATGGAATATCGATCAACACCCTGATTTTGAAGTCTGATCACATTTGATGCTTCGATCACTTGTTACCGCCATCGCATTGAGTCATGTTGCTTCTATGCAATTATTCTCAGCGGAACGACGCAGCACCTCACCTTTTGTTCTACGGACACACTACAGGAGCCCCATGATCCCCCTTTGAGGAAAAAACACGATTCACGCGCAGGCAGGCGGGCGCGTCACCGCGCGATGCGACTTCAATATGTAGTACGTGAAGCTCGCACAAGTCGCGAGGCATGCCAAAGGCAGCGACTGCAGCTGCAGAGGTTTCAACTGATATGCGAATGTTGTTCCCACAACGTCGCGCAAGCATTCTCAGATAAAGTTCATTATCCGCTGTCATCTTCACTCTACTCAATGCAGACCTAAGTAGGTCTTGGATTACATCTAGGCCTATGTACTGGTACATTAAGCCCAGTCTAAGGGCTAGGGTTACAATTGGTGAAAACATGTCCTCCAGCATCATCATGGAGGTCAGCATGTCAAGCAACGCACTGGGACGCAGATGAAAAGTTGATATTTGATTTGACCATTCATCGAAGTACTTCAAGAATCATCGGAAACATCGATTTTCAATCAACATGTCGACTTGATGTCAGTTATCACATTAAAAAATTGATCGAAACCTTTACCCAGCAGATTGGACAACCCAGTCAAGTTATCATACTACAAGGTACATAGGGTATTTGTCTACATAGCGCCAGCCCAGGGCAGCACATGTGAATTCAAGGTGTGAGTGAATGAATGGACGGTGTACCTGGAAAACCATCAGCACAGCAAGGCCCGACAGTCCCAGCGCAATGGTAACCCAGTTCCTGACCAGGCAGGGCAACGGCAGCAGCAGCAGTGGATAATGACATCAGTCTCTGATTGTGCAAGTCCGTCCATTGCAAGTAAATCCTCTTGCTCTTCATCCGAACCACAGCATCTTCATCATGACCCCACCCCTATTGAAGTTCAAATTGGTCGTCAGATCGAATCGCAGTCGGTTGAGCGCCGAGGTATTGCAGTTTTGGCTGCGGGTGAGGTTGCTGTTTAATGCGATTGTGCTCCAAACCTGAAAGGTCGATGATCACAACAGACCCAAGTTCAGCATCTCCGCCTTCGTCTTCTGTGTCTTGACAGCACTTCGGACTTGAAGCATAAATATGTGTGGGCTTCTTCCAGTGTAGCAGGCATGCGAAACACAGCTGTCGCACACATCTCAGCGCCTTCATCGGCCCTCATGTGAATGATAGCCACCTCGCTAGCAGCCTAGCCCGCTCCTACGGTCCGCCACGCATGTATGCGTAAACACGCTCAGGGTTAGGGTTTTCTCTAACCTAACCCTAACCTAATTTTAAGTACGTACCCGTGCATGACGCGCCGCAGCGCGCCTTTCACATCGATTGTTAACAGAATGGGTAGGTATGGTGTGCGCGGGGTATGTATGCATGAATCTGGCCGCGCTCACACTCAAAAAGCGGCAGGGGGCCGCCGATCCTGTCTTTGCTGAGCGCTTCCGCGTCCCCAGAATTCGCTCTTTCATTCGCTCTTTCGCATGAATGAAAGATGTGCCGACGGAAATGCAAGCGCTGCGGAGCGATGCTGACCGCCGGCGCGGACGGGCGAAACATCGCGATAATAAAGTCGTCCTAGCATCTACATGCCGCAAGTAGCCCGACGGCTGAGACTGCGCGGACGGACAAAACATTGCACAATAGTGTTCAAGTTGTTGAAGCATCTGCTTCTACCTCAAAGAATGAACAATAGTCCTGTGCCTTGTTTTCTGCCGTGTTTTCGGTGTTTTGCGCTGTGCTTTTCACTGCGTTTCGTGCTGAGGCTTTGGCAAAAGGTCTCAATCGTCGTGCAGTCCGCCGTAGCTCGACGGCACAAAGTGTCGCCCGCTCACCAATGCACTTGTGTCAGTGCCCATGACTAGTCGATCTTCTGCCAAGGTGCCGACGACGTTCACGACATTCATTCATTCACAACATTCATTCGTTCATGAATTCATTAATGACACAGTGCTCGCCACTGGCTCACCTTCTTGTAGGCGTCGCCGGTGTTCATGACGTTCCTCCATGCAGTCATGGCAGTGCTCAAAACATTAGTGGCTATTCATTTATTCATTTCATAAATTCAGGGCGTTCATTCATTCATCCATGAATTCATCAATGACAGCGCTCACCACTGGTCGATCTTCTCGAAGGCGTCGATCCAGACGAACGGCAGGAAGTCCGAGCTCGTCAGCTTCACACCCAGCAGGGAGCTCAGCTGCGCCATCGAGGCAGCGCGCAGCATAGGTTTGCAGGAAGCGGGCAGCGATTTTCGTGTAAGTCAGCTAGCTGCCTGCGATGCAAAGCGCACAGAGGCTGCGAGAGTTGCACAACGCAAATTTGTGGGAAACAGGCAGCAGTCCTCGTGTAAGTCAACTGCGCGCGCTGCGAAGCGCAGAGGCTGCGAGAGACGCGCCAGCAGCTTTGATGCATGGTGCGATGCCACGTGCCTCGTGCGAGTCGGTGTCATGAGAACACCACCTTCATTATACTGGGGTACTCAGCTGCTTGTGCATCGCGCAGCATGGGCATGGACACATTGACGGTGAGCAACGTGCTGGAGGCAGCTGCAAACCGGCATGTCTGAGCAGTCAGCAATCTGTGCCGTTTTGATGGTCGTCATCGCCATCATTGATCCATCATTCGTGATGATGGATGGAAGCTGTGTTTCTTGTTGAAGTTGGTGCTTCGCGCGCAGTGAAGTGACGTGCCGATGATGAAGGTGCCACCGGTTTCAGCTTTGCGTTGCAGTAAAGCACAGGCTAGCGCTCGGCATGTATGCACAGAAGTTGCAGTAAACAGTTGATCTATACTTCACCTGTGACGTGCCGATAATGAAGACGCCACCGACCTCCATGGTAAACTAGCTCAAAAGTTCTAGAAAGAGCTCGATGTGTATGCACAGCTGTTGCAGACAGCTGAGTTTTATTCACCTGTGACGTGCCCATGATGACGGCGCCACCAACCTCAATGTTACTCTGCTGTGAAGTACTACTGCAGAAAAGGCTCGGCGTGCATGCACAGCAGTTGCAGCAAACAGCTGAGCAATACTTCACCTGTGACGTGCCAATGATAAAGGCACCGCCCGTTGAGAAGCCTGACATTACGGGGTCCGCGAGGAGCACTGAGATGAAGCTCAGACGCAGGAAGCGGAACACGAGCTGCCAGATGCCCACCATGAAACTGCCGCAGCAGCATCAACAGCAGCAGCAGCGACGGCGGCAGCAGCAGCAGACTGTTAATACTTAGTCACATTCAGGCAGCGGTAGCAGCCAAGTCAGTGGCAACAGCAGCCTCAGCAGCAGCAGCAGCAGCGGCGGCGGCAGCAGCAGCGGACTGTTAATGGTCACATTCAGGCAGTGGCACCAGCCAGTCAGCAGCAGCGGCAGCTGCAGAAGCAGCAGCGGTAGCAGCAGATATTATTGGCCACCGTGTGACAGTCAGGCAGCAGCAGCAGTCAAGTCAGCAGCAGCAACAGTTACGCCAGAATGAACTTCAAGTTGAAGCACAAGATATTGAAAATGACCTGCCAGATACCCACCATTAAAGTGGTGCAGCACGGCGCAGTGAAAAGGGCAAACAAAGGTGTCACATGAGCATTTGGTTGAGCACTGCAGGTGCCATGTGCAATCTGATTCACAGTCGCCATCGGAACGTGCGCTGTGGGGGCTAGGGTAAGGGTTAGGGTGCTTGGCGTTGCACGTGTTGTACCGCACCACAAGCCCCTGGACGGCGCAAGTGCACTGACAAGGAACTGACGGGCCAGGGTTGGGGTAAGGGTTAGCTTAACCCTAATCCTGACCCTGGTTGGGGTAAGGCTTATCTTAACCCTAACCCTAACTTTAAGGCTGCCAGCACCACACTGCGGTGTTCTCCGCACATGTGCCAGGAAGTGTTCGCGGTACCTTGTGAAGAAGGTTCTCAATGCGCATCGATGATCGCTTACAAAAAAACGTCGTTGCCAAATGGCATCTCCCCTGAAGTACTATTTATTGTTTCTCGCTCAGGGCGCGAAAAAGCCCAGATGAGTGGCCTTTAACTTGAAGCTGCTGTACGAAATCTACATGTCGTGTGACAGTCTGAAGTGTCTCAACGACAACCACTCAAACACCGCCGCCGCCAAATGGCATCTCGGGATCCTCCCCTACGTCCTCCTCCAAGTGCCCCCCCCCCCCCCCTGGATTCTGCCATGTGTGTCATGACACGGCCAGAGTACGCCATGTGGAGCGCTGCCGACAGTGCCGAGCGTAAGCGCGCCAGGGCGATGCCCTTAAGAGCCTTAGGGCGCGCTCCTCCGGGAACTAGCATCCTCCTGGCATACTCCGTCGCCACAGCCTCCAGCAGCTTCCGCCCCTGCTCCCTGATGCTGCCGAATGACCCGATTGCCAAAGTGGCCAGTTTGTAGCAATTCTGATCAAAATGACCAGAGTAGTGGGTGCTTTCGACGGCCTCTTGGTCGCGGCAGCAACGCTCGGGGTCTGCTGCAGTCTTCTGCGCCCGTGACGCCACCTGTGCCTCGAAGCACATCTGGAGAATACCGTGTACTACTTTTTATTGATTTTTGCTCAGGGCGCGAAAAAGCCCAGATGGTGGATGTCCATGGACTTGAATTAGAATCTACTTGTGTCCTTTTGAACACCTTGAAAGTCTCAACGCGCATTGCTGATCTTTCTAAACGACATCGTCATATGGCATCTCCGACACCCTCGAAGTCCTTATCCATCAGCCCCCCCTTAGACTCCGCCATGTGCATCACAACACGCAAAGAGAACTCCATGCGGAGCGCTGCCGACAGAGCTGGGCGGATGCGCGCCAGTGCTATGCCTTTTAGGGCTAGACGACTGGCTGCCACCGTGTACTTCTTATTACTTCTAGCTTGGGGCGCGAAAAAGCCTAGATTATGGATGTCCAGCTTGCGGTCACAATGTGCATGCGTCTTGTGAACACCTTGAAAGTGTCTCTATACCACGTGTCTCGATACCGTGTGCTTGAAGCCATCCAGAGATGGATTACTGTTGTGCACGCACCTTACGAACAGCGTGTACTTGACGACAATGTTGATGTCAACGGGGTCCTCGCTCTCCACGATGTCGTCGCCGAGCACGCCGCGCACGGACTCACCGAGCTGCAGCAGCGAGCAACAGTACACTATAAGTACAAATGCGGTACAGCGCCGTACAAGTGGCGACTTCAGCCGCAGCAGCGAGCAACCGCACAGTACACCGCAATACATGCTTGAGTACAAACCACCGCAGCGTGATGTACTACCAGACGCGCTGCGGGACTCACCGAGCTGCAGCAGCGAGCACAGTATGAGTACAGGCAGTATGAGTAAAGGCAACGTACAATGCAGTACAACGGGCGTGATGGAACTCTCAGAGCCGCAGCAGCGAGCAATATTACAGTACGCTGCAGTACATCCTGAGTACAAACACCGTACAGCGCAGTACAAGTGGCGTAATGGGACTCGCGAGCCGCAGCAGTGAGCAACTGCCCAGTGCACTAAGACTACAAGTGCAGTACAGCACAGTACAAAGGGCGTAATGGGACCCGTTGAGCCGCGGCAGCCAGCGACTGCACAGTAAACATGAATCGCAGACCAAAACAATGATACAGTGCACAACGCACTGTTGGTATACCCTCCTGATTTCAGCAGCGAACATCTGCAGCATACATCGTGACTGTAGTACGCAGAGCACTGTACCACCGACTTGGCACCTGCCATAAGGGCCTCGAAGGCGCTTTGATTAACCACGAGACCTGATTGCGCGTGTGTGACGGTGTAAGTGCACTTTGATGTTATACAAAACTTCAAATGTGAACTTACAAAGAGCGCCTCAATGGCGGTGACGCCGAAGCTGACTTGTGCGCACGTCCCCATGAGCATGTAGATGAAGGGGGGCATGAGCGATGTGTAGAGCCCGTACTCCGGCGGCATGTTGGCCAGCAGGGCGTATGCCAGGCCTGCGACACAGGCACACCATACCGTAGGCATACATGCATCAGGAGGTGAGCGATACAGGCCATATCAGCCAGCAGCACATAGGGCAGGACTGCAACAGCGGGGCACAACACCCCAGGGATGCAAGCATGGGACATGAGCAGGGGAAGCTGTGGCGGCAGCAGGAGTGCAGGACGGAGACATGTACCTACCACACGCAGCAAAGTACACATGTATGCGCATGGGGCTCATGGTGCCGCGGCGGCTTCGTTGCGTTGGCGGACAGGCAAGGCCTGGTAACACTTCATTCAGGTGATGCCACATTGCTGCAAGAGACCGCTTGCCACGCCCCCATCCCCCCCCGCTCCATGAGTTCCAGGGGGTTCACGCCCTTCGCAATGATCAGATACAGCAACACCATGTCTCTCAGGGGCTCATAGAAGCACATATCTCAAGAGCCCATCCTTGCACATAAATTCACTGATGAATTTATGTACCTGAAGGGACCTTCATCACGCCCTCCACCAGCCCCGCGGGCATGTCGGTGGCCGCATACTTCAACTTGTAGTTGGCAGCCGTCTTGAACCAGGGGAAGGGCTTCGCAGCGACGACCACCACGTCTTTGGCGGACTTGATCTCTGCCGCTCTGCGGGAGCGCACACGTAAACACATTCACACAGCGCATACGCATACATGAGAAGCTCATTCCGCATGTACACACAAAGCGTACATGGTGGGCACGTTGTCACCGCATTCATGCAGGCAGAGAGCGCACACAATGAGCACGATTTTGTTGCGGAGCCCTTGTGAGAACGGCAATGAGCGCGCACATCACCGCCTGAAGGCAGTCTCTCAGGATGGGGCCAATCGGGATGCACAGGATCTGCATGCATGCATGTGGCCACATCAGCAAGGGGATTCCTGATACTTGAGGTTATGCAGTGCAAGAGAGTTGAAGTTACACACGCTCCATGGGAGGTCAGGTTTCCAGGTATCTCGACTCCCCGCGCCATGCCTCTGCAAGCCAGCATCACCACACCCGTCATGGACGGGCATCTTGACGTATGTGTTGAAGAAGGCACTGCGTGCGCAGCAGTGCACATTGGAACTGCTCTCTGCAGTGCATGGCGAGCTAATCCGCAAGAGTCCATATGTGCACATATCAAGGCATGTGCGCTTGCTAACGCAGAGGCTGCGGCACTCACTTCCCCATGAAACGGTTGGCCTTGGCCTTGAGCCACGCCTTGCAGCTGTCCCAGTCCTTGCTCATCGCCTGCTTCAGAGTCAATTGGCTGCAGATGGTGGGGCGGAGGGGATTGGTGGTGGGGGGGGGGGGGGGGGGGCATCAGTGTGGACAACGACCGTTTCCGGCCGAATTACAGATGCCACGTGGCGATACACCTGGGAGGCGGGTGTCAAAACATCATGACCAAATCACAGCTTTGAAGTCATACCGGTACCGAAGCTTACGGCCTCTTTGCGAGTGACTCAGTCATCATTGACCCACTCACTCACTTAGTGACTGATTCACCTGGCTGCGCTCGTAGAGGACTGGCCAGGCGCTAAAGGCGCGGGCGCTTGCGAACAATACGTGAACACAGCACCACCTTTCCCGACTTTCGTAGGCCACACAGCTCCTGTCTTACAGGGAGGGGTAGGCTAGGAGCCAGCCCTGGCCATATTATAATATTATACATACCTACTGGCCAGGCGCTACAGGCGAAGGCCAGCGAGTCGATCCTGCTACTCTAAGCCGGTTGTACGCGCAGCGCCGCCAGGGTGGGCTGACGAGCGCTGCCACCACAGTTGTTACTACCACGTACTTCAACGTTGACAAATGTGCACGATGAAAGGGGAATGTGCGCGTGCGGTGCCCTGGCACTGCAGGGGGGGACCACTACTCTGCTAGCAGTGCTAGGCGTTCAAAAGTGTTTTAGCTCAGAAACTTCAACTTAAGAGCGCGGCATCAGCGTGGCCCTGATTGTACCCCTAACCCTAACCCTAACCCTAACCCTAAGCGATCCTCGCGCCTCAACCCTGCTCCTGAGCTAACAAGAGCTCGCTCGCGCCCTGCCTATTTCCTCCCAGAGCGCCTCACAATTTGAACAATCCTCTGACCCGCCCCAAGCGGTAGCGCACTGCACCAAGTACTGTATCCACTTCCAGTTTACAAAAATGATGAGTCTGAAAGACATTTTCTATTTTTATTTTATTTTCTATTTCACGATGCGCTGGGCGCTGTTCGTGGCGTTCTCGACACGCATGCAGTCCCAGTATGCAGTGCCTAGCGGACGCTGCGCAGCGTGCAGTCACAGTGTGCGGCGCCTCACAGCGGCTGTGCATCCACGTACACACCTGCCCCTTACACGCGCGCGCGTGCCGACGCAGTCTGCGCAACTGCTGATCTGCGCTGAGGGCCGGCTGTCCCAATACCTACCTACCCACTGGTCGAATGAGCGGCCGGTCTGCGTCGAGCCGACTGTCCCAATCGACGTAGCAGCGCCATTAGCAGCGCCATGTATTTCATGTTCATACCCCCCCCCCCCCCCTCCCCCGCGCAAACCAGACACACATGGCCTACATACCTGCCCCCAAGGCACACTGCACACGTGCCTGCTGACATACATCACATACCTACCCCCCTAGCGGACCAGTACACCATGCGTGCATACCTGCTGACATGGCCGTGCCCCTGGAACTTATTGTGCAAGTCCGCCTCCGTCCGCAGCCCATCGTTGCTGTGCAGCCGTCCGGTGTCATCATTCCAGCTGTCCAGCCGCTGCCTAGGTCCGGAGTGTCCGGACATGCTACGCACCTGGCAGCGCGGAGGAGGGGGGGGGGGGGGCAGGGGGAGGGCACGAATGTGTGCATGTGCACATTGTCATCATTGCTATCTTCGATTTGTGAAAAGAGTAGATGCGGATCCGACAAGGGCGATCAACACATGGTGTATACGTCCCAAAAAGGTTTGAAAGCCAAGTTGTGAGGTTTTTCACACTTGAAGTTGGCGTGAAACAGCTTCAACCATTCTGTTACTGTGCCTTCACCACCTTGTGTGCAGCTGACTGAAGAGCCGGTGTGCCGTGCACCTGCGACATACTCGCCTATAAGCAGAAAATGAGTAGCAAATTGCATGTTACAGTTACGCTTGCGAGATGTGCCGAGCTGCAGAGTGCCGGCCATGCGTCGCGACGGTCTTGCGCCATCACCAAAGAAGGACCAGAATTCTGAACCGACTGACGGATCTGAGTTGTAGGACGAGCCGCTTGCATAATGTGCGGCTCACTTTACGGGTAATGCAGCAACCCTTTGAACTTGCGCCAGCACTCAAACCGTAAGTTCAAAGTGACTCCCAGGGCGTACTGTGAATTGAAGTTGACGCGTCAAGGCGTGTTTGTAGACTGGCACGGAGTCAACAGTATAGTCATGCGGCACTCAGACTAGACTTGTTGGGCATAGTAGTGTGGTGTAGCTGGTGCCAGTGACGGCGGTCGCTTGGCGCATCAATGCCCGCGGAAATAGACACAAGACTCCGGTCAGCATACTGCTACGGTTGCACTATGCATGTAGTATCGTCTTGCTGAAGCTGGCAGCGTTAAGAGCAGCATGATGTGAGCTATAACAAAACCTGCATTTGCCTGGTATGCAATGTGGCGAAAGGTCTGCATTGTAACTCTGCAGACGACACAGAGAGGCGCTGTACTTGCACTAGCTACTCAGAACGTAGCAGGCACAGCGTAGTTCCAGTGCTCATGCCACCTTCTGAGATTGCATTGCTCGAGTGTCAGCCTCCGAACAAGCTGATGCTTCACTTACGTACGAAGCGACCGACGGTAGCAAAAGATTTTGATAAGAAGTTGCCGGCTTGACTGCCATGACCAGCACCGTATTCAAGAGCCAACAAAGCCTGTATCAGTGTCAGCCGGCCACGGCACAGGCTGCTGTTCCAGCCATCAAATCCGCAACGGGGAATGTGCACCGAGTGCTTCCAAAAAACATGTGCAATCGGTTGGCACTCATCAACCAGATGCGGAAGCAGCTAGATCAAAGTCTATGCCTGAAAAGAGGATATAGAGCGGGCATTGAGCTGCTGCAGCACAGCAACTACGGCAGGTAAGCGACAGCCTCAGAGGAGTCCCAGATTCTTGCCTTGACTGCACGTCACACACAAAGGCTTCTGGGGGGGTGCGATGTGTGACGACGTGATGCGAGGTTGCAGCGCAACCCACCTAGTTCCTGGACCGCCTCCTGTGGTGTCGCGCCCGCCAGCAAGAATGGGCCTTTGATCAATCGGTTGTAAAGGCGTGCCCTAATGTGCCGAAGCCCTACTTAGGTGCGGCCTCTTAATAGCACTGTTGTCCCCGATACAGTCGGCTGCAGCCTGTAAATTGCTCCACCTGCGCACCAGATCAGGCAAATGTTCCCCAGTGAAGGGTACCCCTCACTGAATGCCCAAAAGCCGGCAAGGGCCAGTGTGATCTCTGCATGCAGAGAGCACTAGGCAGAAAGCAGCGCTCAACCGCTGAACCGCACAAATAGCGTGGCGTGCACAAATCACGTCGCCGCGCCACACACCATAAACACCGCCACAAGTCTCAATTGCACTAGAAGGCAGCGCGGTGTTCAATGTAGCACCGCTCATCAACAACGCAGTGCTGCATTGCTCAACAGCGACCGCGGCAGCACGCAGCAACAGGACACACACGGCGCACAACAGATGGCGCAAGGTCTATGATTACGGTCGTCGCCTGCGTGCTTTGATGGTCATAAAACTTCAAACTTCCGACGGCCGCTCACGGAGACGTACTGTACACAAAAGGGGCGGTACACGCGCGCTCATGGCAGCCGACCGGCTGCTGACCGCATGGCTGTTCCCCCTTTACACCCAGTGCGAAAAAGAAAAAGGGACCTCACAACATTGGCCGCGCACGCCAACACACACTCGACTTCAAGATGCACAAGGCAACAAAGCACGGGCGAGAATACTCCTGCAGCGCCACTGGCGCGCCGGGTCCCGGCACGTAACCAAGAACGGTCCCCCCGGGGAACGTTCTGAGCCCACTTCAACTTCTATGCGTGCGCTGCCGCGCTCAAGCCAGCAGCGGCATCTACACGAACTGTCACACCGGCGGGGCACGTTGACCCCGTCTGCTGAGCGCATTCATTCGTCAGGGGGCTCTAGAAACCTCTCTCCAGCGCGCTGCGCGGTCCCGAGCGCCCGTTCTCGAGCCCACTGCCCCCTCTCTCGCTTTCTCCTCCGCATTGCCGTGCAGGCGTTGCGGCTGATCACGCCGCCGTCACGCGCGTCGACGACGTGCTGTTCGTGCTGCTGATGCTCACGAGGAAGCCGTCCGGCAGGTCCTCCAAGTTGAAGTTGACGCCCTCCTGGCCAACAACTTCAAGCGTGCCCGTCGCGTCGAACGCGTCCGCCGCCGTGATGCCCGGCTCGCCCGGCTCCGCGCCCTGGTTGAACGCGCACGTCGTCGTCGCGCTCGCGTCAGTGCTCAGCACGCACGTCGTGCCCTGGCACTGCTTCGTCGTGCCGTTGCCCTCAGTGACGCCGACCCCGGGGGGGAGGCAGTTGAATACGACGGCGACGGCGGCGGTGGCGGTGCCGAGGTCCGTGGTGACTGCCGCTGTGGTGCTGCTGCCGGTGACGGGGATGGTGAGCGTCGCGTTGGCGAAGAGGCTGCCGGAGTCGTCGGTGGACCAGGTGAAGTCGCCGTCGGTGAGCGGCTTCTGCAGGGAGGTCAAGTTGAAGTGCGGAAAGAAACGGCGCGCGACGCTCTCAGCAAGCTGTGAATCGGTGGTTTTCTGAAGGGGTACCGGGGGTTGAGCGCTGCGATGAGCGATAGTGTGGTGTGCGGGTGGATACCTACCCGTTCACCTGTTTTTGGACAAAGCCTTGGCAACGACGTCGCGAGCGAAGGCATACTCTGACTGACGTTTGTGGGAAGCGTGAGTCAGCGCAGAGGGCGCGCGCCCCCCCCCCCCTACATACACACACACACTAGAGTTGTCAGCCGACCACCGGCTAAGCCGTTCGGCTTCGGCTAGCCGGTGTAGCCGGTTAGCCGAGCTGATCGATACCCCGGCTTTTTGTCGGCTTTTCTTGAAAAACGCGCAATGCAGCCAAGCAGGAGCTGCTGGAGTGACCTCAGGCTCCCAAGGAGGCGGTTAGGTGCCTTACAGATGGCAACGGACCATGCAGCCTCTACGATGCTGCCTATCCGCAAATCACCAGTTTCTGACTCACGCACCAACACGCCAGAATTGCGCAGAGCTGATGCTGTTGATGCAGTCTGCTGAGCATGGCAGTGCGGAAAGCATTCGTCACACGTACTGCCGCGAAGGCGTAAAGTACAGGCCAACACCAGCCTACACCAATTAGCCAACTTCAACTCTGAATTGAACTGTGTGACGTTGCTCTGGGGGTGGCTGCCTGAGCAGCGTCGGTACTGCATCAGCCTTACAGTGTCAGATAAGTGCCAGAGTAGTGGCAACTGAGGCTCGCAAGGAGCCAGGGAGAGTGAAATGATCAACCGAAAAAAACTGCCGACACCGTTGAAAGCCGGTCCAATCTCCTAAGCCGACCAAAAGCCGGTGGAAAGCCGACTCGTATACCAAGCATCGGCTAGCCGGTGTACCCGAGCCGACCGGGACCCCGTTGACAAAAAAGCCGACAAGAGGCATCGGCTGACAACTCTAACACACACACACACACACAAACGTCACTGGCGCCAGCCTGACAAGTGTACCGTGAAGACAACATGCACACATGGGCATGTACACACATCACAATACATACCTTCCTGTGGCCCTTCCGTACTACCACTATCACCAGGACGCTCACTTCCGCCACACCGCGCAGTGGCGCCCTCGCACCACAACAGCGCGCGCGGCATCTCAACGCACCTACCTACCCCCCCGTTGTACTCACTACCACGTACACACTACCACCACAGCACTCACATCGCCGTACCACATGACGTAGTCCTCGCAGCACACCGGCGCGAACGGCGGCATGATGCCCGCGGGCAGGCCTTTGTGAATGGCATGTCAGCGCACCTACCTACCCATACCTCTCCTGCCATCGCCACTGCCTTCACACCGGACACTCACATCGCCGTACCACATGACGTTGTCCTCGCAGCACGCCGGCGCAAACGGCGGCATGATGCCCGCGGGCAGGCGCGCGGCATCACCACCGCTGTCGCCCCCCAGCCCAACCCCCCCCTCCACCCCCCCCGCCTCCTTCACAACGGGCCCAGAAGCAGCCGGGTCGGTTACATTGTCGGCGTCCGTGCAGTTGCGCTGTGCGCCCTGCGCGTAGCTGAACCACGCAGAGTGCGTGGGCTGCGCGGCGGGGTCCGCGTCGGACGTCGACGACCAGCGGCTCACGCTGAAGCTGATGGACGTGTAGGTGCCGGTGCACTCGGCGGCGCCAGGGGGAGGGGGGGGGGGGATGGGAGCATCACCTGCGACGGGGGCCTCCGCGAGGTACGCGATGGGCCACTCCGTCATGCCGACGCGCTTGTCGAGGGAGACGTACATGTCGGTGTTGTTGTAGGCGTACCTGCGCGCGCGCGCGGGGGGGGGGGGGGGGACACGGCAGTGCTCAGCTGCGGCTGAACCAAAACAACTTGAAGTGTTGTGACTGCGCAGTACTGGTGGTGGCGGTGCGGTGCAGAAAAGAGTTGGCTGAGAGCTGGCGGCAGATCGCCGGTCCACAGTGCTGGTGTGATGTGTTCTTGTGAAGTGATGATGTTGATGGTGGGGGGGGGAGGGGGGGGGGGAGATCGTTGTGGCAACTTGAATGTGGCTTCAAGTTGCAATAATGTGATCGAGGAAAAAGGGTTTGCCTCTCGCCGTAATCCCCGCCATGCCTTTGAGTGATTCACACACCGCTTCGTCAGTATTTGTTCGACTTGGTATGATGTCAAGCAGGCCTTTTCAAAAGCAGTGCAAGTGAACAATTGCAAATGGCCGCGGCGTGCTGTGGCGGCCCCTGAGGCAGACAAAACTGGTCTCAGAAGCGTCAGGCTGCTGACACCACTTGAGTGACCAAAGCAGGTGCGAATAGCGGCTGAATGGATTGCAGTGAATGCTGACATGCAACGGGATACTGTTGGTCCCCGAGCAGCAAGCACACTTGGCTTAGTTTTTCACACAAGGGAACCGCAAAGCTGTGAAGGCTGCAGTGTCTAGATCGGTTCGGCTGAGGGCAGCTTGTCAGTAGCATCACAAGGTTTCTTGATTGTTCCGCTAAATCATGAAGAGGACGATACGTACTGCACAGAGGCAGCGATGGCGAGTCGTCCGTTGAATCACAGAATGTTGATTCAAGTGGTGAATATTGGTGAACGGCCAATGACGGAACCCCAGTATCTGTAGCAACCAACATGGAGTCAGACCTCCCTCGGGGACAGATGCTGCTGCTCATATGCAGAGGGCGTGCGCGCCGCACTGGACGCAGTATAGTCTGTATCGCACCAGGCCGCAGATTGTTTCGGCGCCTGCTCCCGCAGAAACATAGAAAATGGAGGCAAAGCTAACCACAGCTCCTGCCTTACTGCACAAAAACGCAGCAAATATTCCTACCATGTGAGTGTATCATATTACAACCTTCATTACTACTGCACGTGCGATGCTCTTATGGCGGTCGAGTCAACTGCAGACATATTAGTTATTGTTGACACACCAGAAAAGTTCAGTCGCAAGACGCTGCACCACGCACCAGCCAAAACGATGGCCAGCCTCCTGCATCTCCCTATACCTGAAACAGGGCTCGTGCCTGTGCATCGGCCTATACAGTTCTGCTCACCAGGTTCCGGGGGTGGGAAGTCCATAGTTAGGGTTCATCTTCATGGCACCTGCGGTCGCGACCGGCACGGGCGAGGCCAGCGACGTGGCCGCCGCTGCCCCCAATAATGCGGCTTTCATCATCTCTACTGCTGTGCGGTACCGGTACTGCACACGGTGTGGAGTAACAGCCTACTGCAAAACAAGTGCCCTTTCGATGGGCGGAGTTCGCTGTGGTTCGCCTGTGGACTTCCCGAGTCCACACGCCCTAGCCCTACCCTAATCCAGGCCTAGGAGTAAGCCCTAGGAGTAAGTGTGCTGATGATGAAGGGCTGGGCTGCGAGAGCATCGCAGGCTTTGCGCACTGCAACATCTTCCGGATCCCAACGTATGTTGCGCCCGCGCTGCACCGCTATTCAGCTGCCGCTGTGAGTGCAGACGATCCATGAAGGCCATCAGTCGATGGCGAGTACTCGACGCTGACCAGCAGCGCATCCGACATCATCGAGCGTGCGGGACTGGCTGATATGCATTTTGTTCGGGCCTTACCGAAGTCATGGCCTGTGTCATCCCATGACGACCTCGCACGATTCTGCACCATGATGGCCGGCATGTAATGTACTTTTTATGAATTCTTGCTCAGGGCGCCAAAAAGACCAGATGAATGGTATCTCAGCTTTCTGTACAGAATCTACATGTCATGTGTCAGACTGAAAGTGTCTCTATGACAACCACTCAAACGACGCCACCAAATGGCATCTTGAGATCGCCTCCCACATCTTCGTCCATGTGCCCACCTTAATGTACTTGCCAGATGTATACCTGCAGCACTGCTGACAGGTTGCAGGCCATCGCAGTCGAGCCAAAGTCAAGCAGTTGGGATCCTTCCCCGGGCGTGTTCTCGGCAACAACGTTAGAACACCTGACCCAGCTCCCGCCACACGACGTTCTAGGTCTGCACAAAAGCAATCAGCAGCGCAATTCGAGAGGCACAACACAGCTTGGAACATGTTCAAGCTGAGGGCAGCGTATGCAGCGTTTGCAGCAGCTTCGCTGGCGAGCTCCGCCAGCGCCTTCACGGGAACCTCAGTTCGGTGAGCATGTGCTATCTTCACGTCGTTGCTTCGTGACATAGTATGCAGCAGTTCGCACGCTGCCTCTGATTGCGGTTGAGGGCCCGCTGCAGACGCAACATCGCCAGCGCAAGGTAGATGAGCACCAGCACCTCTGTAATGCTGTTGGGCGGCTGGATCACAATAGCGTTTGTACATAGACACACTCATTGTGCGTCTGTGTGGACCCAACTTGGCAAAACAAGAAGCGCCAAGGCATAATGTCCGTTGTGAACATGCCTTAAAGCTTTGTGGGTGCGATCGATCCGTGGCAGGGCCTTCCATTTGTGATTCCATCCATGAATTTCATCCATGGCTTACTTAGAAGCCAAAGCGAGTCTTGAATCATCAGGAGCAAACGTGCACCTGAGACCTGATGAATGTTCAGGCAATGAGATTGCACAAGCTACACTGCGGCTGTTCCTAGGTGCCCGCTGCTCGTGCACGATGCATAGTTAGGTGTTGTTGAAGCTGCCAGCAGTTGCTGTGTCAGGCTGCCAAGTAGTATACTGTAGTGCAGTACCCAAGCAAAGCGCTCTAAAAGGTACACCAGAGCACCATAGTGCATTATGCAACCTGTCCTGCACTGCTGGAGCAAATATGCAAATGGATCAGTGTAGCATGCATGCGGCTCTTCATGTCAGCACTCTACAGCCACCTTTTTTTATGGAACCTCTTCATTTGCGTACCAGGATCATGTGCGCATCTAGGCCATGTTCGTCTGCATGGAGCAGAACTGCTGAGCTGTGCAGCAGTGTCAGCGCCTCAAGCTTTTTGGCCACAGCTTATCGCTCTAATCGCTGTGTATGATGAGAACACAGGTGCGTACACATGTACTGCGCCCTCTGTTGAGGACATGAAGAACCCAAATTCACCAGTACTTTCACACAATCCTTGGGTCTGGTTAGAACCCGCCTGCCGCCCTCACAGATTGCGCGCCCACTCCATGCGGCTGGGCACCACCATTATCACAAAGCATGCAAGGCGCGCATTTGTAGATGTCGTGCGCAATAGACTGCACATACGCGCCCACATGTGCGCATCCGACAGCCGCTGCATTCATGATGGTTTGAACCGCCTTCAAGCGTGCAACGTGTCATGTGAGGCAAGCTTGTCAGCACGTGCACTCAAGCCTTTGCCCTTCCATCGTGCGGCACCACCTGCACAGGTTGCCCGTCCGTTCCATGAGGCTGAGCATCACCACCATGGCGGCGACCTCGGACCTGCCGCCGCTGACGGTGCCGGAGCGCTTCAAGGCGCCTCCCAAGCCGCACGGCCTCGGCGCGGGCGTTGCACAGGTGAGAGTCACTTGTTGAAGTCGTCAGAAGGTGCTGAAACTGCAGTGACCATTGTGATGTTCTTGAGCAAATGCTTCTGGTCTCCCCTGTTGTTCGACGAGTTGAGGCACGCCCCAGGGGCGAGTCGGTCACGTGCAGCTTGCAAGTGACTTGTATGTCAAAGTATGGGATATGTGTGAACATGCACGCTGGTTGAAGCAGTAGTCTCCAGACGGTGTATTTTATGTGGACATTAGGTTGATGCTCACGAGTGCGGCAGTGCTGGCGAGCACCACTAACACACAACGCGATACATGCTGTGCACAAAGCTTCGCTGCCACGCTTATCAGCCGCAGCGCATATTTGTGTGATTCCCCTGCTGTTGCTTCGCTAATCATGTTGTCACTTAAGTGTTAACTTTAGCCTACACTTCATTGCACGCTCTGAAACGCAGACCCTATCTGCCGCCGCCGCCGCCGCCATCTCTGCGATCTGCGGCACTACACCCATCGGCGCACATTTCTGTGATTACGCTCATTTGGCTGTTGCTTAGCAACGTATATTATTCACTGTCGTTGCCTTCAGAGTATTCAACGAAGCATCCTCCATTGCCGCACTTCGAAAATGCAGGCACCATCCGTTGCCGCCGGCGCCGCCGCCACCGCGATCCGCGGCACCACATCCATCGGCACCATCGGCTGGCAGCCGTCACTGAGCACTGATGACGAGGGGAAGGAGGGGGGGTACGAGCTCGAGATGGGCCCCGTGAGCGTCAAGGACACGGACGAGACGCTGCGCAGTCTGCCGAGGCCCAAGAAGCCCATCATCCTGTACGAATATGAGGCCTCGCCCTACTGCCGCAAGGTGCGTGTGTCATGTTGTGATGATAATGCTATGTTGAAGTAGGTTAATGTAAGATAACTGCATAGTGTTTCTTGTGGCTTGCCGCGCCCCAAGAAGCCCATCATCCTGTACGAGTACGAAGCATCGCCCTACTGCTGCAAGGTGCGTGTGTACTGTTTATTAATTCTCGCTCAGGGCGCGAAAAAGCCCAGATTAGTAGTACCCAAACTCTCTGTGTACGGAATGTACATGTTGTGTTTTATCTTGTGTTGAAGATTGATGTAGATTACATGCAGGGTACTCATCGTGGGTTGCCGCGCCCCAAGAAGCCCATCATCCTGTACGAGTACGAGGCGTCACCCTACTGCTGCAAGGTGCGTGTGTCAAAGTCGTGATCTTGTAGTGAAGTGAGTTAAATGTAAGATGCAGAGATGGTGCTTGCTGCGGCCCAAGAAGCCCATAATCCTGTATGAGGATGAGGCGTCGCCCTAGTGCCGCAAGGTGCGCATCAATTTGTCGCGATTTTGCATTGAAGTAGGTTAGTGTAGAATACATGTACGGTACACCTCATGGCTTGCCGCGCCCGAAGAAGCCCATCATCCTGTCAAATACGACGCGTCGCCCTACTGCAGCAAGGTGCGTGTCCACATGTTGCAATCATGGTCTCGTGATGAAGAAGGTTAATGTAGGATACTTGCATGTTGCATTTTGTGGCTTGCCGAGGCTAAGAAGCCTATCATCCTGTACAATGCACGAGTATGAGGCGTCGCCGTATTGCCGGAAGGTGCGTATCTTCTAGTGGCTTACCGCGGCCCCTGCATAGATACAAGGCATCGTTATAGTGCCGCAAGTTGCGTCTTTCAGCGTGTGCTTGATTGGAAGTATAGGTTGCAAACTGTTACTTCCAGTTGGTGTCTGCATAAGTGGAGGCTATGACTATGTATGGCCCGGTTACGCAACACAAGATGCCCATCAACCTGTATGAGTATGCGGCGCGTGTGATTTACTGGACCTGGTGACTATGGCATATGCATTCAAATGTATTCTGTGCTGTACCTGCTGCCCAGTTTGCGGCATAATTGATCAGAGGGCCGGCTTACACCAGGAATACCTGCTACTTCTGTTGTCACCTGGTGTTATATTCAACATCTCCTGTACCTACATGCTTCTGAAGAATGTAAAACAGTTTGTGTAAGCGGTTTACGTCAGCAACTCCTGCATTTTTTGCTATCACCACAACCAACAGCTCTACCCTAATCGCATGCGCATACTGTATCAATTGTCAACACCTCTTCCGAAGGTGCGTGAGATGTGTACCGTGCTGAAGCTGTGATCATGTGACCATGATATTGCCAATCTCACTCTGGCCCAACAAGATGGTTTGGAAGTACACAATACTGCGCCATTACCATTCATTTCAAGATCAAAAACCAGCGGGCTTTCACAATGAGGGTTAGGCCCTAATCCAATCCCTACTCCTAACCCTAAGTGTGTTGATGGTGCTGCAGATTTGAAAAGCATATATACTTCTACGTCTGAACAATGTGCACAAGTCTTCTAAAGCAATGTGCACCTTCATCAACTGCTAGTTCTGCTTTTACCACAACCAATAGCATCAGCCTCAATGCAGCTGCTGTAACTCTTGATCTGCAAAAGCATGAGGAGTGTGCCATGCTCGACCTGATGATCAGTGTGCGGCCCTGCCCGCGTTTTGGCGACTTCTACCGCACCATAACCAACAAAATCATTTTCATCGCATACTGCATCAACTGCTGTAATCCTCTTCTTGCAGATGCGCGAGGCATGTGCTATGCTGGACCTGGTAATAATCTGACCCATGATATTGCTAATCTCAGTGCAGCCCAAACAACACACTTTCGGAGATTTGTTGTATAATTACTCTTCAGGTCAAGATTTACAACCTCTCAGGTGCTCACCATGAAGCATGTTACTGGTGTTGCAGGTTCGCGAGGCGTGTGCCATGCTCGATCTGGTGATCAGCGTGCGGCCGTGCCCGCGCTTTGGCGACTTCTACCGCGAGGAGCTGGAGAGCGTCGGCGGCCAGCAGCAGTTCCCCTACATGGTGAGCGGCGCCACTTCATTTGTGACCTCATGGTAACCTCATACAGAAGGACATTAGTAAACTGTGCAACTGCAGGAAAAAGAACTTTGTTGTTGAACATTATCTGTAATGGTCACAGCTTGAATGGTTCGCATAAAGGGTTTTTTGTGTGTCATGCTCGCACATCTGTAGCCAGCATTGGACAAGGCGAGCGGTGCAGCTTCATATGCAGTGACCTCAACTGCTTCATGAAAGTGTTTCAATCTGAAGTGCTGACACTATTTGGGGCCAACAATGTGATACTTTCCCCACTTCTGGAGAATGCGGGCGGCCAGTACCAGATTCCCTAAATGCTGAGCACTGAGACTGCAACTGTAACTTCCACTGCCACAGCTTGAATGTCGCACATGGCATCATTACTCGTTTGCCAAACACACCCATTTGCAGTCAGCACTGCTATGACGTACTGAATAAACGGAGGGTTTTGTGTGTGTCATGGTCGCACATCTGTAGCCAGCATTGGACAAGGCGAGCGGTGCAGCTTCATATGCAGTGACCTCAACTGCTTCATGGAAGTGTTTCAAGGACTTGCAGCGACAGCAGTCTGTCTGAAGTGCTGACACTATTTAGGGCCAACAATGTGATACTTTCCCCACTTCTGGAGAATGCGGGCGGCCAGTACCAGATTCCCTAAATGCTGAGCACTGAGACTGCAACTGTAACTTCCACTGCCAGAGCTTGAATGTCGCACAAGGCATCATCACTTGTTTGCCAAACACACCCATTTGCAGTCAGCACTGCTATGACGTACTGAATAAAACGGAGGGTTTTTTGTGTGTCATGGTCGCACATCTGTAGCCAGCATTGGACAAGGCGAGCGGTGCAGCTTCAAATGCAGTGACCTCAACTGCTTCATAAAAGTGTTTCAAGGACTTGCAGCGACAGCAGTCTGTCTGAAGTGCTGACACTATTTGGGGCCAACAATGTGGTACTTTCCCCTCTTCTGGAGAATGCGGGCGGCCAGTACCAGATTCCTTACATGCTGAGCACTGAGACTGCCACTGTAACTTTCACTGCCACAGCGTGAATGTCGCACAAGGCATCATTACTCGTTTGCAAAACACACCCATTTGCAGTCAGCACTGCTATGACATACTGAATAAAACGGCCGGCCAGCCCGCCTGAGTTGCAGTACATAGTTCGGCTCAATCAACGCTGTAATGATGCACTTCAACATGTCCGGCGTTCATCTCACCTTCCACAAACTTCAACCCGCGGATGCACGAGAACACATGCAACTCCAAATGTGGCCAGCTAGTCAGCCTAGTTGCTGTACATGCTTGAGTCACCCCTGCAGGATTGTACTTTTTATTAATTCTCGCTCAGGGCGCGAAAAAGCCCAGGATTGTACTACAATTGTCGGGCACTTACCTCACCTTCCACAGACTTGCTGTACATGCTTGAGATATACCTGCAGGATTGTACTACGACTGCCAGACATTTTTGTACCTCCATCTTCCACAAACTTCAACGCGCAGGTGGACGAGAACACTGGCACCTCTATGTATGAGTCTGACAGCATCACCGACTACCTCTTCAACACGTACGGCCCCGGCGCTGACGCGGCGCCGGCGGCGCTCAAGGGCAACCTTGGCTACGCCACCAGCGGCCTTGCGAGCGCTGCCAGGGGGCTGCGTGGCGGCCTTAAGCGCCCCAACTCGCTGCCCGAGAACCCGCAGCGCCGCGAGATGGAGCTGTGGGGTGAGCTGATGCAATTGAAGTTGAAATAGGATTCTACCGTATGGTCTGAAGTGCTCCAAGTTGGTGTAACGTACAGCATCACGATATGGAGGTCTGGATGTTGCTGTATACACTTGTTGTGTTTAAAGCTGAAGTTACACACACGTCAGCCGCGCTCAAGGGCTCAAGGGTGCTCTCGGCTACGCCACCAGCGGTCTTACGAGCGCCGCGAGGGGGCTGCGTGGCGGCCTTAACCGCCCTTGCTCGCTGCCCGAGAACCCGCAGCGCCGCGAGCGAGAACCCGCAGCGCCGCGAGATGGAACTCTGAGGCGAGCGTTGATGCAATTGAAGTTGCGGCAAGAGTCTACCGTATGGTCTGAAGTGCTCCGAGTTGTGGTAACCCACAGCATTGTGATGTGGGGTTCTGAACGTCGCTGTATTTACCGTTGTGGTTGAAGCTGAAGTTTGAGCAGCGCTTAAGGGTGGCCTCGCTCGGCTACACCACCAGCGGCCTTGCGAGCGCCCCCAGAGGGCTGCGCGGCGGCGTCAAGCGCCCCAATTCGCTGTTGAGAACAGTTGTGCCGCGAGATGGAGCTCTGCGGTGAGCACCGATGCAATCAAAGCTTACCCAGAAACCACGTGTTTGATACTTGAAAGTGCTCCAAGTTGAAGAATCGCAATCCCGCGAGATGGAGCTCTGGGGTGAGCGCTGGTGCAATTGAAGTTAAAGCAAAACCCAGATGTCTGGTCTTAAGTGGTCCAGCTCATGAGAGTCCGCAGCGCCGTGAGATGGAAGCCTGAGTAGGCACTGCTTTCGCTTTTGGCCTCAGTTGAAGTTTGGTGCAGCCATGAAGCAGGAAAGCACTGGCTTAAGTGCTTCAACTTGCAAGATCCCGCAGCACTGCGCTCACGGTGCTTCTTGCGTGGGATGCGTAAACTGTGACTCTCTTCTTCCACAGGCTACGAGGGCAGCCCATTTGTGAAGCCTGTGCGCGAGGCGCTCACGGAGCTGCAGCTGCCGCACAAGATCGTCTACTGTGCACGCGGGTCGCTGCACCGCGAGGAGATGGTCAAGAACCTGGGCAACTTCCAGGTGCGACACTCCCAGCACTTGAAGTTTTCTTGTTAATGTCAGGTGTCACTGTAATGACGCCAATGTGTATATGACTCGAACATTGTTATCAACTGGCTGGACAACTCAATTGTATGTTAGATGACGCGTAAAGCAGCTGTTGAAGCATTTGAATCTACACCATTCATGCTGCGGCTGCGCTTTGTGCTTTAGGAGAGACTGACTGTAGGTATGGTGGGGGAGTGGCTGTGCCTAGCAGTGGGGCTTTACTCATGCTTCTTAATATGATGCACCCTTCAGTAGCTCATGGAAACAACCAAGCTGGTGAGAACAAGTTTACGCGCCAGTGGTATGATGTTGAGGTTGACTGGCGAGCTTATTCACAAGTTAGTGAGAGCAAGTTTACGCAACAGTGGTATGATATCGAGGTTGACTGGCGAGCTTATTCGCAAGTTCAAGTTGAATGCAGTGATGTCTTCAAACGCAAGTGGTCATGGATCCAGTGTGTAGCTGTTGTGTAGTGCATGCACACGTGTTCGTGCACCTTTCCATCAAATGCGCTTAATGCAATACCTTTGCTTGTCATCAAGAAGCACTCACATCCCCGTGTGCGCACTTGTGGATGCCCATGATCATATGTGTGGCTACTATCCTAGCAACTCCAATTGCTACATGTCGCCTGTTTCAGGCGCAGAAATTGTCACATCCCAACATTTTGTGCTTCTTCTGCTTGCTGCACTTTGCTGCAGGTCCCTTATCTGAAGGACCCCAACACCGGAGTTGAGATGTTCGAGAGCCGTGACATCGTGGAGTACCTAGAGTCAGTGTACACCAAGCCGAGTCTACTGTAAAGCCTGATTCGCAGCAAGAGTTACACAACAGGTTGCAGCATTTTGCTACAGTTTCGCTCGCGTCTTTGACTGCAGCGTTCAAAGCGCTGGCGTCTGTGCGTGCCAGCAATTTACAACATGCATGGAGGAGCATCAGGCGGGCATATGGCAGTATGTATGGTTGTACATGATGTATTTCGTGCAGCATTGCGGCGCAAGTACATGAGCCCAAGGGCAGTAGCACAACAAGGTGGCAAGACACAATCTTGGACAGTTCGCATGACATCGACAGCCTGTGGGCTCTGTAGAACATGAGGTAGTAGCCTTTCTTTGGCCCACCCGGCATCACATCACCACATCCAGTGTGGCATTTACATGAAAGGATCCATGGACACAGGGATACTTCCACTTGTAGTGCGGCTGGCAAGGGTGGCCTTGTTACATGCTACTTGCCTGCATACATGCGCGACAGGTCGGACTATTCTTGCGGCGCCACAAAACAACACAAATTTGCTCAAGTCTTGATATTTCGCATGCTGATTAAGTAACTGTTCATGCTGGGCTGTACAAGCAAAATGTCTTCTAAATCATTTAGGTACAAGTATATTGTGGTGGACATCAAACCACTTGTATAGTGCTCATCGCTTTTGTGCAAACGCAGTGGATGGTTTTGTTGAGAGCACATCAAGCATGCATGAAGCGTATCGTGGGTTTGATGATCTATGTTAATGCATTTATGTCCTTGTGTAGGTCATTCTAAACTCATTGTACCCACTCCACCTAAGATTGGGCATTGATGCTGCAGACACATTCAAAATCTAGAATTAGTAGCCAGGTCTACTAAACCTCCTTTTGCTATGGTGAAAGAAACTTTTGTATATGGTGTAAGATAGTGGGAACTAACAGAATTGTTTGCAGGTTAAGTTGTAAATATGATACAAGGTGCATGATTAAATACTACATGACCAGTGTGAAGCTTATAGCACAAGTGCAGCAGGCAGCTGAGGATTCACAGTTTGTGGTGGGAAACTGTTGCCGCACATTACGATTAAAGTTTGTCCTGCCATATGGCAGCCCTGCTTGCTGTTCCCCACTTTCTTGCGGGGTTCCTTACGCTAACCCTCACAGTGGCCCTAAACCTCAGCTTTTTATTAAATCTCTGTCGAGCCGCAAGTCTCACGTGCCATTTCGGGGCACGTTGGTCGCTGATTGCAGCATGTCTGCTTTAAACTATGTTGGGTGTGACTTGCCCGCGTAAACCATCGTCTCACCCTCCTCTGTGCACCCTGCTAGTTCGGGGTTTTTGGCTCCATTTTGTGCTGAATTTTTTTCAACAGAACTTTGGTACATGTGGGTGGTAGCAATCATGCTCACTGACACCACAGAGGCCAGCAATGCTGATAGTGATGTGGTGCAAGTCACTGACAAGTGCTGGCATGTTGCAATAGTGGCAACTGTTTTGTGCCTCATACCGTACCACCTGCTCTGTCCCTGACAATGCAACAGCCTGAAGAGCCGGTGACAGCACGCATGCGGGCGGCCACAAGTGCCATATGATGATGTCGTCTAGAAGTGATCAGCAATGCGCTTTGAGACATTTTCGAGGTATTCACAAAGATGCGTGTAGATTATAGTTGCAAAAATCAGTCTGTGGACATCCAGCATCTGGACTTTTTCGCGCCCTGAGTGAGAATTATCAATTAGTCCCAACATAGGGGAGGACCCGAGATGCCATTTGGCGGAGGTGGCGTTTGAGTGGTTGTCGTTGCGACACTTTCAGACTGTCATATGACATGTAGATTCCTTACAGCTAGATGCCAATCATCTGGGCTGTTTCGTACCCTGAGCGAGAATGAAGAAAAGGTTTTTTCGCGCCCTGAGCGAGAATTAATAAAAAGTACAAACATACCGAGATCCATGCCAGGCACCCAGCAAGCACAGCAGGCAGTGTGCATGCAGGTTTCTGTCCAAGAGCAGCAGCCAACAGCACCACAAGTACACGGAGCCTGTCAAACGTTGATGGTCTAAATGTGTGTTGTGAACAGCCACAAGGGATGATGTGATTTTTGGTGCGAGCACTGTCAACGCACGTGCGCAAGCAAAAAAGCGGCTGCCTGTACCCCGACTGATGTGCCCGGTGACAGCACTATCTAAACACCCCCCCCACACACACCACTACCCCTACCCCCGCTTTTGACCAGTCGACAAGCCGGCAGGGCTTTGAGGACACGCGAACTTCAAGTTGAATGTCCTACTGCAGCCTGAGCTCTGGCACTACATACTGTTTGAAGTACCCTACTGGGGGGTACGTACCACTACGATACACCACAGACGCCCCGCGTATGTGCGGCAAGGCTCGCCACACAGCCTCACGTATCGCGCGCAAAAAAAACAGAGCTTGGGCTGGTGACTGTCTACAGTTTGTGTCTTTCTGCTGAGCGCTGTCATGTGCACAGCAGACGCCAAGTTGACGTGCCCCCGCATCACAGGCGCGCGCTCTTGGAGCGAGCAGCGCTCAGAGCGCTGTGCACCACGTGAGCGGGGTAGGTAGGTATGTGCTGTGTTGATCGGAGCGCTGCTGCCTGGCTTTGCTGAGCGGCGCTGCACACCACACTGCTGAGCAGCGCTGCGGCTCCGCTGAGCACTGCTGTCGCTTTGCTGAGCAGCGCTGCCTGTCTGCTGAGCACTGTTGCTACTCTGCTGAGCGGCGCTGCTGCAAGCGTTGAGCTTCGCTGCCTTGCCGCCAAGCAGCGCTGGCTCTCTGCGCTCAGCAACGCAGCTGAGCAACGCTGCTGAGCAATGAGGGTTAGGGCTTGGACGGTGACTCGGCGCCGCTCGTGCTGCTGCTGAGCTCCGCAAAGCCGACGCGCCAGACGTGCCCTCCGGTCTCGGTGATGGTGGCTGCAACGCACGCATGACAGTGACACAAAAGAGCAAGTGAGCATGCCTGAAGAAGCTTGGCTTGGAGGGAAAGTTGAGCTCAGAAAAAAAAAAAATGCGACGTTCTTTCAGGGTGCTCGCTTGCAGGTGCAATTACAGTATCTGCTGCCTTTGGTAGCTGCTGCTTATCAGCAAGTGCAGCTTGGCGTGTCAGCCACTATGATGTTCAAACAGCATACGCACACGTACGCCCAAGCATCGTCGCCTGCCATTCAATGCACCCAGGATCCATCAGGAACAGAGGAAGGGTGTTCGGCAGAGCTTTCATGCCCTGTTTTCCAACCAAATGTACATTTTGGCTGCAGTGCTCAGCATGTGATGTGTACACACTGACGACATAACAGTCGGTGGAAGCAACGCGCTTTACGTAGTGCAGGCCTCGTGTGCCCGCCTGCATTGGTGACGGCGCCTGTGGTACATGGCAGGATCAATGGTTTGTTGGACGCAGACGGCAGCAGTTTGGTTTAAAAGCACTTGAACCACCCGACTGCAATGATCCAGACTTGAACATTTCACCGTCGAGTACATGATACTGTCCTGGAATGCCGCGTCACAGAGTGCTGCTCCTTGAGCTTTGTCTCCACAATTTGCATGATTGCTGCGGATCAGCCATCATGACACCGTGAGACAGCAGCACAGAACAGGAAAAGCGCCTTGACATGGCGCTGCCCCTCTTGCGTCATTGCGGCGCGTGAGGCCATGCACACATTGCCAGCTGATGAGAGCAGCAGCGCGCGCCAGTTGCTCAAACAAAAGCGCAGCAGCACAACAGGCCACATGGTCGGCACCAAGCGCCCCTATTGGGCAAAATTTAGTTGTATCGACAAACTCAGCTTCGTGTTGTGGAGACACTGTCAAAGTGGGCGTACAGGGGTACACAGCAAGCGCGCAACAGTGCTCAACTGCTGACTCACCAGGGTCGCTTTCTGCCTTCTTGGGCGACGTCGACCGGCCCTTGGCGAAGAGCACCGCGTCGTGCAGCGTGAGGAACAGCGTGTCGTCGGTTACGTGCTCGTAGAAGCCGCTTCTCTCCAGCAGGTCGCGCTGCGGCCCCTTCCAGTTGGCCAGCAGCAGCTTCACGCCCTTGGCCTCGAAGTCCTGCGGAGCGGTGGAGCGCATTGTGGCGGAGAGAAGTGAGTTGTTTAGCAGTGTGGCGCCACTGGCATGGAGACGTGGGGCGAGTGGGCATTACCGATATGGTACACACAGCCAGCAGCTGCGTTCCGGGTACTGCAACGCATGCAGTTGCTGCTGTGTACTCTCGCAAATGTGAACAGCTATTGAATTATGCGCCGCGGTGATGATGACTGCAATACTTGCAAGCTTACAACGCTTGAAAACTCATGCACACTATGCCAAGTCGTGCGCCACATTTACATGCTCTAGGCACGGCGACAGTACCCGTCTGGAACAGTTTGAGGGCACACTTCGAAGACGCGCGCACCGCAGCGCTCAGCAATGAGCTCAGTGGCACGTCACTTCAAGTAAGGTCCAACAAACAAATGGTGACTCGCACCTTGATGAGCTTCAGCAGGCCGCGCAGCGAGCTGCTGTCGATGGTGGTGATGGCGCTGGCGTCGAGCGCGATGGTGTGCACGTCCTTCGTAGCCAGCCGGTCCAGGGTGTCTACCGCCTTCTCCCAGTTGGCAAAGTTGAGGCTGCCGTCGAAGCGCACGGTCTTCACGCCCTGCGTCTCCTTGGCCATGGGGAAGCGCTCAATGTTGCGGTAGACCGCGGTGCCGGGCAGCCTGCGCAGCGGCAAGCAACACACCAGGACTTGAGGAACGCGCGGTGATGGCAGCGTACTGCCGAAGCATTGCGCCTTGTATAGTGTGGTACATGTGCTGTGTTGGGTGATGTGGGTGTGACAGCACATTGGCGAAGGGGAAGCGCTCGATGTTGCAGTGACATTGTGGAGACCAGCAAAAGCTGCATGACGCATCTTCTGATGTGAACTTTAGCATCATACACTAGTAAAACAGGCACCCATGCTCATGCTCGCCTGACGGTGCATGTAGTGTGCGCCACAAGCCTACCTACCTACCTCCGACAAGGGTATCTAGGGCAGCGCACCTGCTGAGCATGGCTACCTGCTGAGCACTCGTCTACCAAGGTGGGTAGGTAGGTATACATCTGCTAAGCATTCATAGATTTTCAAAAAGCGGCAGGTACGTAGTGTGCTGCAACACACCTGCCGAGCACCACGATTTTGGCGGAGGCGGAGCGCCACAGCACGATGAGCAAGGCCAGGCCGATGCCGGCGTAGATGCCGTACATGGCGCCACCAAGCAGGCACACGATGAATGTCAGCATCCACACGGCGAAGTCCGCCTTGCTGGTGGTGTAGTACTTGGCACCGTGGTCGAATTCCAGCATGGCCCCTGCAGAATTTGCATACGCAGGTGGAGACGTTCAGCGAGGAAGCAAGTGAATAACAAACAAAATGACGCTTGTCATTGATGCCAGGAACTGCTGCACACCAATGTCAGCGGCCACACACTTGTGAAGTGCGACCGCTGTACATAACTTTGCAACGGTACTGCTTCAAGTGATGGCAGACTTGCCCCTAAAGAAGCCAAGAACTGGAGCGCATGACTTGTGCAATTGCACGAGCGGTGCTCAAAGCTATGACAAAGTGCTGGCGGTGCTGCACGCATAAACACGCCCTCTGAGGACACACAGATGCTTTGCTATGCATGCGCACCGGCTGCATGCCCCTTGCATCAGGCATGAATTTCAAGAAGTGCACCGTGATGCATAGACCAACTTCAAGCTTGCACAAGTGTTCATGTGATCATAACATGATAAAATCATTCCTCCACCTGACTGTTCAAGTAAACAGATGAACATGGTGACTATTCCAAGGCTCTCTCACCGAGCGCGTTGATGACAATCACGGCGAGTATGCACTTGGGCAGGTAGTACAGCTGCTCCGTGATGAGCGTCACCGCTAGTATCATCAGCACGAGCGCCATGACGTTGTGCAGCACCGTCTTGGCGCCGAGCGTGTTCACCACGGCCGTGCGCGAGAACGACGCGCTGCAGATGAAAGCGCCGCACATGGACGAGACGGCGTTCGCGGTGCCGACTGCGAGCAGCTCCTGCGACGCGTCGACCTTGTAGCCGTTCTTCCCCGCGAAGAACGTTCCCAGCGACAGCGTCATGACGTAGACAAAGAGCGCGATGAGGAAGCTCGGCACGATGGACTTGGCAAACAGCTGGCCGTGCGTGTGCCCGGGTACATCGGGCAGCGAGGGGAACTCGGCGGTGGGGAAGCCCGAGGGGATGTCGCCGATGACCTGGTGGGGGTAGGCAGGTATCTGGTGAGTTAGGACAAGTACATCCTGACGACGGCGTTCGAAGCAGCAGTGCCTGAACGTTGTGCACGAGTCAGCTAGGCATCGTCGAACTGGTTTTTCGCGTTGACTCACAAGGCAGCTGTCACTATAGTTTTTTGTGCCGTTGCGATCTGGACGACGGCCAAGTGTTCAGCATTCTGTGAATAGTGCCAAGATGTCTGAAATGACCCAGATGATTACTCATGGGCGTTTGTCCAGCAGACAAGGGAGGGAATACTGTTGCACGGTGCACACAGGAGTGACCTGCGCTGACTGCGCTATTCAAGTGGCCCTTGAAACGGGATGCCAGCTGAATCAATCGCGCACGTCAGTACTGCTGCCAATGACTATGCGCACACCTTTTACAATCAACCGGAATTTGATGCAACGCTCAGCACGCCGTGGTCGTGTTGGCAAGTGGGCGCAGGCTGCCTTTGCTCTGCGCGACATTTTCACAAGCACGGCGCCCACAGAATGGTCGCACGCGTCAGTACTAAGGTTTAGGGTTACTTCTGGCCAGCATCGGCCCAACTATCATGCGCAATCAAGTCCAGCGCTCAGCATGATGAGACATCTGTCCAGCACAACAAAACAGCTGGCTCTCGTATGTATGCACATGCTGACAATCTAGCCTTAGCCCCAAGCTGGCCCCGTACATTGCGACAGCGCCTGCCGTGTTCACTGTCGTGCGTGTGCCACCTACCGAGAGCTTGTAGTCCTCCTTGAGGTCCATCTCCTTGGTGACCACGATGCTCAGTATGACCAGGAAGATCTGCCAGGGCACGGGGTACCTCGGGAAGAACTTTCTGTTGAGGGTCTGCAAAAGGGTTAGGGTTAGAATGAGGGTCAAAGTTAGGTTTGGCATTAGGACTAGGGTCAGGGTAGGGTCAGGGTAAGGGTTGGGACGAATGGCAAGAGGTGCAGAGAAGTGGTTCACCAACGCCAAGACCTATAGAGAAGTGGTTCTCAAAACAAGGGTTAGGGTTAGAGTTAGGTTCAGGGCTAGGGTTGGGAGGAACGGCAAGAGGTGCAGAGAAATGGCTCACAACATGGTACGCAAACAACGAAGAAGGGGCGCAGGAGCAAGAGTGTGCGCTGCTTAAGGTGCCGCGTGTGATGCACAGGGCACCTTGGAAGAAGTTTCCTCTTGAAGGTCTGCGCATGAAAGGACGGCAAGAGGCCAGTGAAGCGGCTGACAGAGCGACAGAGTTGAACATGTGTGTGGGGCAAGGATAGGGACAGTGCTGGGACCGGAGACTGGCAATGGCAACAAGAACAAGTGAGGGAGTTTCGAAACCAAGCAGTGAGCACACTAGTTCATGCTACCTTTCAGAGAAAGAGTGTGAAACCAGCATGGGCCTACCGCCACCTTAATCTCGGGCGACTATATGAGTCTAGCTTCATGGTTCACTTCTTCAAACGCATACTGCATGCACACATCCACGTGCACTCGCTCACACTGTGTGTATACTCGTACGTCGTCTATTTTTGGAGGCGATGAGGAGCATGAGATACTGCACTCACCAACCAGTCTAAAACTGTAGGTATACCTGGCAGATGACGAGCAGCACGAGCCCCGTGAGGCCCATGCCGATTGCGCACCAGTTCCAGTCGTCGAACATCGAGATGGCCTTGGCCCAGAGCTCGGGGAGGAACTCCGAGTTGCCCAGCTTGATGCCGAGGAGACCGCCCAGCTGATGTTGTAGGCATACAAGGAAAGCAGAAGATCAGTGCTCCATATGCAGACGTTATTGTTGTCAGATAGAAGCAAGGCAGATCTTCAAATGCTAAGAGAGGCAGGCAGAAAGGAGGGTGCTCCAATTACGGTCCACGACAAGAAAGTAGAGAATCCGTGCTCGATTCGCAAAAGTAGAGGAAAGATTAGAAAGTGAGGCAGCCAGCGATTGCCTCCAAAATAGGCAACAGGCAGGGCTCAGTGCAGATAGTGATCAGCACTTTACATCAGTGCTCCATGCAGCAAGTCAGCGCTCCACCACGCACTGCGCTGTCAACTACAGCGTCATTGGTGCTGATTGATGCAGCAGCTGTCAGGCAACGCAAGCTTGAACTTCAATGTTCAACTTCAAGTATGAGAGGAGCGGTGACATGCCACTGCCAAACAGGCCGCTCGACAGCCGCACTCGCACGCAGCAAACAACACGCATTGCTGCAATGGTACACTTTGGCAGGCCACCTCTGCTGCACCGGTGGTGAACGAACCACACTGGCAATGGTGTTTTTCTCTCCAACACCCAATAGATTTGGTATGTATGCACGGCAATCGTGGCTGAGCACTGCAACAGTACAGCTGCGCGTTGCCTCACCTGTGATGTGGCGATGATGAAGGCGCCGCCCGTCGAGAAGCCCGACATTACGGGGTCCGCGAGGAGCACTGAAATGAAGTTGAGCTGCAGGAAGCGGAAGATGAGCTGCCAGATGCCCACCATGAAGCTGCAGCGGCGAGTCGGTCGCAATTGCAGGTGGGTAAAGATGTTGGCAGGTGATGTGCAGCGTGCTGCAATGGCTTCGACTGCTGGTGCCCATGTTTGCAGGCGCTATCGGAACAGAAATTCGCAGCATAGTCCACCGTCTCCACTCGCAGAACAGACCAACACAGTGTGCAGGCCGCTTCTGTTGCGCAGACCCAGCTCTAATGCTATCCAGTGCTGTTTTGTGTGATTTGTCAAGTGAAGGTTATACTCAGGCATGCCAGTGATACTCACTGAGCGCATTGTTGGAATATGGACCTCACTCATATTCTGGTGTCTGATTCAGCATCAGCACTCATCAGTTGCATGCTACGTGATGACGTACTTGCGACTACATGTTGAGAATGGTCGTTACATAACGATTACATTTCTCTAGATTCTCCTAGTAAACACTACTGTTCGTTGTTCTGGTCTGGCGCGGCGCCTGCGCTGGCGCCTGCGGGCTGCCTGCGGCAGGTCTACCTTTGTCTCCTCTCTGCACGGCCTGTGCGTATTCCCAAGAAACATGAGCATCTGCTGTAGCACGGCCATGTGACGATGATTTTGTTGACGCCACTGCTGTCTGTTCCACCGCAAATGTCAGAGGTCTGGGTATTGCCATGTACTTGTAGCGTACAAGTGCCAGGTCTGGTTATGACATGGTGGTGCATGCCACCGTGGCTGTGCTTGCACATGTGTATTGACATTCTCTTCTGATACATAGCACTTCCAAGCGGCTGCAAACCTGCTGTCGGCACTGCATTCCATCAAGCGCACCAGCTGCAACCCTCACCTCCCCCCATCTAACCCTAACCTCAACCCTAACCCTATACCTTTACCTACCCTCTAACAAACAGTACGTGCAGTGAAGATTGCCTGCAGCAAACGTTGCCTGCAGGACCCCGCGTTGCTTCACACTTCAGAATGTGAGTGCAGGGGTTTCTATTCGTTTCTCGCGTAGCCTAAGAGTACGTTTAGACAAAGCTCTAGGGCAGTGCGCTCTGACCTGATGTAGAGTGTGTATCTGACAACAATGTTGACGTCGGCGTCATCTTCACTCTCTATGATGTCGTCGCCGAGGACGCCCCGCACAGACTCGCCCAGCTGCGGCAGCAGCGAACAGCCAAAGCAGCACGTCTCAGCACTGTATACAGCAGACTTTTTACGCAGGCATGCGCCTTGACGATGAGGGCCTCCTGCCAAACACAGTGAAGAGTATTAGAGCAGCTGTTTGCAGTGGTGTCGTTGCTTGCAGCACAGAGGCTCAAAACACGGCGTTCGGTGAGCAGCGTGAGGTACTATTCAAGTTGAAGCTGCTGACAATTGTGCAAAATGAATGTGCTCTGCTACAGGAAGCATCATTGTTGCTGCGTATGCTACAGCCGACGTCATTGGCTGCTGTCAGATTATAAGTGGCGCTTGTAATGCGCAAATGCGCTGCCAACACCTGAGATGCAGAGTACTGGGCATGTTGAATCCTGTCTGCTCAATCGCTCTGGGCACTCAAAAGCAGCAGCGCGAACTTGCGCATAAACTTCATCACTCACGAGAGCACCATGCGTTCACGTTCCACAGAACTTCAACTTCAACTCACAAAGAGCGCCTCGATGGCAGTGACGCCGAAGCTGATCTGGGAGCAGGTGCCCATGAGCATGTAGATGAAAGGCGGCATGAGCGACGTGTAAAGCCCATATTGTGCCGGCATGTTGGCCAACAACGCGTAGGCCAGGCCTGCAACAGATGAAACAATTCCATAGATATGTTTACATAATTACAAGCAGGTAGGTTTTATGTCATTTGGTATGGTATGGCTTGCTCTCAAACTTGGGTGAACAGCCCAGTGCTGTGCAAGCATGATGATCAATGAGGCATAACACAAGCCTGCGGCGGAGCACAAACACGCGACGCAGACGGCTATGCAGCACGGGCGCAGTGCAAAGCATGCAGTCACAAGCAGCAGCAACCCCGAGGTATTGGTCATGGTCTCTCACCAAAGTGTCTGCATCTAGACACCTGAATCTTAACGCCATGATTTCATTTGCACGTTCAGTAGCAGTAGCTGGATGCAATTACCACCGTGACAGCGCCCACCACCAGTGCTGTGTGTGCATGTCATTCAAGGGCAGGCCTGACCATGAATGAGTTGCATCATGCTTGAAAGCACGCGGCGGGACCCTCGCCGTGCCTCACTCCAGCCGCATGCCCTCCAGAGCTCAAATGCAGTCATTCATTTCCTTGTGCATGCTTAGTGCACTTGTTTGAACGTCAATGATGCTCGCATTGGTCCGGCGCAAGCATCCCGCAAGCCCGAATTCACTACGTCATCAAATCATTCATGAATTCATGTACCCGATGGGACTTTCGTGATGCCCTCCATCAGCCCCGCGCCCGCATTGTGCAAGATGCACGCCTTTTTGCAGACATTCACTGTTTCATGAATTCATTCATGTATGTGTGTACCTGATCGGACTTTGATGGTGCACTCAACCAAGCCCGCGCCCGCGCTGTGCAAGATGCACTCCCTTCTGCAGACATGCACTGTATTATCAATTCATTCATGAATTCATGTACCTGATGGGACCTTCATGATGCCCTCCACCAGCCCCGCGCCAATGTCGTACGCAATGTACGCCCCTTTGCAGACATTAATTGTAGTATCAATTCATTCATGAATTCATGTACCTGATGGGACCTTCATGATGCCCTCCACCAGCCCCGCGCCTGCGTCGTGCGAGACGTAGGACTTCTTGTAGTTGGCGACGGTCTTGACGATGGGAAAGGGCTGTGCGGCCATTGCTGCGACGTCACGCGCGGAGTGAACCTCGGAGGCCCTGATGCATCAAGCAGCATACGGTAGGTATTCAGCGACCGGCGCTGTGATGCGCAGCAGCTCAGGGAATGCAGGCAGTCTATGGGAGCCGGTAGGGTGCGGCTGTCACTTTCCGCCCCGAGTGAGCCTCGAAGGCCCTTGTGGATTGAGAAGCAAATGCCAGCAAACGTGTGAAGTACATGCAACTTCAACTGTGGTACGCTGCCGCACAGGAAGGCATGCAAGTCACCGGGAACGTTATAGTCCTTGATGCGTTAAGCAGCATACGGTAGGTGTTCAGTGCCCATGGAGGCTGCGGAGCGCTGCAGCGCAAACGGCAGACAGTTGGCGAGCAAGGGCTGTGCGGCCATCCTTGTGACGTCTCTTGGATTCCCTCATGAGTCAGGCAGCGTACAGTAGGTATGCAGCGACCATGTGGGCTGCAGAGCACCGCAGTGCGGAAAGCAGGCAAGCAATGAGGGCCGCGCGGCGATCGCTGCGATGCCCTGCGCGGAACGAAGCGCGGACATCTGTCAAAGTCAAGCAACATGCGGTATGTATGCAGCAGCTATGTAGGACACAGAGCATTGCAGTGCAGAAGGCAGGCAGGCAGGGCAGTCATAGCGGCGCGGCCATCGCTTCAGCCATCACTGTGGATGTCCCGCGCGGAGTGAACCTCAGAGGCAATGTCGAGGCGAACAGCATGTGGTAGGTCTAGTAACAAGGCAGGCGACGGCGCTCTGTCGCTCAAAACAAAACAGGCAGTCATTGATGAGTTCCGCCTCAGCATCGTCAACAGGAGCAATTGCACTGTGGCGCGCTGCAGGAGTTGATTGGAAGACGGTGACGCATCAACCTTTAGAGCAATACGCGTACGCATATTCCACTCCCCAAACGCGTGCTGCGCTCGCTTCCGTCACTCACCGTTTGTAGATGCGGCGGACCTGCTTCTTGAAGTAGGTTTTGACGGTTGCCCAGTCATTTGCAATTGCCTCTTTCACGGTCATCCGGCTGCAGCAGTGCACAGCGGGGATAGCAGGCGACAGTACTGTAAGACAACGCTCAGCAGATGACCTCAAATATGAAGTTTCAGTTTGCAGTGGGCGTCGCCGAGAGAGGACCAGTGGCAGGCGTGCAACCTCACCAGCAACAGGAGAGTACCAGACATCATTGCAGAAGGCATTTCACTTGACCGGAGCACATATGGCGTGCCCCACCCACCACATGCTATGACTTTTCAAGCCTACATGCCAACCATTGACGTACCTGCCAATGAAACGCGGCCCGCAAAAGTTTGAATCAATCCCGCAAAAGTTTGAATCACACCTACCCTCCATGGAGCGTAGCCCCCGCACGCACCTGCTGATGAAGCGCGGCCCCGCAAACTGCTGGTGCAGGTCCGCCTCCGTGGTGAGCGTCGCGTTGCCGCTGCCGGGCGGGTGGTCCCCCCAGCTGTCTGCGCGCTTTCTGCACGCTGTCATCGTAGCACTGCGGAGAGAGGGGGTAGGGCTAGGGTTAGGGCGCGGTGTGAGGCGTGGCGTGCACACTTTCGATGTGGAATTGCTCAGCAGCCTGAGGGTTTGTAAGTTGAATCAGGGTTGGGGTTGGGCTGAAGTGCAGTTAGAGGTGCCGTGTGCAAGCCGTCATTGTGTCACTGCTCAGCAGCACGGAGAGAGGGGTTAGAGCTAGGGTTAGGGCGCGCGTAGCGTGCAGGGTGTTGTAGTGGCATTGGTCTGCAGCACGGAGAGGGGTTGCCAGGGCTAGGGTGAGGGCGCGAGCGTGAGGCGGCACATGCAGGCCGTTGTCGTGGCGGTGCTCAGCAGCCTGGAGAGGGTTGAGGTTCAAAAGTTGGAAGTAAGGGTTAGGGTTAGCGAGCAGTGCGAAGTGCTGCGTACCCTAACCGTGAACCCTAACCCTAAGTGTTAAGGAAGCGTACAAGCAGCGACGTTGAGCTGCTGGCATAGTCATGGTTTGAAGCGCAGCTAAAAGGTCGGCCTGGCGGGTGAGCGGCAGTTGCGTCCGCAGCATGCTGTGGGGGCAACAAGACTTTAATATGCAGCGCGCATACAAATATCGGAGTGTAAAAGGCTGCCGGCATCAGGGCGTCAATGCGTAAAGCATGCATAAGGAAGCTATATGGTCCAGTAATGCACATGGTGCTGCCAGCAACGGTGGTTGTGCCGCATCAGTGGTGGTATGAGCACTGTGGTTGAAGTTCAGACACTGGCAGTTCGAGAAAGTGTTGATGGCACACAAGCACGCCGGCGACAAAGCTGGGGTGGGCATGCCTATCAGCCAGGTAGGTATGTACATCACCTGGCTACCTGCTGTCTGTCTTAGTGACAGAGTCATAATGTACTGATTGCATCCAGAGCACACAAAGTTGATTGGCTAGATGGTGGCCAGTTGTCGAAGTACATGACTGCTGCACTTGTGAGCGTTGTAGCACAAAAAGTCAAACCGCCCTGCCGCGAGATCTGGTGAAGGTGTATGCTGCCGGGGTACGTTGATGATTGCATGTGCACTCAGCAGAGAAGACCGCTGCTCACATTAGGTGTAGCTGCAGGAATGTGGGAATGTGTTGATTCAAAAATGTAATGCTTGTAGGAATGCGGGAATGTGTTGATTCAAAAATGTAATGCTTGTAGGCAAGTCTTGTGTTCCAACGACAAGGGGCTTGTACTGTTGTACTTGGATGGTCAGGCACCCCAATGAAGACAAACTGAAATCTGTTGTTGCGTTGAGCTTGTGCCCCAGTGTTGTAGCATGAACACTTGACCAAAAATTGCATAAAGCTCAAAGTAGCTGATCACTCCATCACATGTGCTGGACACATGAGTACAGCTGTGTAGTTGAAGGTGTGTGTACCTCACTACACGATGGCGCGCCGGGACTGCGGTACCGGATAGGACGCCTTACGTTGATACTGAAAAGCCATCCAGAACGCCAGCGCACTTCGACGTGGCGCATTGAAGCAAGCACTATACATAGCGCAGTTGTCTGAAACGCTAAATGCAAAAGGAGAGCCAGCACTCAAGCGACCACGCACCCCAACAGAATGTGTGTGTGGAAGGTGCCATAGTACGCCAGGCTTTGCAGCAGAGCCTGATGTTTGTGTATCGTTTTCGCCATCCGCTTGCAGCTCCCGTGCCGCTTACAGTCCTCCTCCAACGCACTCGTTGACCTTACGGTGGCCTGAGACGCCTCATGCGCATCGACGGTCCTGGCGCAGAGCAAGCAGCGCCACTAGAGTCAACACAAGAACGACGAGTCATGCACACAAGAGGTTCTCACCTTCTGCTTCTTCAAAAGCACCGCGCACCGCACGCAAGCCACCAGCAGGAACCTGCATTTGGCCCGCGCCAAGAGGCTTTGGAACGGTTGGAAGGCGGGGGTGTTCTTCTCGGGACAGGGCGCGCGCCCGAGACCGGTGCATGTGGGGTTTCGTGGGGTTGGCAAACACCCCTGTGTGTAGCACTACTCTGTGTAACACTACTCAATGCTCGGCTGTAGATGTGGCAGTGCACGTGCATTGGCTGTGACTCAAGGCACAAGCACGTGCGGCATGACCTGCTGTTAAAAACAGATCAACGATGAAGATTTTGAGTCGACTCGAGCATCACCATCAGTGCTGATGTTGAGCATCACGTCACCATGTGAATGTATGCAAGGGCAGGCGCTAGAGGTGTCAGCTGCTCAGGAACAAGCAGCTCACCCTAAGCACCTCGA
Source organism: Tribonema minus (assembly GCA_017506865.1). Classification (NCBI taxonomy): domain Eukaryota; class Xanthophyceae; order Tribonematales; family Tribonemataceae; genus Tribonema; species Tribonema minus. The sequence continues at coordinate 197,397 of JAFCMP010000042.1, forward strand.
GGCGCTCACTCACGAGTTCCGAAAGAGTCACTCATCCACCCAGTAGAGCTCTTTGCAGTTCTGGAACAACTGCTGCCGTGTGAGCTGACCGCTCGCGCAATACAGGAGTTTTGACTTCACATTCTGCCTGCGTGTGGCACATACTCATGACTGCGGTAGTATTGACATTGGCCTGACTTTGCTGCAAAAGTCATGCTGCAGCATCTGTTGCCTCACTCACTCACTGGCAGTCAAAGCATGCAACTTGAAACGGCTGGCAGGGTGGCAGTGCTATCTAATGCGCAAGCGCGAGCCAGACGAGGTTGCAACATAATACAAAAGACAATTAATGCAGGTATACATAAGGGGAATCAAGATTGCAATAATGTTGAAAACCAAGGCGATTGACAATTGTGCTGTCCTATGATTAGCACCCAAGCAACTTTCACCCCCACTAGCTACCTAGGCCAGGCGACATGCCCATCGCCTGCTCCACATTCAGCACTAGGCATCACTGCAGTCAACAAAAGCGGGCTCGCGAGAGGAAATTGATGTGCAGCACGATAATGAAAACTCACAGAGAGCCCAGGTCCGCTAGAAGTCTCGTCTGCCGAACTCTTGAAGTGATAGTTGACGTTTGTAACCGTACCAACACAAAGGGCGCAAGGCGAGCTATGGAGCTACGACGAGATGGCATAGCAGGCGGGATGCAAGGCGGGCTGTCTGCTGGCCTCATGCTCGAGGTGTGTGCGAGGGCAGCATCAGAGCTTCTGGCACCGAGGTGATGCAGACTGACATTCATCGAGGCCAGTGGCCATGGCTGATCAACTTGACGCATCAAGCTGCCGATTCGCAACGCCTGCAAGCGCTGCTGCAGAAAAGCACTTGATGCTCCTTCTAGTCGGAGCAGGACGCAAAGCCTGAGGAGGCTTTAGCAGAGGGTAGAACTGCTGGCGAAGCATCGCAGCACATTCCCCGGTTGAACTTCAGCAGCGGCGGACTCACAGGGGCTGGCGTAGTCGTCGCTGAGGCACACTGGGCGGAGTCGGCGACTGCAGGCGATGTAAGTGATGCACGTACTTGGGTGTCTTGTGATGTTTGCATCTCCATGTGTTTGAGTCTACATTCGCCAGTGCACATGTGGTGCCCAGCACTGTCCAACAGTGACTGAGCACACATGCAATGAGTCTTGTACATGTCGGTGAAATTCTGCTCATCAATGCTCCAATAACCATGCACGCAAGGAGTGCCAGCAAGTACGCAAACCCTGCGAGTGCCACAGTGTACCGCACTGACGCAGGAAGGAAATAATATGTATGAGGCAGAAGAGCTACATAGCTCAAACATCTCAACGTCTGACTCCTGCCGCGAGCATGCCTTGGAAGCTGGTTCACAACCACTTGGCCGCAGCAATACTCATGTGCATACATGATTTGTTTGCAATGAGGCATCAACAGATGTGACTGCAGCAGGGAAGCCTAGTGGGAGACCAGATGTGATGGGCGTGTACTTCTCACCACATCTTTCGCCCTGTTGTGTGCATGACGACATATCTGGTGGCACTGTTCGAGTCGTGGCCAATGAATGCAGCAGCGGCGACCACGGTTTATTTGTGGAAGGCATTCCATTTGACGGCTACCCACACCTTGTCACCTACTTGGAGCTCTACAATCTTTTGATTCGTTTTTCATATCTCACAGTGCAGCGCGCTTGTGTGCGGACTCGCAGATGCCATCGCGCGCGCGGCCGCCTGAGCTGCACACGGAAGGGACGCCACCTGCCAGTGTGGGGTCATCGTCTGCAGAGCTTGTCGCACGCGCGTGCAAGGTCGCCCAGACACGCGAAGCCAGCACCAGGCCGTCGAGTGATGTGAGTGATGGATCCGGCAATGCTCAGCGTTGGAGCATATGGCAGTGACATGCGCGTTGCAGTTTGCACGCTTGACGGTTGCGGCACTTGCGCTTGCCGGTAAGCGGACTACAATACATCCACTTTCAGCAGCACACGACTGACGTTGGTCTTCCATTGCATCGGTTGCCTTGACGTTTACCTTCAACGATGTGAAGCAACACGCTCTTGAGCAGTACATAGCTTTCTATGTTGCAACACTCAGCGATGCGCGCAGCTGCACCATGCAATGTACGAAACTGCCAAGCAGCTGCTAAGCGCATAAGAAGTACCTGAGCTGTATAAGCCAAGTTGTGCTTATTGGCAAAGACAACGCGGGCGGTGAGCATGTAACTGGTTTGTGCTTCAGAGTATCTCATTGTACAGAGGTCTCATACTACTAGGAAGAACGCTTTTAGGGCGGGACTTGTTTGCACGCAAGAGCACATGAACGTAGTCTCAGAGTGCTCTTCAAAGCAGTCGTCTGTGAGTCTGGCTATGCAAGTCACGGTCGGTCTACTTCACAGAGCAAGGTCATTCAAACTCAAGTCTCAGAAGCACACGCAGGCGCGCCGCCACGTCTTTATACATAGGCCACACCTCCGTTGCAGCTGCGCCTTGTGTTGACTGACTTCCAGCAATGCCGCTGTCCAGCTACCTATGTATGTACATGTACATATATGCACAATGCATTGCATGTGCGTAACATAAGATGAGATGACAAGCGCCTGTCGCAAACGGACATATGCCTTGGGGCTCGCGCTGCAGAGTTAGGGTTAGGGTTAGGGTTAGGGTTAGGGTTAGGGGCGCAACAAGCAGGGGGTATGCGCTCCCCACACAAGTAGGTGTCGCTCGCACGCGTTGCATGCACACCGCCACGCGCTGACGACTGTGCCTCACAGCCCTCTGCGGTAACTGTCGCTGTAACCGCCATCCGTAACTGTCGTCTGTAACCGCCGCGTCACGCGTCGCACTCGCACACTGTCGCGCGCGCACCGCAACGTGTTGACGACCCCGTCTAAAGCGCCTCATGAATCCGTAATGATACACGACAACTTGCAAACTCACTTTCGGTGTTATCAAAATGACACACATGGTGTAATCGCCTTATAACTGCCTCTGTAACTGCCGTCTGTAACCGCCGCACAGGACGCTGTCGGCGGCGCGGCGGCCGCGGCGCGCGCGGAGGGCAACGCAGTGGACACCGAAGTGGCCGATGGCAACGTCATGCCAGCTGCTGCTGCTGCTGCTGTCAGCGCGGAAGAACGTGTTGCGGAGGTGCGAGAGAGCGGCGGCAGCGCGAGCGGCAGCGCTGCTGCTGCGGCGGCGGCAGCGGCAGCGGCGGCAGGGGCGGATGGCATTGGTCGGGACGTTCACAACGGGGGCGTCACTGCGCCGGTGGCAGCGGCGGCGGCGGCTGTGTCGAAGGACGGACGGTGGCAGCGCGGCGCGCGTGTTGAGCATAACTCGAAGGCGCTGGTGGTCGCAAAGCAGGAGGCGGCAACGGCAGCGGCGGCGGCAGGGTCCAAGGCTGCGCATGACTTCGAAGCGGCGCCGGCGCTAGGCGCCTTCGTGCGGGTCGCAGCGCGCATTGCACGCGAGGGAGACGCGAAGTGGGCGCGGGCGTCGAGCGATGTGAGTAATGAGACGCGTTGATGCTTCAGAGTATCTTAGGGAACAGCAGTGTCAGGGTATGTACTTCAAGTGAGTCTTTCATGCAGGCAACAGAACTCGTTTGCGCTTTTAAATGTTTACAAGTAGTAGTTCAAAGCCGTCTCCTGTGCGGCTGGCAAACGCAAGTCAAGGTCATTTCATTTCTTATACTTCACAGAGGAAACTTTGACAAGTAGCATCTCAACGGCACATGCAGGCACCCCGGCACAACTGCACGAGTCACGGTTTCAGCTATGCCTCGTGGTGACTGAATTCCACTGGTGATGTAGAGCGACGAGTTTTTGTGTGAAGTATATGTATACCTCTGCGTGTGCTTAATAACATGCTGCGACAAGCGCTTGTCACGAAACGAGCACGCCTCAGGGCTCATGCTACCGCAGCGCAACAATCCGGGGGGGGTCTGTGTCCCCCGACTCGTCTCTCCCGCACACGTCGCTCGCGCACCTGCACACGCTGAAAAGTGCCCACTGGTGAAACCGCCTCTGTAACCGCCTCTGTGACTGCCGTCTGCAACCGCCTCGCAGGACCAGCTGGCCGCGTTGCGCCCGCACGGCTATGTTTTTATGACATTGTCTGAAATGCCCCATGAACGCGTAATGATACACGATAACTTGCAATTTCAAATTCGGATGTTGATGGAGACCGCCTCTGCAACTGCCTCTTTAACCGCCTCTGTAACCGCTGTCTGTAACCGCCGCGCAGGACCAGCTGGCCGCAGTCGTGGGCGCGGCGGTGCTGGCGTCGTTCGTCGTTCGCAAGTTGCGCGACCGGGCGAGGAGGGTGAGTGATCGGCATCTTTGAGTTCGACTCTGAGTCACGAGTCCTCTGTTGATCCGCAGCCGCTCTCGCTCTCTGCGTCTTTGCTTCGTGATGTTTGCTCGCATATAAATAGCTTGTGCACGCGTGAAGGTTTTCTGTGCAGTGTTCTGACGACTGTCCGTAGCCCTGAGCCCTGCGGAGCCGTGTGATCCTGGGTTGAGCGCTGTTATGACACACTTGAGGTTCTGCCGTGGGCTCTATTGACGACTCCGGGTCGTTGCCAAGGAAAAAAGTGGATTTACTGGGGTACAGGCGACACACGCCAATGGTGATGCTGATGGGGATCCTGCAATAGTACTAACTGCACGCACTCATCGGCTTGCAGCACCTCCACCTCTGCTGCACATAGCAAGCGCCAGAGTACCTTGACCCCATTCAAGTGTGACTTTGATTCACGTTTTCATCATCTGTGCTCGGCTGCTAATGCGACCTGTAGCGTGCGGGAGAGTCTTCGACTGTTAGAAGCGTTCCAGCGCGTGCACAGAAGGCGCACGCTCTAGTGTGCTGATCGGGCCCATTTACCTCACTTGCCTGCATTTTTTTTGTTGTGAAAGGATAGCAGACCGTGCGTCGACGGGCTTGTGTGTTTGTGTGTGTGCGCTTTGACCACGCCTATGTTGAAACATACCTATGCCTAACCGTGCCGATATTAACATATGTATGCCTACACATGGTCTGTATGCCTACACATGGTACGGCTATACACGCATGCAAGACGGCGGCGCCACCGTCATGCAATCATCCCGTCGCTCGCTGGGCCGCGCCTCCGCATCACAGCGCTCAACCTGTCACGCACTGCTCAGGCGCGTGTCGCAGCAGTCGAGTGTTACAGCTAAACTGCCGCCACGGCGGTCACAACAATCAACCAGTCACGCACCGCTCAGGCGCGTGTCGCAGCGCTCGACCACCGTCACAACTGTCACAGCGCTCGTCCTGTCACACATTGCTCAAGCGCGTGTCGCAGCGCTCAACCGCTGTCACTATTGTCAGAGCGCTCAACCTGTCACGCGAATCGCTCGGGCGCGTGTCGCAGTGCTCAACCGCTGTCACAGCGCTCAACCTGTCACGCATCGCTCAGGCGCGTGTCGCGCAGCGCTCAACCGCTGTCACAGCTGTCACAGCGCTCGACCTGTCACCTGCATCGCTCAGGCGCGTGTCGCAGCGCTCAACCGCTGTCACGACTGTCTCAGCGCTCACCTTTCTACGACTGCGTGCTTGTGTTTTGTTTGCTTCACCAGGCACGGCGGCGGAGGGAGGCCCTCGAGTGGGCCCGGCAGGACGAAGCTGCCGCCACAGAGTCCGATTTGGAGGTGAGTGCTACTTCAAGTTGAAGTAATGTAAGCAAGCTTCAACTCAGGTTAGCAGTCTGATGTGGGCCACGCTCGGACGCTGGAGGCCCCGCCACCAAGTGTGAGCAAGAGGGGCACTTCTTGAAGTACACGTGCTGGCAGGTACACTCTCCCATAGTCACACATTCTCACGCGATTAGGTGCAGTGCGCGCTCGTGCAAAGGCGCTGCGGTGGAAGGCGACCATCAATATCGCATCATGTTAAGGCCGCTGGCTTGAAGTTGAAGTACATTGTGAGATGTGCCTTCGTACACCCGTCCACAATGGTGCACACATCGCAGAGCATGAGCGCAACCGCCCTGCAAAATTGTCAGCTTAGCATGCACCTGATGTACGTCAAAGCATATAAAGGTAGATTGTCAGCTCAGCATGCACCTGATGTACGTCGAAGCGCGTACAGATGAACTCTTTTTACTTGCGGCAGGTGCCACCCCCTTCACACTCGCATTGTGTGCGCAGTATTGCCAAATGCGGCTTGACCTTGACAAACTTGCTTTTACGGGCACCTGGTGCACATTGACAACGATGCTGCTGTCGTGAAAGTTCGCAGCGGACTTCATTGGTGATGACATCACTCTGGTGGTTGCAACGTATCAGTGCTTCCGTATTCCTCTGTGACGACACGTAGGTCCTCTCAAGGGGCGGTGTTAATGCTTATCCCCCCCCCCCCCCCCCCCTCCCCCCTGCACGCCTCTGGCAGGGCCCCCTGCGCCGCCCGCCTGTGCCCCCTGTGAGCCCCGCGCAGGCCATCGCCACGCCCCCCCGCACCCCCCTCTTCGCGCGCGTCAAGCTCAAGCTGCGCATGGCGCGGGCCAGCGCGACAGTGCTCCGCAGGCGCATGCGCGTACGCGTTATAGAGCTCAAGCTAGCATTCGAAAGCGCGAACACTTGTGTGCTGGAGTCACAGCTGGCGGCGCTTCACGCAGCTGCTGCCGGTGACAGGGATGACATGGCCGGCGCTGCCCTGGTGCCAGCAACCGACGCGTCCGCTGCTGCCGCCGCCACCGCTGCCGCCGCCGCCGTGTTCACCGCTGCTGCCGGCCAGTTGGCACCGGCCGCCGACTCGGATGTGCGGCCAGCGCCGGCGGCGGCGGCGGCGCAGCGGCGCGCTGCCGCCGCTTCGCTCTCCCTTAAGCCCTCGCGCCCCACGCCCTTCTGCCACGACATGGAACAGCAGCAGCTCGACATCGGCGGCCAGCTCGCCACTGCCGTGCCGTGCATGAGGGCGGTGCTGTGCGGCAGCGGCAGCGCGTTTGCGGACGCGCTCGGGCTGCAGATGACGTATGCGGCATCGTGCACCCGCGCCGTCGAGACAGATCTGGCGGAGGCGCGTGCGGACGTGGAGGAAGCCCTGCGCGCCGCTGCTGCGCTGCGGACTGCAGCGCCGCCGCCGACGGCGGCGGCGGCGGCAGCAGCAGCGGCGGCGGCGGCGGTGGCACCTGCGGCGGCGGATGCAGGTGACGGCCACTGGGGCGCAGTGCCGCCGCCGCCCCTATGCGCAAAGGGGCCGGATATGGCGATGGGTGCACCCGAGGACATTGCAGGCAAACTCAGGGAATGTGTAGCGCAGGCGGTGGCGCAAGCAGCACAAGCCGCAGCGACGCTGGCAAGGTTGCAGCCGGACCATGATGAGTTGGTGGCGGCGCTGGCGGCGGCACAGTCTGTGGTAGGCAAAGTGACACCTGAGTTTACTGCTGCAGTTGAAGCAGCGGCGGCGGCAGTTGCAGCGTCATCTGCTACGCTGTCCGCGTACGCGGCCGTAGCTGCCGAAGCAGCAGCTGCAGCTGCAGCTGCAGACTTAAATGCAGAAGGAGCAGAACTAGAAGCAGCGAACGCAGAAGCAGCAGCTGCATTAGCAGCGTCAACAGCAAAACGAGAAGCCGCAGAAGCAGCAGAAGCAGCAGCAGTTGCAAAGGCAGAAGCAGCAGAGGCAGCACTGGAAGCAGCCAAACGCAGATGTGGAAGCAGCGAACGCAAAGTTGTAAGCAGCAGACGCAGCGCTGGAAGCAGCAGATTTGATAGCAAAGCAGCAGTTGCAGCAGCACTGGTAGCAGCCGTACTACTAGTAGCGGCTGCAACTGCTGTTGCGGCGCATGTTCAGGCTTTCGAGGGACAGATGGTATAGCATTGGCACCGCCTGATGCAAAGGGGAGCAGGATAGCACTGATGGTACTGTTATCAGACCTGCCTGTAAACAACTTTGCAAACTACAGCTTCAAAAACATGATCAGGCTGTTAGCAAAACATCGACGCCATTCGGCAAGATGCTATAAAGAGGACTGCTTGTTGTCACAATGTTGTGTCATGCACATATACATACCCACAACGCAAACAGAGACAAAGGGACCTGTGCTGATGTCAAGACAGGAGTTTCACCTAGGGCACTCCAGCCTGTTTGCATGCAGATGGCCAAGGCAGGCGTGCAGTGCCACAGGCAGTACGCAGCGGCAATGGTTTACTACATAGTAGTATGCTTTGCCATCCAGTACATGAAGAGAGTGTTGTAATGGGAGACGCAGGCAGGCGGGCGATGTCTCTGTTGTTTTCCCTGAGCATGGCTCAGTCCGCTTTGCATGCAGCAGCACCATGCATGGCTGCAGACTGCTCCACAGGTGTTTTTGGGCTCCAGTGCGACTGCGTTTTGACAGGTGTCAGGAACCAAACTGTGACGAAAAGTGCGTGCAGGTGAACATGATGGACAATTTTGGGTGAGCCCACCTGTCTGTATTTGTATTTGTCCATTTTTTATGTTGGTCGCCATCTGTCTGCAGTCCAAAGTTGGAGGGAGTGTCCCGTCCTTCTGTCCGATTATCATAATGCGTTCAGCACAAAGGAAATGATGAGATGATGATTTAGTGCGTGAATCGCGCACCGTGCCCTGGTGGTAATCTACTGGCTGTAGCGACGTTGTTGGCTGCAAACACGTAGGCATAGGATTGCAACAGTACACACCGGGTCCAGCATCAGCTGGCGACCTGCCTCGAACCACGACCTTCTGCGGCCTTCAACTAGCTGCAGCCATGGCGACCGTCTGCGGTTGCGGCCTCTGTTACTCTTAGATCATCCTTGCAGTTGGGAGTACTGTAATATGGTGCATCTTACGGTTGTAGATACTACAGGGGTTCCCCCCCCCCATGAAGCGAACAAAGCCGCCAGTTTTTGAAGAAAAGAAAAAAATGGTTTGGACAAAGTGCTTCCTGCAGCAATGCCACAGCTGGAGGCACAAACAGCACAGCACTGGTCCATCGCATGTGCACTGATGCTGGCAGGCGTTCGAGCTGTTGCAGCTATTGCAAAATCTGTGCAAGTGACTGTTGTTTTGTTTCTGCGGAGGTTGAAGTTGAAGTGGACTGTTCCTTATGGTGTCACTTGCCAAAGGGAACGCCAGAGTCCTGTGGTGATTTCTCTATTCAATATATCGGAGAGAGAGCAGTGTGTTTTGGCAAAAAACGGTGGCTAGTCATTTCTCACTACTAGCAGCTTCTGACCCGCAGTGCTCCAGACAGCGTTGCTGAGGCACCGGCGGCGGCGGGCGTCTCCCTCTGGACCAGGTGTGCAAGATGAGATGCGCGTTACCGTCAGATGACACACAGAGCCAGCGGCTTTTAGCTCTAGCGCACGCCTTTGCTTGACACGGGTTCTAGACCTAGGCCAATGACCTTGTGTGTCTTGTATCGCCTGGACCCTGCGAGGTTTAAACTCGTGCCTCACACCGACAACTGCACCGTCGGTTCACAGAGCCAGCGGCTTTCGCCGCCAGCAGGCTCTTCTAGCACACACTGTTTGCTTGACACGGGATCTGGATCTCGGTAAATGTTCTTGTGCCTTGTCTTGCCTGGAATATCGATGGCACTTGCCGTGTTTACACTGGTGTCTCAAATGGTCAACAAAGCTCCTCTGGCGCACCGCCGCAGTTGCTTTCTGCGCCCTCTTCCCGCTTGGATGGATTTGCCGCTAGTGCGGTCCTGAGTGTCAGCACGGCAACATGTGACGCCTGCTGCTGCTGATGCAGATGCATGGTGCAGCCAGCACGCCAATTTTTGATGAGCCAACTCTCGTTGACTTGACGTCTCTCCGACGCATGCGGCGCAGGTTTTTTTTCACTGACTCGTAAGTCATGGTTGCCGGCGGCAGGACCAGAGTGGACAGCTGGAATGACGATGCGGGCGACACCGCGAGCAACGGCGGCCTGCGCACGGAGGCAGACCTGCTCAACAAATTTCAAGGGCCAGGGTTCAACAGCAGGTGCGAGAACTCCCGCACAGGTGGCGCTATGTAGTAAAGTCTGTTGTAAAGTGTTCTTTCTGCATGCCACCGTGCGTCAACTGATACCCATGAGTTGAGGCAGAGTGTGACTGAAGCCTGTACGCGAGTTTCTCTCAAGAATCTGCGCACGTCTGAGCTGCGTGTGCTTATTCAGATAAACTGATCAAGTTGTAGCTTCAAAGCAAGCGCTGGCCAGTGGAGGTTCTCGCGTTGAGACAACGCACTGTCATCATAAGCGATGCTCCAGCAGCTTGTTTCAAGGTGTGCTGTTGGTCCAGTCAAGCCCACTCGCTGCCATGGAGCACAACACTTGCTGCTGTCTGCAGGAAGGTTGCTCAACTGGTATGTGTCATGATGCTCAACAGAGTGGTCCACCAGGCATAGTCCTAGTGCTGTGTGTTGCCTACTGCAAACCAGCTCCGTGATTTGATGCAGCCACAATCATGTTTGCAAATGCGTTCCATCGTTAGCGCTGCCTCGATTGTGCCCCACCACATCTGTCCTCACCTTTGGTCTTCTACTTGATGCTGGTGTGACTGCCAGGTGCGCCCCTGGTAGAGTGGGGGGGGGGGGGGGGGGGAGGGGGGGGGAGTGCTAAAATAAGGACGTGTTTGGTTTGTGTTGTGCACGGGCAGGATGGGGACGGGGGGGAGACGCGGAACATTGTGATGGCTAGGGGGCGCGGCGCAGTTGGTTTCTCGCTTGTCTGCTTCTAGCTTACCCAAAGCCGCTGCGCATTATCGCTGTGCAAGCGGTTGGGCTTGCTGGTATCCTCAAACCTAAATCCAGCTGCTGCCTTTTGTTGTGTGGAGCTGCGCGTGTGCACTTTGCGCCTCGTCATGCCAACCAGGCGCCATATGCAAGCATGTGCGCAGGCGCCTCTACAATATCTCCAATACTTGCTTATATGCAAAGCACAGTGCTGCAAGCTCCTCAGATACCATTGGCCAACTTTAGCTTTCCCTACATCCGTGCTGGACCACCTTACTTTGATTGTAATGGATTTTACGCTCCAAGCTCGGTGGCTAACCCGTCCCCCCCCCCCCCCGCCGCTGCCCTTTTCTTCTGCATTCTGCCTCTTGCCATTTTTGGCCAGCCACTACACCTTTGGGGAGGCGTTGAAGCGCGACTGGCGCACAGCAATGAGCTACGTCTCCTCCAACTTCCACCTGTGGGGCAAGCAGTGAGTGCCGTCGCGTGACTGCATGTTGAAGTGTACTCTGATGTACTTCAGATGAATGTGGTGTGAGGAAATCGCCCAGAAGTGCACGTGTATATATGCATGTGCAAAGTGTAGAGGGACCGACAGGTCTGCTTCTGCTGCACTGCAGATACTTTGAGCGAAACTGTTGCAGCCACAAGAGTGTTTATAATGTGGCACTGCTCAATGTCCGAGGAATAGGTGGCGCACACGCTGTGCGCATGGTCGATCAAAGCAGTGAAACCTGCTCATTATATCAGTTGCAGTAATCATGACCACAAAGGATACATCATCAGTTTAGGCATGGCACGCTTGGCATTGCTGTTTAATGTGGGGTCACTCGCAGTTCAACGCGTCCTGAAGTACGGCTAGCGTGCCAGCGGTACACTTGAGGCCGTTGGTGACGCTCCACCACCAGTGAATTTATGCCCTTGATCACCGCAGAGGTGAATTCACGCCCATGTTCACACGCACTTGGTGCAAGCCTCTGATATGATACACTTGCGCTCTTGCTGCTTGCGTGGTAACGGTACATTGAGGTCGTTGGAGATGCTTCACTACTGGACAGATGAATTCATCATCGTGAATTCGTCATCATGATTATGGTCACATGCAAGTGGGTGCAAGGCCTTCATGCACGCTTGTGCTCTTGCTACTTGTGCGCAGGGCTGGGCAGGTGAAGTCCGTCAAGGACGCCGCCATCATCGCGACTAAGCCGTTCCCGATAGTCAAGACGCTCGCCAACTACAAGCTCAGCTACATCTCGTTCGACGCCGCGGCAGGCCTCGTGGAGGGCATAATGAAGATCCCATCAGGTACGTGAATTCATGGACCCAACAATGAAGAATTCATGAATTTGATAGACACTCGCAACGTATGACTAGTAGCTACATGTCGTGTACAAAAGATACCCGCAACGCAGCTTCTACACCCCCGTCGCCCCTCACCCAACAACGCAGCACCCCCACCTGTGGCGCATGATTGCATGTTTCCCACATGCACCCTATGCACCCTACTCCCCGCCACTAGCGCGTCAGCTTCACCCGTCGCCTCACTCATCGCATGCTTCCTGTGCGTGCAGGCCTGGCGTACGCCCTGCTGGCCAACGCGCCGTCGATATATGGCTTGCATCTGTCTTTTCAATCTCGTTTCAAGCAAATATATACACATTGCTCCTATACCTACGGTATGCATGGTGTACCCCCCTGTGTTGCAGGCCTGGCCTACGCGCTGTTGGCCAACATGCCGCCGCAGTATGGGCTCTACACGTCGCTCATGCCACCCTTCATCTACATGCTCCTGGGCTCGTGCGCACAGATCAGCTTTGGCGTAACTGCCATCGAGGCCCTTGTGGTAAGTGCAAAGTTGAAATTTTGTAGAACGCCAAAGTGCACTTCCACCGTCACATGCATGCAATCAGTACTCTCAACCGTAACCCTAACCTATCCAACCTCACCCTGTCTTGGGGGCCATCTCACTCAGCTCCCTCTGGCTGTAACCGCCACTGACATGTTTGTCACGAATGCCACCAGTTTATGCAGCGCGTGAGGGTTTGCTGAGCTCATGAGGTGTCAGCACACCACATGTGATACGTGGTGCGTTTGCAGGCTGGAGCATGTCAACTCATGCCAACTGATGCACAGTCTGTCTTCTGCCACCTGTGGTGCTGCCAAGTGAGCGTCGTTGTACATACATGCTGGCGCATACACTCCGCATTGCAGCTTGCTGTGGGCGCATGTAGCCTCGCGCATACCCATGTAGACTACACTATGTATCAAAAATGTATTTTCAAGTCCTCGTGTATGTGCACATGCGCTTGCCTCGCAGCTCTATATACCCATGTAATTTACGCTGTCAAAAAGGCATGCTCAACCTCTCACATATGTGCTAATGTTCTCTGTGCGTGCGGCGCAGCTCGGCGAGTATGTCAAGAGCGTCCTGGGGGAGGACGTTGTGAGCAGCGAGGAGGACGCCGACATCAACATCACCGTCAAGTACACCCTGTACCTCAGGTGCGTCACAGTGACTGTTGAACTTCGACAGACATGTTGAAGTTCAACAGACATCACATCACCGTCAAGTACACCCTGTACCTCAGGTGCGTCACAGTTGAACCTCAGCAAACACCAACACCACCGTCAAGTGCACCCCTGACCTCAGGTCCGTCACCAGAGTTTCTGTGCGAAAGGCGTGGTTTGACAATGGCCTGATCATTCTCGAATAGCAGGGTGAAAATACGTGCGCGAGTTTGCCCCCCCGCTCTCGTATTGCCAATCGTACGATCCAATCGTACGATTGGCAATACATACTGGAGTACTTGATGATGGTTATAGGCAGCTATTTGCGCAACCAATGGTCCTTTGCATGAGTGAACTCGCTTGCACTCTTGACGGATGTAAATGAGATGAGCTCCGTATATACGGTCTTAACAAACATCGCGCCCTACAGAGTATGACACAAGCGCACTCCTTGATGCCCCATGCCCGCCTTGCCCGTGCAGTTTGTTGTCATTCCTCTTGCACGACAGACTCTCGCCTTCAGCATTCCTCATGTTTGTGAATGTTGACAACGTCACTCAACTGCTTCTGTCCTGTCTCACGTCTCCCCGTGGCAGTTTCATGGTGGGCATCTGGCAGCTCGTCGTCCGCACTCTCCGCATCCATCTCAATCAAAAACTGCTGCTGCTGCTGCTGCTGCCGCCGCTGCTGCCGCTGCCTGACTTTGACCACTGACAGTCTGCTGCTGCTGCTGCTGCTGCTGCCGCAACAGCTTCATGATGGGCATCTGGCAGCTCATCTTTCGCATCCAGTTCAACTCATTAGCAGCCTTCTGCTGCTGCCGCTGCCGCTACCATGCGACTGCTGCCGCTGCCTGAATGTGGCCACTAACACGCTGCTGCTGTTGTTGCTGCTGCTGGAACAGCTTCATGGTGGGCATCTGGCAGCTCATCTTCCGCATCTTCCAGTTGCAGTTTGTGTCAGTGCTCCTCGCGGACCCTGTAATGTCGGGCTTCTCCACCGGCGGCGCCTTCATCATCGCCACATCGCAGGTGAGTGCCGCTTATGGATTGCCGCACCTATGTGAACATGTATGTATGCTCATGTTCATGCACTTCTTGAACAGTTCTTGACGGTCTTCGTAGTTGGGCAGCTTGCTACAGTAGGCATCAAGCTGAGCAACAGCAACTTTTATTGTCATGGCAAATGTTTTATGGGGCATGCAGGTGAAGGCCACCCATGTGTACTACGCTGCCGCTATCGGACTGCAATCACACCACCGTGATTCCCACTGTGATCATCTCTTGTGTGTTGCGGCACTCCACTAAATACAGCACAGAAGCGCGGTAATTCTCACCATGATCAACCTGCAATTAATGCACCACTGCGCACCAAAAGTGATCAATCACCTCTTGTTGTGCATGCGGCACTACACTCAATACAGCGCACCAACGCGATTATTCTCACCATGATCATCTCTCGTATGCTGCAGCTCGGCAGCTTGCTGGGCATCGAGCTGGGCTAGGCACGCCGCGGCGACGAACCTGCATTCATTGCCATGAACAGCGAGATCCCACTCAACTCAACGCGATTTTTTGTGTGTGTATGCGTGTGTGTTGCAGCTCGGCAGCTTGCTGGGCATCAAGCTGAGCAACCAGGACTTCTTGCCGGGCACGTGGGTCAAGGCCATACAGCAGGCGGACGACTGGAACTGGGTCACCATCGCCCTCGGCCTGTCGAGTCTGGCCGTGCTCATGTTCTGCCAGGTACATACCTACCTACCTACATACTGCGAGAAGACGAAGTCTTAGAGCACACGGTATACATGATATACGATGCATGTACATACATGCCTGCTGCGGGCAACCCGTTGTAAATGGTATACTAGCGTTCTGTACCTCTTGTCTTTGAACTACCAGCACATGTCAGCCTTCGACCGGCCTCGGTCAAGTCTGGCAGTGCTCATGTTCTGCCAGGTGCGTGCCTGCCTGCTGCGAGTATGCAAAGTTATAGTACTTTGAGAACAATATATGTACTCCATGAACTGCTTTACAGTAGTTTGAACACTTTGTCGGCTTCACATCTGGCTCACACGCTACAAGTGTCATTACTTGCTTGAAGTATGTAGAGGTACATGCACACCATCGCCCCCGGTCTGTCGAGCCTGGCAGTGCTCATGTTCTGCCATGTGCGTACCTGCCTGCTGCGAGTGTGCGATGCCTAGAGTATACGGAGACGGGCATTATGTTCTGTCCTCCCTGCTGCGGCTGTGCAAAGTCTAGTGGACGGAGACCAGTATTTGCACTGTGTGACAGAAGACTTTGGAGCCCCCAGGGCTTCATCATAGCTGCCTCGAACCCAAACACCACCCGTGCTCTCACTGCTCTCACCTGTTTTCTGCTACATATCTCCGTGCCCCGCTCTCAATGCGCTCCGGTATCACCCTTCCGCACTCTCTTGCCGTCTTCTCACCGATTTCCCCCTCTCCCCCCCCCCCCCCCCCCCCTGGCCGCCGCAGTACCTCAACAATATGCTCCGGTGTAAACTGTTCGCACTCTGTGCCGCCTGCTCACCATTCCCCCCCCCTCCCCCCCTCTCCCCCCCCCTTCCCCTCCCGCAGTACCTCAACAAGCGCTACATGCCCAAGTTCCCCGTGCCGTGGCAGATCTTCATCGTCATCATCGGCATCGTCGTCACGTCCCAGCTCAACCTCAAGGAGGACCACGACGTCTCGGTGAGTATGCTGCTTGAAGTTGAAATGCACCTTGAAGTTTTTTTTCATGTGCACCTTGAATTTGCATGCACTGCTCGCAGGTATGTGTCTGCATGACCACGCATATGCCTTGAAGTTTCATATGTGCGCCGATCCGCCTCATCTGGCAGCAACACTGTGCAGGGAAACGATGTTGGGGTACACCCTAGGCGGCGAAGGCATTCAATGCAGGCAAGGCAGCTATACTGCGCCTGCATAGCAGCAACGCTCACGACCCAGTGCCTAGCGCACTGCGGTTTGACAGTCAGCGACGCCGGCGTGCAGTTGCCTTCCATGTCTTCAATGCTTAGCTGTCTGTCAGAAGTTGCAATTGTGTGCTTGGCTCCAGGTGGTGGTACCCAAGTGACAGCCTTGCACTCAACCCTAACCTGCTATTATACCTACCCTCACGCAGGTCATCGGCGACATCCCCTCGGGCTTCCCCATTGCCGAGTTGCCTTACGGCACTGTTAGCTGACCTTGCCCTCAACTCCAACTTGTTTATTCACGTACCCCACAGGTCATTGGCGACATCCCCTCGGGCTTCCCCACCGCCGAGTTCCCCTCGCTCCCCGTCGTTCCCGACCACACCGAGGGCCAGCTCTTTGCCAAGTCCATCCTGCCGGCGTTCGTGCTCGCGCTCTTCGTCTTCGTGATGACGCTCTCGCTGGGAACGTTCTTCTCCGGGAAGAACGGCTACAAGGTCAACGCGTCGCAGGAGCTCCTCACGATCGGCGTCTCCAACACGGTCTCCTCCATGTGCGGCGCGTTCATCTGCAGCGCGTCGTTCTCGCGCACGGCGGTCGTACACACGCTCGGCGCCAAGACGGTCCTGCACGGCGTCATGGCGCTGCTCATCATGATCCTGGCGGTGACGCTCATCACGGAGCAGCTGTACTACCTGCCCAAGTGCATCCTCGCGATCATCGTCATCAACGCCATCGGTAAGCCTCACGCTGACGTCAATTCTCACTCTAGCCCCATGGGTAGGTAGGCATGGGTAGCATTAGACCTGTGTGTCTATCTGCCCAAGTGCATCCTCGCGATCATGGTCATCAACGCCACCGGTGAGCCTCACCCTAACTTCAGCTCTCACCTTAGCATCAAGGGGTAGGTAGGCATGATAGCAGTAAGCCTGCTCATGCGACCTGCCCAAGTGCATCCTTGCAATCATTGCCATGAACGCCGACAGTACGTGACTGCATGCACGTGATGTTTATGCAATCTGTGTAGGGTAGGTATGCATCAATGCCATGATACGTTCCTACAATAGTGGCTCAACGCTGTACCTCCACCAGGAACGTCTGCGTTGGCGTGATTTCACTCCACTTCTCTGCTTGTTCATTGAATACCTATGTTTGTCGTGCCAGTCCCACGTCTTAAATACTTTGTTCAAGTATTGATTGCGCATGTACCCTGGTTATCCACAACTTAAAAACCTGGCGATCGCAACTTTTCAAACTCCGCATGATCCACAACTTAAAACTCTGAAGAGCTTGCCATCTGACCCCCCCCCCCCCCCCTGTCATGTGCGCACCTCTCGTCTCCCTCAGGCTCCATGCTTGAGTTCCGCCACGGCGCCCGGTACTACAAGACGAGCAAGTGGGACTTTGCGGTGTGGCTGGTGACTTTCATTGTCTGCCTGCTCGCGGGCGCACAGTACGGCATCTACGCCGGCGTCGGCCTGGCGCTGCTCATCATGCTCTTCCGCTCCGCGTCCTCCAAGATTGTGGTCCTCGGCAGGTACGTATGTTGCAGTATACTGGGCTACCTAATCGCCCCTTGTAGGTAGGTAGGTATGCTAGCACTGGTGTGCCTCCTTGCGTGCGCGCAGTACAGCATCTATGCCGGCGTCGGCCTGGCGCTGCTCATCATGCTCGTCCGCTCGGCGTCTTCCAAGATTGTGGTCCTCGGCAGGTGCGTGACAAGCGCTCAAGCGCTCAACATACCGTATAGCTTGGTCAGAGATGGGCATGTATGCTCATCGGGTAGGCATGCTCAGCAGGTGCGCTGCTCTGCTACCTACCGCTGTCTCAGAGATGGGTAGGTATCGGTGTTAGCATGGGCCTGGCGCTGCTCATTGTGCTCTTCCGCTCCGCATCTTCCAAGGTCGTGGTCCTCGACAATTTCATATTGGCTCATACATACCTGGTGCGTGTCGGAGATGGGTAGGTATGCTCATTTGGTGGGCATGTACAGCGGGTGCGCTGCACTATATACCCACCGCTTTCTCAGAGAGGTAGGTATCTATGTTAGCATCGACCTGACGCTGCTCATCATGCTCTTCCGCTCCGCGTCCTTCAAGATCATGGTCCTCGGCAGGTGCGTCGCAGGTGCATCGCAACGGCTCAACATACCCATGTGCAAACGGTAGAGTTGGGTGGGTGCTCGCCCTCACCCAACCAAGCACGTCCAACATCGATCATGAACGGCAGTACTGATACGCTGCCGCCGCGTGCACTACTGACTGAACTCCTGCCGTGTTGTCTCCTGCTGTGTTGTCTTCGCTGTGCCGCAGGCTGCCCGGCACGACCGTGTACCGCAACGTTGAGCGCTTCCCCATGGCCAAGGAGACCGAGGGCGTGAAGATCGTGCGTCTCGACGGCAGCCTCAACTTCGCCAACTGGGAGAAGATCGTGCACACGCTGCAGGGCCTCGCCACCAAGGACATCCACTCCATCGCCTTCGACGCAAGCGCCATCACCACCATCGACAGCAGCTCGCTGCGCGGCCTGCTGGAGCTCGTTGATGTGAGTGACTTGAGTCAATGAGTTGAGAAGTGAGAGAAACACGGAGGGAGCAGTTGAGATGCTCGCTGTGCAGCCTGCTGGAGCTTGTCGACGTGAGTGACTTGAGTGAATGAGTAAGGGAGTGAGCGAGTGACGCGGAGTGGTATGGATGCTCGCTGCGGCTTGTTGCAGCGCGTTGACATGAGTGTTGCTGCTGCTGCGGTTTGTGTTTCATTTGCACTCTCATGAGATTGGATATGGGGATCTGTTAGGTGTCACAGGCAATGTGTGCAGCCACAGGGTCATCACAAGGTCCACTAGGGTGCATGAGCTCTGATGTCAACTTGTGATGAGCTTGTGATGCGTGTGCATACATACTGCGTAGGCCTTCACATTGTCAAGACAATGAACCCTTGCCTTGAATGTCAGGGGAAGGGTCGAGTGAGGGTGATCCTCAGCCATATGTGTACATGCGCTCAGTTCACACGCGCACCTCGCAGCCCATCGCTTCACACCATTGTGCGCATGGTTGCTACAACGCTCACTTAACAATCTACTTCACCTCGCCACAAACACACATTGCTACCCGACAGTAGTCGCTAAACAGCCCACTTCTCTCCGCCACAACACTCTGCAGGACTTTGAGACCAAGGGCGTGAAGCTGCTGCTGGCCAACTGGAAGGCCCCCCAGCGCGACCTCCTCGAGCGCAGCCACTTCTACGAGCACGTCACCGACGACACCATCTTCCTCACGCTGCACGACGCCGTGATCTATGCCAAGACGCGCGTCGTGTCGCCCAAGCCGTCCTCGGACGAGAAGAACGATCCCGGTGAGTCACCACTTAAAGTTTTGTTTTGGTTGTGTTGTTGAAGTAGTGCTTTCATGCTGCACGACGCCGTTATCTACGCCAAGACGCGCGTCGTGTCGCCCAAGCCGTCCGCGGACGAGAAGTACGATCCCGGTGAGTCACCACTAGAACTTGTTGTGTTTTATTGTTGAAAAAAGTGCTTTGGCCAGCGGCGGCAACGGCGACCAGAGCTTTCACCATTTGATACTTGTAGGTACTCAGCAGCTGACGCTATTGCACAGCTGAAATGTGTATGGAAACATGTCACTGGTTACCCATCGTCTTGTGCATGCGCTCTCAAGCCGCTATTGGCATGCGGTGCCCCCCTCTCTTCTGCCTTCAATGAGGTAGCACGTGCGCCTGCCAGTGCACCCCTTCAGCGCGCACTGCTGTGGATTGCGTACTCTCTGATGCAGCGCCAATCGACAGCACTCGTCTACCACTGATCGTCCGCCTCCCCGTCAGCACACGTGCACGCGCAATCACACTTATCCTGCCATGCCACAAGTCAACAAATCTTTGCCATGCACATTGCTCGGCTACCATAAATGCCTGTACGCATCTACGCCACTCTGCCTTCCCTCAAGACAACAAACCCAATCTCTGCCTTCGCGCATTTGCCCCGCAATGCCCGTAGTCACCTAGAACACTCTGCCTGCGCTCAAGCCAATTAAAACAAATCTGTGTCCTTGCGCATTTGTCAACAACTCCCAATAATAATGCCCATACTTACAGCACCTAAGCCGCTCTGCCTACCGCTGCTCGCTGCCGCAGCCACCATCACCGAGGCCGGCGGCCATGTCTGGCGCGTCGGCTACACTGACTCCACCGCTGACGCCAAGGGCGAGCCCGCGGCGCCCTCCAACTTCTAATGCAGCAGCGCTCGGCACCGCAGCAGCAGCAGTGCTCAGGGAGTGGGCGCAGGGCCCCGACTCTCGGTCCGATTCCCGATCCGCTTTCTGGCGCTCAATCCTCGGCACACATGCAGCCGGCACTATGTACTGCCGGTGCCCCCCCCCCCGTCCCCCAATGCTGAGCATCCACCGCTACTGTTGCGAGCAGCTGTAACCGCCCCCGCCCCCCCCCTTTCTGCTCGCACTCTCCCCTTCCGCGCGATGCTGCGGGCTGTGACCGCCGTGACCGATGCAGGGGCAACAGCGCTCTTGTGCCGGTGGAATAACACAGGCGATTTCCCTCCAGCAAGTGGCGCAACGCCGCAATACTCCCCGCCACCCTCGCCCCCTCGCCCGTTTGCTTTCTAATACATACCTACATAGTGGACCCCCTGTCCTGGGTTGATCCCGCCAGCATAGTCTTCCGCTTAGTAAATACTTGACGGTAACTATCCCGGATCTGGATCGGAATATGGTGCGCCATTGGATGTAGCAGTGCACCCCCCCTTCCAAACTCTGCCTCTAGGGCATACTCTCCACGACCCTAGTGTAGGGTTCCTTCGGGGGCTGTCCCAAGGGGCTTCCACGTACGCGCTCTCTCCAACCCTAATGCTAGGGCACCTCTCCTCCAACCCTAGCACCAGGGTTCCATTCCGATACACAGGCCTCAGTCAGGCCTTGTGCCCTCAGGCGTCCTTGCCATCTTCCAGCGGCCATCTACATGATTCCTCTGCCGCCGCTTTTCCCCAGGTGCCTACTTCAAGCTGGTATTGCTATTTGAAGTCGGTCCCCTCGCGCAACGGATGCCCGTTTACAGAGTACCTACGCCCCCCCCCCCCACCACCCCACCCCCCTCTTTTTCAGCACTGCGTGGTCTTTTGTGCATGGCCATGCGCGTTCTTCAATAACATTTGAGTTCCTTGTGCACAACCTTCACAAGTGGTGCCGCGGGCTCTCTTCTCTTGTGAACTGTGTGTTGCGCTTGACTGTGCCAGTGTGTGCGCTCTTGACCGTCGTGGTGCTGTCATACGGAATCCGCATGTCATGTATCTTGTGTCATGCTGAACAGCGGCACATGCATACATGAATGAAGCGCGCTTTCCCACATGAACTGTGTGTCGCCTGACACTGCCGATGTGCGCTCTTGACCATGGTGCTGTCATACCACATGTGCTTCCAGGATCCAGGTTTTTGACATATGTGCTTCCAGGATCCAGTTTTCTAACAGCTGCAGCACAGCAGCCACAAGTAGATGTTGCTGATGCTAGACCTCATGATGCGGAGAAACTTTGCAGCCAGGGCATAACCTTGTCTACAGACGCTTTTGAGACAAAGCCCAGGTGCAGGTACGGCAGGTGGGCCATGCCCTGTCTGCGTGTTGCGGATTGGGCTGGTCGCTAGGGCTGCTGCAGGACGCTTTGGGAAGCAGCGCGCACTGTCATTATGCTGCCATGCAAACTTGCCTCGGCAACAGCACCGCGCAGCGTGGGCATCAAAGCCTAGGACTTGATGTTTAGAAGAGTCATCTGCTCTGTGGACGGCGATGAGAACAACACTGCTTGTAGCTTGACAACTCACACGACACAGATGCCTGATATTGCATGCCCCAAATTCATTTGCAATGATGCGCATTGCGATGATAAAGGTGGCTCTCCGTGACATGCGATGGGCTGCACCCAAGGCGCTGCTCGCTGTGACTACTCTGGACTTGGCAGCATCAGAGGGCATACCATGCAGGCCGACCCGGTTGTACGAGACATGGCACAAGCTACAGTTTTTGCCAAGCAGGAAAAGCATGCTCACGCAATAGCCTGTGGCTCGCAGCTGAAAACAATTGAAAGAAACGGGGATGTACTTGCCTCCAGGACCCTGCCTTTGCGACCTCAGCGCCCCAACTTGCTACTGCAGTGGGTGTTCTATTTCACTGGCATGCTATACTGGATAGCCTGCGTTGTTTGGCACCATGTCTGCCATGTTTTGCCTGTGCAACAACATGATTCATTTGCGTGCCTGACAGCAGACCTTATGATTCAAGCGAGCATTAATCTACAGCCCGCACTCGCACTCAGTCACGCTGGCAGCTTTCGCTATTATGATTGCGTCCTGTGCCCCACACACGGGAACATCAGATAGCAACACATAGCAACACCCGATCTGTCGGGGTTCACGCTTTCGGCGACTCTCCCGTCCTCCACTACTTCAAAGTGGAAGTTCTATCATTGAGCTGGCAACTCTACATCCCTGAGAGTGCTTGAGGCCTGCGGACGATCACTGCAATCTGAATTCCACAAGGTCAGTTTCCGCATGCATCATATGACAGGCCGCAAGTTGTCTGACTGGACTTGATGTTTCGCTCACTCATGCTTCTTGCTTCTTTGCTTGTGTACACCGCATTCCCTTGTAGGTGCTGCAGCTGAAGCTTGTCATAAGCACAGCATATTGAAATGGACCTCTTGGGTGACCTGGTCGGAGGACGGGGGTGCGCTGCCGATGGCACCATGGCGGTGTCTGGCAACAATCCCTTGGGAAAGCTGGTCGACACTGTCATGGAGGGGAGCGCTGGATCACAGGTGAAAGCCAAAGAGGGAGAATTAGTTGTCGCTCATGCAATCACCGTAGCAGGTAATCATGCTAATTTTGGTCATCACAATGTGAGTAGGGAAGGCTGTGCACATGGTTGTCTCTTACAGAGAGGGCTTGAGAATTGAGGTTCCTTCCGTTTAGCACAGATGCCCAGTGGTTGCGGGTGGTGCCAGCAATGGAGCAGCCCACGAGCAGTCGTGCATATGATTTGATTGACGCTTTCTCTTGGCGGCGCTGCAGCCATGTGTATGGTGGAATGTCACCTTGAACATACCAGAAAGCTCAGCCGACCAATGTTGAACATAAATGGTGCATCTGCCCTCCGCCACGCACACACAAAACCGCGCGCTTGCGTACAGTGCTAACCGCTCGGCCAATCCAGCCCCTGAATCAGACTCAAGTGCTGCAAGTACGGCTGCGATCGTTAAGCGTGCATGAGCAACAGCTTCATTACGTACTCCAAACCTCGGTGTCGCTGATATTCCGTGTTGAGCACTGTGCAGGTGCACGGCAAGGCGGGGCCTGGCCGGGGCAGCTCAGCAGCGGCCATGATGGGGCCGGCGGGGGCGGGGCCGCAGGGGGCGGCGATTCATGGGGGTCTGATGCATGGAATGGCTGCGGGCATGGCAGGTGCAAACTTCAACTCAATGTTGAACAAGAACTTCAATGTTGATGTTGTTCACCTTCACACACGTGTCATGTGCGGCGGTGCACCACTGATGAAGTTTGTCACTTGTCTACTTAGCGCTTGATGTTGCACTGAGGTGTTGCACAGTGAAGTACTTGATGGGGCCAGTGAGTACGGGGCCGCAGGGGGCGGCAATACAAGGCAATCTGATGCATGGGATGGCTGCGGGCATGGCAGGTGCAATCACACGCGTGACGTGTGTGGCAGTGCACCACCATGTGTCACTTTTCTGGCACTTGATTGTGTAATCACTGAGGTATTGCACAGTGAACTATTTGATGGGTTCAGCGGGTGCGGGGCCGCAGGAAGTGGCAGTATATGGGGGATTGATGCATGGAATGGCGGCGGCGGGCATGGCACGTGCATGTACACACGTGTGACATATTTATGGCGCATTGCACCATCAGGCGGTGAACTCTTTCAGTCTTCCAATGCTTCACTTCACTCGGAAGCACTTCCTCATAGAGTACTTGTTGCGCCAGCGGATGCTGGGGCACACCCTGGGGGGTGGCAGTACTCAGATGCATGGATGGCTGCAGGCAGGCTCGTTCGCTTACGCGCAAGTGTTCATGTTTTCGATGCGTCATGTCGATGAGATAATTTGAAGTGTGTGAAGTTGTCTGAAAACTATGGCGGTCGATGGGTCAACCCAGATGCGGCGGGGTCCAGCGCGCGCGTGAACCTAAGCCAAGGCTTAGGGTCAGCGTTGCTGTTCGGCTGCCGGGCCCAGTAAGTGCTGACGTTGCGTAAGGCACCTAACCCGAACCCTAACCCTAAACCCTCGTTGCCGCCATCGACGCAGCCAGGCTGCAGGCATGGCAGGCGTGCGTGCACGTGTGGTCGGGATGGTGCGCGAGGCAAAGCCACTGGTGCGCTGCTGGCTGCTCATTTCACGCAGGCATCGCTTGCCAGTGCGCGCATGCCTACGCCTCTGCTCGACTGAGCATCCGCGCATCACGCCGCTCCAATGAGGGCTAGGGTTAGGGTGAGGGTGAGCTTGCTATCGCAACCTCCTCAAGTTTACCGAGCATTCGTGTCATTTGTGCGCGCTGCTTTGCCGCTGCAGCCATGGCAGGCCCGCGAGGACCCATGATGGCCGGACCGCCGATGGGCGCCCCGCAACAAGGTGCGCGCCGGCTCAACTTTAAGTTCAAGTTTTCATAACTTCAAGTTTACGCTCTTTGTTCAGCCACGCGGCATGCTGCAACGCCAGCGAGCTTCCAAGCTGACACCATTACGTCCCTGACTGCAACTGATTGGCACTTATACATGTGTACTCGACCGAGTGAACCCGCGCGATGAGATGTGTTCTGTTTTTGTAACATCCTATTGTCAGCCAGTACCTCATTTGAAGTACGCACTTGCGCAGTAGTATGCACACTCGCCTTAGTCCCACGATCACCTGCGACCACGCCCCGAATGCATTGCGTCAGCCATCATTTTCCATCCATGGCACGACGACAGCCGGCACGCCTCGCGTGCTTCACAGCAACGCTCAGTAGCCCCCCATCCGCTTTGTAACTCCCATGTATCTGCTGAGCAATGACGCCCCTGTTCGACCACTGTCGTCATCGCAGGCATGATGCTGCAACAGCAGCAGGGGATGGGTGGAAACTGGGCGGCGGAATTCGGCCAGCAGGGGTGGGCGGCAGCGGCGCCGCCGCCACATATGGCACAGGTATGTACACATAGGCAAGGGGTATGTATTAGCCAGGGGGCTATAGGGGGCGCTTGGTGCGCCGGCAACCTCCACCTTAGTCACCTTGCATGTAGTCTGTGCGCTCGAGAGTACTTCCCTGCATGTAGTCCGTGCCACCACCTATGGCGCACGTATGTACATAAAGGTAGGGGTGGGGGGGGTATGGTGAGGGTGGTGATGAGCCGGGGGGTATAGGGCGCTCAGCTGCCAACCTCCACGTCAGTCACCACTTTCATTTGTACTCTATGCACTTGAGGTTATTTCCCTGCATGTAGACTCCGCTCTCGAGAGTATGTATTCACAGGGGTATTAGGTGTCCGCAACGTAGTGTTGCGAATGCGTCCATCACGACGAAGCCCTCGGTCTTTGAAGTGCATACATACAGAAGTATAAAATACGCGTACTCCTGTACTTTACAGTGTACTGTTTGCATACCTGGACGCGGAGGCCCGCGCCGACGCATGCAGCACAGCTGCGCTCTGTGCTTGCGAATGTAACGCTCGCGGCAGTGCTCTGTGCATAGACGCAGCTTTGCACTTCGATATCCGGCCTGTCGGGGCAAAGCGGCGCCTGTAGGTGAGGTCAGGCCAGGGCTCAGAGTGCCCCCCCGCCACACGAGCAGCTCGTATTTCCTGCCTGTAACTTCAATTGAAGTTCCATTCATGTGTGCGGTGGGCTGTGCCAGCCTGAATGGAACCGCCGTAACCTCTACTGGGCACTGGCGTGGCACACGCGCAGCGTGCAGAGACGCGGCTCCGCGCGCAACGGCGCAAACTTCAACATTGAATTTATCTGCGCATGCGGCGGGTCGCGCAAGCCTCGGCGGAACCGCCGCCAACTCTACTTGGCGTTGCCGCTGGCGCAGCAGTGCTCAGCGCACAAGCGGCGACACGACTCTGCGCTTTGACGCCTGCTTTGTTGGGGTCAGGGTCCAGCGGTAGGTTCAGGCTGGCGGGGGGTTAAGGGGTAGGTGGTAAGTCTTGCGAGCGCCTGATGCAAACTTCAACATTGAAGTTGCTGTTTCGTTTGTGTGTGCGGTTTTGGCTTCGCGCAGTTCGAGGGCGCGGGGGGGGGGCGCTCAAAGAACGGCCATTGGACTCTGCATTCCTGATTCAAACTTCAACATCGCACTTCTGTTTGTTTTGGCTGTGCGCAGTTCGAGGGCGCGTGGGGGGACGCCCGCATGCATGGGCCGCCGCCGCCGCACATGATGATGATGGAGCAGCAGCGGCGACAGCAGGTGAGAGACCGGCCTGCTGATGAAGTTCAAAACTTGAGTTTTTGCTGATCAAGTCTAAAACTCCAACTTTTTCAAAGGTGTGCTGCGGATGACCAGCTGTAATTCAGAAACTAGCAACCCTGACCACCTCCAACTAGCAAGGGATTGCCATGCGTGGCGATGAAGTTTGTGTTGCAAGTGGCGCAGCGTTGTCTGAGCACGCTGCCAGTGAAGTTTACGACTTCAACTTTCTGCGCGCAGCCGCAGTGGACCGAGCCTGGTATCATCCTACGTTCGGGGCAGCAGCGTCAACGGCAGCACAAGAAGGCAGTCCGCACGCCATGCGCATGCCACGAATGGCCTGGCGCGCAACTGACAGCCACAGTCTCGCACTTGACGGTTACACCATCCACCTGCGCCTGGTGGCCATGCAGATGGCACATGTGGCACGTGGCAACTTTGCCCACTGACGGACAGCGTCAGGCGCACACGATGACGAGCACACAGTCCGCCTGCGCACCCTTTGGCCGTGCAAATGGCACATGTGGCACGCAGTACACATTTTGCCGGTTACTCCATGCGGATGACACGTAGTTGTTATTGCGCGCTGCGAACGGTACACACTGAGACGGCTACACCATGCCCCCCCGCCATGACCATGTGTGTGCCTATGACTGCGCACGCCGCGCAGCAGCACATGGCCGTACTCACGCCGCGAATGGCCTGGCGTGACGTGCGCCGCTGTAACTGACAGCCACAGTTACGCAATCTGACGGTTGCACCGTCCACCTGCGCCCGCTGGCCATGCATAAAACGCACACGTGGCACGCGGTACACATCTTACAGTAACACCACGCCCCCCCCTGTGACCGCGTGTGTATGGTCGCGCGCTGCACGGTACTGACGGTTGCACCATGCCCCCCCCCAATGACCACATGTGCCCACTTGCGCGCGCTGTGCAGCAGCACATGGAGGCCATGCGCATGGCGCACATGGCGCGCGGCACGCCGCCCCACAACTGCAACCGACTGTAAATCGTTGATGATATCAACTGCTTCTGTAGAACTTGCGGTTGACTACACCATGCCCCCTCGTGACCACGTGTGGTTTACAATTGCGCTGTGCAGCACATGGAGGCCATGCACATGGCTCACACGGTGCGCGGCGCGCCGCCGTAGCTGACGGCCACAGTTACGCAACCTGACGGTTACACTGTCCGACCTGCACCCGCTGGCCATGCGAAAGTAGCACACGTGGCACGCGATACGCACTGACGGTTGTGCCATGCCCCTTTCCCCATGGCAGCACATGGAGGCCATGCGCATGGCGCGCATGGCGCGCGGCGTGCCGCCCCACAACTTCAACTGACAGCATGACATTGATGATATCTTCTTCAACAAATTCTGCAGCGCATACCATGATGCTTGCGCTTTGTCGGTGACGCCACACACCTCCACCCTGCGCGCTGTGCAGCACATGGAGGCCATGCGCATGGCGCACATGGCGCGCGGCGCGCCGCCCATGGACGCGGCGTGGGCCGAGTCGCGCGCCGGCCCGCCGATGGACGCCGCCTGGGCGGAGGCGCGCGGGCCCAACTTCAACTTCAACCAGGCCTGGGGGGGATCGCAGGGGGGGCCGGTGAGAGTCGTAGAAACACAAGGGCCGGTGAGGATATACAAAATATATGTACATACTAGCGCATCATAGGGGGTTGATACCGCTACACGTGGCTTATCACTGGCTAAGGCGCGCGGGCCCAACGTCAGTTCCAACCTGGCTTGGGGGGGATCGCAAGGAGGGCCGGCGAGAGTCGTAGAAATACGAGGGCCGGTGAGGATATACACGCTACACATATACGCATACTAGCGGTCTTCGGGGTGCGGTAACGGTGCATTCAGTTTGTTTACCAAGGTGCTCACAACAGCGGGCCCAACTTCAACTTCAACCAGGCATGGGGGGGGGAGATCGCAAGGGGGGCCGGTGAGGGTAGTCGCAATGCATAGGCCGATGAGATATACATGCTATATGTATGCATGCTAACGCGTCGTAGGGGGGTGGTAACGCTACATTCAGCTTATTTCAATACCAAGTCAGGTGATCAAAATTAGTGTTTTTCCCTCATCCCTGATGCAGTTTGCAAGCTCACCTCGCAGGCCTGAGGCATCTTGGTGGCAGTAGGTGTACACATTACTTACCGAGCGCCAGCATGTTTAGTCATGTTCACATAGAATGTTCCGCACCGCCAAGACTGGCAGTCAGGCTTCACAGCAGCCCCAACTGTAACCCTAATCCATGTGTTCACATCGCATGGGCATGTGCAGCCTCAGGCGCACTTCAACTTCAACGCGTATAGAAGTATACTACAAGTAGTTATACATAGTTGCGTGCACAATGCATTTTTTGATTACATACATATGGTATGCACTACTCTTCAACGCGTACAGAAGTACTTCGATGCATACTATCGGTAGTTGAGCATAGTTGTGTGTGTATATACATATCCTCAAGTAGATACATATATTAAAAATAGCACTTGTGTCATTATAGGGTCAATGCTGTTCATTATACTAGGCTGACGTGCAGCCGCAGCAGCAGTTCAACGCGTTGTGGCATACTTCAAGAAGAAGTATAGTACTTATCTCATCTCATATCTCACATCACATGCGTGGTGTGGCATATATTACTTCTCTCATCTCTGGGTCGGTGCTGTTGTTTTCATCATGTCGGCGCGCAGCCTCATGCGCACTCATGCGCACTGCTGGGCCACTCCATCGCTACCGGGTCAATGCTGTTGATCAGCACTTACATCAGCCCATTTCATTTCGTTCGCATCCTGTTTGACGTGCGGGCGCACTTCAACGCGGCGTGGCAAGGGCAGGCTCATGCTGTTGTGACCAGCAAAATCATTCACCACTTCACATCAAACAACACGAGCAATGCCATTTCTTGTTCACATTGTGTCGCCGTGCAGCCTCCACCACATCAGTATGTTCATCCTGACCCTCAACCTAGTCCATTTGTTCGCATCGCGTTGACGCACATCCTCAGGCGCACTTCAACGCAGCGTGGCAAGGGCAGGCGCACGGCCCGCAGGCGCACATGGAGGCGGCGTGGGAGGGGCAGGACGCAGCGTTGCGAGGCGCCGAAGCCGACGTTGCCAGCGCATCGCACCAGGTCCGTTGAGCAACTTCGTTGTCGTATTCATACTTTGAAGGTATTCAGTACATATACTCTTTGTGAAGTATGCGTATACTTCAAGTGTATATGTGTGTGGGCAGGACGCAACGCCGCGAGGCGCCGAAGCCGACGTTGCCAGCGCGGCTCACCAGGTCTGTTGTGCAACTTCATTGACTCACTCATACACTTGTTGAAGTTATGTATACGTTCAGATACTACTATATGTAGTCTCATTACACTCGTTGAAGTATTGGTATACATCAAGTATAAATAAACGTAGGCAGGTTGCCGCACCCCAACGCGCCAAAGCGGACATTGCCAGCGCGTCAAATCAGGTGCGCTGCAGAAACGTGCGGCTGTTGTGACTACTTCAAGTGTGCCCGTGTGTACACGTCAGACATGGTTGAGACGCCTCACCCCACCGCGCCGAAGCCGACGTTCGCGAGCGCGTCAAATCAGGTGCGCTGTGCAACCTCATTGATTCACTCTTACTTCAACTTATGCTTTGTGCTGTGGTTATACTCCAAGTATGCACGTGCGTACCAATCAGATATGTTTTAGGACACAGCGCCGCGAGGCGCCGAAGCCGACTTTGCCAGCGCACCCCACCAGATGCGCTATGCACCTTCATCGACCTTTTCATATAGAGCATGCTATACTCCTTGAGTACACCTATACAGTGTTGTTCCTACTTCAAGTATACATGTAGGCAGAACGCCGCACCCCTCTGCGCCGAAGCCGACGTCGTCGCCAGTGCATCCTACCAGGTGCGCTGCTACTGTGATGCGTCGCCGCTGGTGCCTGCAAGCCGCTGTACGCTGCTCGCTACTTCAGTCTCATGTTGTCAGAGCGTCAGTCGGGCTCCATGCTGACCAGGCAGCAACGCTCAACACTCTTTGTATATATATTCTCACGGCTTGTGCCGCTGGATGTCAACTAAGGTTTAACATCGCTCTGCCTTGCGCAGCGCAAGCACGCGATCATGAACTTCAAGTGTCAGTTCACTTTGCGTGGGTAGCATAGAGCGAGCAGGCTGCCCAAGGCACATGGAGCGAAGCCTAACCCTAGCCCTAAATCAAGCCCAACAAAGACGCCATGGAAAAAAAATGTTCTTGAAAGCAATGCTTCGAAGTAGTAATGCTAACAAATAACAATCTGCCTTGGCTCAGCGATAAACATGGTAATGAGGTATTCATACCTTGTTCATCGCAATGACTGCATGCCTTCGGCGAAGCGTGGAGCGGTGTGGACACAGTGAAGAGTGAAAACAGGCAACATGCGGCACGTAGAGCTTACACGAATCCTGATTGTAACCCTAACCCTACCTCAAAGACGCATCAAAGCAATAAGAGCTTCTAGAAAGCAAAGGAATGCAATGAACGATAATCTGCCTCCTCAGGTAAGTTTACAAGTACCGTAACACGCCTTGCGTATCTGCAGGCCTTTGGCGAAGCGTGGAGCGGCGTGGACACGCCTGAGGGCGCGCGCATGGGCGAGGCCTGGACAGAGAGCCAGAAACCAGGCGAGTGACGCTCCCTCTTTGCGTAACGATAGCATCGCTCAGTATGTGGAGATTTATGAATATTTGCAAGCACTGCATAGAAGCAGCAAGCGCGTTTGGCACGTGAAGACAAGGGCACGCGCATGCGCGAGGCGTGGGCGGAGAGCCAGAAACCAGGCGAGTGACGCTCCAATTGAGGCAGGCTTGAAGTTGTACACTGCGCATTGCCCGACGCGTGATGACGCAGTGCGAGGGTCTCGACGAGTCCCGAGTCTTTGTGACAGCGAGGCGTGGACGGAGAGCCAGAAACCAGGCGAGTGACGCTCCTCTTCACGTACCGGCAGCATCGCTCAGCATGTCAAGATTTGTCAAAATAATACTGATGATTGCTCCCCGCGTAGCAGCAGCGAGCGCGCTCGGCGCGTGAAGACTCACTGATCACCGCCCTGTTTATGCAGCCGCCACTGGTCTGGATGCTGCGTGGAGCGATGTGGAGGGCGCCATGGGGATATCATACACCTACCTGTATAAACCGACGAGTGTAGTATATACTTTTATGCGCGTCTGATGTGGAAATGACACCATCTCATGTATGGCCCATCACCGCCGCCGCTACAGCCGCCGCGGGTTTGGACGCCGCATGGAGCTATGTGGAGGGCGCCATGGGTAGTATACACATGTGTCTGCAAGTCTCCGTCGCACTTCCAAGTGCACGACTTTGATTGATGATCGTATCTATCATGTGCTGTTGACACTGCGGGCTTACGGCTCACCATCCTGTTCATGCAGCCGCCACCGGTTTGGATGCCGCGTGGAGCGATGTGGAGGGCGCCATGGATATCATGCACAAACCTGTATAAACCGAAGTGTGATAGAAGAGTATAGTTTATAAATGCGCGTCTCATGTGGAAATCACACCACGTCATGTATTGCCCATCGCCGCTGCCGCTACAGCCGTCACTGGTCTGGAAGCTGCGTGGAGCGATGTGGAGGGCGCCATGGAGGCGGCCTGGCAGGAAGCCAAGGCCAGCGACGACCCGGAGCTCGTCAAGATCTGGGAAGATGTAAGAGTTGGGGTTAGGGGTAGGGCTAGGGTTGGGGCTAGGGGTAAGGGCTAGGGTTAGGGTTATCAGTTCTCATCATGAGCATTAGGGTCAAGATCTGGGAAGATGTAAGAGTTAGGGTTAGGGTTAGGGTTAGGGCTAGGGTCAGGGTTAGGGTTACCAGTTCTCATCATGAGCATGAGCATTAGGGTTAGGGTGATGGTCAAGATCTGGGAAGATGTAAGGGTCAGGGTCAGGGTAGGGCTAGGGTTAGGGTTACGAGCTTTCATAATGAGCATCAGAAAGGATCGTAACGCGTGTTAGGGTTAGGGTCAGGTTACGAACCCTCGTCATGAGCGTCAAAAGAGATTCTAAGGTGTACGAGTACTGGCGCTACGTGGAAGTGAAGCCAAGGGATGTGCAAGCCTGATACAGTAATGTCTGCAGGAACCGGAGCCCGTCATATTATTAGAGGACGTAACGGAAGTGCTGGAACGCTTCTTCAGGGCCTGTGCAACCGACAAGGGTTAGGGTTAGGGTTTGGGTTAGGGTCAGGCGTCAGAACCATGGCAGTAGTTTCTTCAGCATGTTACTGGCGGGGCGCCTGTGTCAGTCTGGACTTCAAAGCAGTAATATCTTCTGTATGTTACTGGCGGGACGTTCGCTGGCGCGCCAACACTGCTCTCCAAGCAGAGGGTATGCACGTATATCACATATGTGCTTGCAGCACGCAGGACTCCTCTACCTCTACAACACAAAATAGTGTCGCTGCCTGGATAATAAAAATTCAGGGCCAGAGTTATGTGGCAGCACGTGAACACTATTTTTACGCTCACAGGGGCAATGACAGCGATGGTGAGGCACAGGGTTGACGTTAGGGCTAGGGTTAGTTTGCGCTGCGAGGGCTAGGGGTGGGATTAGGGTTACGGTGAGGTTAGTGAAGGTTAGGGATCCAGTTAGGCTGAGGATTAGGGTTGGGGTCAGGGTTATGGTGAGGGGTGAGTGGGGGTTAGGGGTCAGGATTAGGGTTAGTCTTAAGGATTAGGGTCGCTGCGCGTGCGGAGGTTGGGGCGCGTAGGGTTAGGGTTAGGGTTAGAGTTAGGGTTAGCACGGCAGGACTTGCAATGAAGGGCTTGTCTGCTTGGTAAGCGGTGCATGGGGCAGGGGACGCACAGCAGTGCTCAGCATCAATGGAACCAACGAGCTCAGAGCGTTCGAATCGATGCGCAAGCATGCACAGCAGCGCTAGCACCGCCTCAGAGCGCTGCCCCCGTGATGAATGACAATGACCGTGCTGTTACTGTCATCATAGTGATGATGAACAAGTTCAGAACAATCAATGACAAGCACGCACTTTTCATTAAAACAACAAGTATTCTGACCCCCAATCGCGCGCTCCCCCCCCCCCCTCATCCCCCACCCCGCACAGCCCGACGCACAACGGGAGCCCCTGGAAGACGTATGGGCGCGCACGGCCGCAAAGCTCGAGGCCATGGGCGGCGAGACGCTCCCCAATGGCGAGGTACGTGGGTATGTATATCATGTTGGTTTAGTTGGGTAGATGCTTACCTATGAGTGTCTTAAAATCGTCTTCAAAGCTCGAGGCCATGGGCGGCGAGACGCTCCCCAACGGCGAGGTATGTGGCTATGTGTTAGTTTTGTTGAGGTAGGTAGATGCGTTAGGTAGGTAGATGCCTACCAGTTCTAAAAATTCTTTTGAAAATCGTCTCAAGCTGGAGGCTATGGGCGGAGCTACCCAACGGCGCGGTACGCGGGTATGTATGCTTCCAGTATGGTAGATACCTGCCTGCCATTGTTTCTGCGCTTGAGGCGATGGGTGGCGAGATGCTCCCCAACGGCAAGGTCTGTGGGTATGTATGACGCTGCTTCAAGGTACGTACCTACCTGCCAGTGTCTCTGTGATGCTAGTAAGCTAGACACCTACCTGCCAGCGTCCCAAAAATTCTCTTCGAAGCTCGAGGCTATCGGCAGCCAGATGCTCCCCAACTGATGGGATGCCAGCAAGGTAGATGCCTGCCTACTGGAGGACAACACGTATGTGGGCGTGTTTGGTGCTTTCAGAGCAACGGTAATTGGCAGCCACCTGTTTCCTGTGGGTTCCTCTTGTCGCCATGCTTTTGGTTGGTATACTGAGCACGCACCCGTTGCTCATCCGTTCTTTGTTGCCATTGCTTTGATTGTGATCTTATTTGGAAACTCACCTGCCTCTTCGTCTGTGTTGCAACACTCGGCGAACAGCGCGCGCTTGAGCCGTACGCGTTCCAGGACAAGAACCCCTACATGGACGCCGACCAGTGTCCGGACGCGTTCGCGGCGGGCATGCAGCACTTCAGAGAGGTGAGGCAGCGCTCATCGCCTGCCCAGGATAGCATATAAGCATATATCATGGCAGCACTCAGCGCCATACTGAGTGCCCGGACGCGTTTGCCACGGGCATGCCGTGCTTCGAGAGGTGAGGCAACGCTCAGGGTCAGAGTTATGAATAGCGGTGAGTAACCCTAACGACATGCAGCACTTCACGAGAGGTGAGGCAGCGCTCACTACCAGTTGGTCCAAGCGCGGCAATGCGGTTGTGTCAATCTGTACTGACGCCAAACACGTCCAAGTGGCATATGCACATGATGATGCGCCAAGTGTACAAATGCGATACCACCCTCTACATGTGCATTCGCCGTTGAAAGTCATTTGGCAGCGCTCACCTACGCCATGTCTCCTTTGCGTGCGCGCCGTGCAGGGCAACATTGCGGACGCGGTGCTGTGCTTTGAGGCGGAGCTGCAGAGGTATGTATGTATACATGTGTGTGTTTCATGTACCTTTTCTGATTCCTCGCTGAGGGCTTGTGTGTGTTCCTGGGGCTCATATGCATACTTCCAAACTCGTTCTTGCGTACCATCACCAACCGCAGCGAGAAGGCGCTGAGATGAGGGGCATGTAGGTATGTATCTGTTGTGCAAATAGTATTCTGTACTTCAATGTAAATAGTTCGTTACTCTACATGAAAGTACGCGCGCTGATAGCCAACAGCAACCGCAGCGAGAAGGCGCTGCCGGTGTATGAGGTATGTAGGTATGAGTTGGCGTGTGAGCAGTCGTTTCTACTCTGAGGTGACGTCTCCTCCTGCATCAGCGCCGCCGGAAACCCGTGTTTTGACGTCTCTTCGTGCACAAACGCTGTTCCAGTGTTTTGTCCGTCGTGAATGATTGCAGCGTGCGCCTGTCTGCTCAGGGCATGCCCAAAACTGTTGCTCGCTACCGTGTGTCAGGAGAGATCTACAGTTGAGGCGTGACAGCAACCCTAACCCTACGAACATGACATTTAGAGCGCACTGCCGCGGCACGCTTCACATGCGCGTCACAGCGGCCGTGGCAAGCAGCCTCTTGCACGCTGCGCAGGCGATTAAAACCTGGACCTAGACGTTTCAGGGATGAAGTGAGCTGCTATTTAAACCTCAACTTCTGGCTGTAGTCATTTCAAGTTCAACTGCTGCAGTGCTCCTCTATGCTCATGAAGGTGCGTCGCTCCCGCTGCTGCGCCGGCGTTGGCCTTCGTCTTTCGGATGGCAAGAACCTGCAAGCTCAACTTCAACTTCAACTGTTGCTGCCCTTTGGCACTGTTCACCAGTGCGAACTTCTCTGTAACTGTCGCTGCTGCTGTGCCATGGCGCAGGCACCCCGACAGCAGCGAGGCCTGGCGAATGCTCGGGCAGAGCCATGCAGAGAACGATCAGGTGCGCTTTGAACCTCAACTCCAACCTGCTGTGTGGATTGGTACTTTTATTATATTCCACTTGTGGCTGTGGAAATGCCATGTTGTAGGTGTGTCGCCTTGTTCTCACTCTTGGATGTAGCATGCAAAGCTTGCACGCCACACCCCGCCCCCCACATCACCCCCAACAAAGCACCCGCAAGCGACTGTCCCCCACATACTAGCAGGGATACCAAACAAAGCTGCAAGACTCTCCCCCCACAGACAGACCCGTCTTAGGGCCACCCAGCTCCACGCAGACTCCATCTCAAAGTTTTCATGCAGGCCAAGGTCACCATAATGGGCCCTGAACTGGAGATTGTGGCTATCTACGTGAACCCCGATATCATAAAGATAAGCAGAGGGAGTCACTGGGCGCCAGGCGCTGACGCTAGAAAGAAAGGCTATATAACTAAGCAAAGCATCGCCTCCTTGATGAGCGGGACGGTGGTTCACCGGGCCTCCCATATCACCCCCAACAAAGCATCCGCAAGCGACTGTCCCCCACACACTAGCAGGGATACCAAACAAAGCTGCAAGACTCTCCCCCCA
Organism: Tribonema minus; assembly: GCA_017506865.1. Classification (NCBI taxonomy): domain Eukaryota; class Xanthophyceae; order Tribonematales; family Tribonemataceae; genus Tribonema; species Tribonema minus. The sequence continues at coordinate 234,019 of JAFCMP010000042.1, forward strand.
CAGACAGACCCTTCTAAGGGCCACCCAGCTCCACGCAGACTCCATCTCAAAGTTTTCATGCAGGCCAAGGTCACCATGATGGGCCCTGAACTGGAGATTGTGGCTATCTACGTGAACCCCGATATCATAGAGATAAGCAGAGGGAGTCACTGGGCGCCAGGCGCTGACGCTAGAGAGAAAGGCTATATAACTAAGTAAAGCATCGCCTCCTTGATGAGCGAGGTCACGGCTCACCGCAGGCTGCAAGCCTGACAAGATATTGCCATTTACCGCTGCTAGTAACTTGTGGTTGGTGCCGTGGCGTGCAGCCGACTCCGCTTGCTCTCCAAGCACGCCAAGCCGCTCCCTGTCCCTCCTCCGCACGCCAGCCAGGGCTTCCGAGACACCACCACACGTTTGAAGTTCTCTCGAAGGGGCTACGCACGCTGGCATCACCTGGGGGCCGCTGGTGCTAGCTCCTGCAAGCCCTGCAGCCCAGCCCACCCACCAAACCAGCCGCATGTGGATTGGTACTTGTGCAAGTACAATGAGGGGGGGGGGGTTGGGTGCTTTCACCTCGCGCTTTGTGTTTAGGGGCCTTTGCACTCACGTCGCATGGCACTTAGTTGAGGTTGTCCAGATCACGCGCGGTGTAGGATCCAGCACTGAAGTGCAAACGCATCAAATGAAGAGCACAGCTCGAACAGCCAGTACTGGCGAAACGCAGCTTCCTGACCAGCACCCATGCGCTGCCTGTGCCTGCCTCGTGTTTGCTTTCACACCGACATCGCCGCTGTCGCCGCCGCTGCCATTTTTCGCACTCGTCGTCGCTCATCTACACATCTGCTCCTGCTGCTGCTGCTGCTGCTGCCGCCGCCGCTGCTGCTGCTGCTGCTGCTGCTGCTGTGCTGCCGCAGGATCGTCTGGCCATTGGCTGTCTGGAACGATCCGTGGAAGCTGATCCCTACAATCTGGAAGCTCTCCTGGCCTTAGGTAAGGGCGGGGCGAGCATATGAAGTTTTAGTTGAAGTTAGAAGGGGCGAAGAGAGTACAGGTCAAAGTTGAAGATGACACTTGACGACAAATCAATCAAGCCTGAGAGTCTGACTAACGCCTCAGAACCGCAAGGGTGGGCTGTGTGAACAAGCCGGACTCCACAGGCACGCGCTGCGCAAATCGTGGTTGTCGAGCCAACCTGAGTTTGTGACCCTTACCCCCCAAACCTGAGCTTCGTGAATGAACTGGAGTGAACTTCCTCTACCTCAACTACGTCGTCCAACCCTACCATGGTGACTACTGAATATTCATATTGCAGGGGTGAGCTACGTGATTGAGCTGGACTCCGCGCGCGGCGCGGTGTGTACTCTCAAGGGAGTTGAACCAACGGCAATCCCCTCATCTGCCCCTACTCCCACCTAGAACCCTGCCCCTTCCGCCAACCCTACGTGCCCATAACTTGGACCGCGATATGACAGGGGTGAACCCTACCCCTTCCGCCCACCTTGCCCCTCATTTCCACCCCAAAATGGCAGGGGTGAGCTACGTGAATGAGCTGTACTCTGCGCATGCGCTGCACAAGGCATTGGAGTTGAACTAATTCCATTCACGATCCTCAACTGGGATGCAATCCTGCTCGGAACCCTACCTCTTATCTCGACCCTACATGTCTATCACTTTCTTCAACCCTCACACTGCAGGGGTGAGCTACGTGAACGAGCTGGACTCCGCGCCCGCGCGCTGCGCAAGGCATGGGGGTTGATCTGACAGCAATCCGAACCCTAACCCCACCCCTTATCCTGAACTCACAACCCTACCCCTTCCTCCAACCTTACCTGCCCCTCATTTCCACCCCAAATTGACAGGAGTGAGCTATGTGAACGAGCTGGACTCCGCGCACGCGCGCTGCGCAAGGCATGGGGGTTGTACCTAACAGCAATCCGAACCCTAACCCTACCCCTTATCCTAAACTCAGAACCCTCAACCTTCCGTCAGCTAACCCTAGCACTAACACTTCAAATCTCACACCGCAGGCGTGAGCTACGTGAACGAGCTGGACTCCGCGCGCGCGCTGCGCAACCTCAAGGCGTGGGTGGAGCACAACCCCAAGTACGCCGGCCTCGAGCTCAAGCAGGACGCGTACAGCGACGGCACGCTCATGGACGAGGTCGGTGACGCTCCGCAGGTCACATCATTGAAGTTTGATATCGGCATGTTTGAAGTTGGGTGCGTCCTCACGGAGGGTGGCGCTGCTGCTGCCGCAGCAAAAGTGTGTCGCGCGCGCGTGGAAACCCGAGTAGGCCATCCCGATTCTGGCCGACGTACGACTGCGCGCGCATGGACGAAGCCGGTGACGCTCCGCAGGACATTTTGTTGAAGTAGATGCGCGCGTGAATGGTACCCAGTTTCTGGCCATCGTGCAACGGCCATTGAGGGCCTCAAGCACAAGCGGGACGCGTACAGTGACGGCATGCTCATGGGGAGGAAGTCGGTGACGCTCCTCAGAGCACGCATTGTTGACGTTTGTACGCGCATGAAAGAACATGGATGGGCCATCCCTGGTCCTTTGGCTATTGTACGACGGCGCACGCATGGACGAGGCCGGTGGTGCCCAGCGGAGCACTTTGCGGAAGCGCTGTTGGAGTTTGTGTGCAGTCGGCATGCTTATGGCCGTGGCCGGTGATGCTCTGCAGGCTGCATTTTTGAAGTTTGTGGATGAGGCTGGAGACGCTCCGCACGATGGCGTGCATGCGTACAGCCCGTGAGCGTTAACCATCATGCGCACTTCACGTACTCCACAGAATGTACAGTGTGCGCAGGTGGTGCGGCAGACGCACTCGGCTGAGCAATGATGCACTGCGTCCGCCGGCGTCAATGCACCGACAATGCTCACCATGTCTGCGCGTCAACTCAGCTGCGCGTTTGACCTGTCGGATTGCCACTTTGGCCGTTTGCACGTGTGCTCGCCACCGTGCGCGTGCAGGTCATGCAGCTCATGCGCTCCGCTGAGCAATGGGACTTTGTGGACGCCGACGTCGAGGTCGTTGACGATGCTCACCATATTCGTCGATTGATATAGGCGCTGACCTCCTTTCCACACGACCTGTCAAATTGCCGCTTTGCACATGCCGGTGCAGGTCATGCAGCTCATGCACTCTGCTGAGCAATGGGACACCGCGGACGCCGATGTCAAAGTCGTTCTCGGCGTGCTCTTCAACGTCAGCCGAGACTACGATGCCGCCGTTGGCGCGTTCCGCGAGGCGCTGCGCCTGCGCCCCGAGGACCATTCCCTGTGGAACAAGCTCGGCGCGACGCTCGCCAACAGCAATCGCAGCGAGGAGGCGCTGCCCGTGTATGAGGTATGTATGTATGTGTCAGTTGATGCTTCGAGTATGTCAGTAGATTTTCTCTACGTTACTGCAAAGTATGAGCGCTGATAACCAACAGCAACTGCAGCAGGTTTTGAGGTGAGGGGCATGTATGTATGTATGAGTTGAAACTTCAAAGTATGCAAGTAGATTTATCCACACTTGGGACGAGACGAGTAAACGAGTACTGTACGAGTACTGGTATGACAATCGTGTACGAGTACTCGTCCTGAACGAGTACTGCCTCCGGAATGATGTACGAGTACTCGTCGTGTACGAGTATGGCCTCCGAAATCATGTACGAGTACTCGTCCTGTACGAGTACCGCCCCAGGATCCATGTACGAGTACTCGTACTGCACGAGTACTGCCTCCGAAATCATGTACGAGTACTCGTACAGTACGAGTCGCTCTGTACGAGTGTTCTACGAGTACGAGTACGAGTACGAGTGTTTCGACGAGTAATTGCCATTCATGTTTGTTTTGCGAAAGGTTGTGCGGGTTCTGCCGTGGCGATCGCGCGGTGGCGATCGCGCGTGGGGCATGCTCCGTAGAGTAGTACTGTGGCGTTGATGCTCTTGACTCCCTTGAAGGAGGTTGCTGATAGAGCACGTCAGCGTGCTGTCGCCATGCACAGACCCGCACGTCGTCATGCTCAGCTGGTGCCTCAACCTTGATGCGCGGCTTTCTCATTCCCCAGCATGTGCGCATAGTCCAAGGCTACTGTAGTCCATTTAAATAGTCCTATGGAGGTGAGTCTAGCACTGGCTATCCATCTCCGCCCGACCGGCTCATGTTCCGAACATTATGGACACTGAGCCGCCGCTTCAGTAGCGCGAGGTCTCAGCGAAACGCACCCCGTGGGGTACCCGTGGTACTCGTACAAGCACTCGTGGTACTCGTACATAGACGAGTACGAGACATTACTCGTACAGTAGCGGCATTTATGTACGAGTACTCGTCCTGTTCGAGTACGGCCTCCGAAATGATGTACCAGTACTCGTCCTGTATGAGTACTGCCTTCGAAATCATGTACGAGTACTCGTCCTGTACAAGTACGGCCTCCGAAATCATGTACGAGTTCTCGTACAGTACGAGTACTTGCGTACGAGTGCTTCTACGAGTACAAGTAACGAGTAAATGACTTGTCTCGTCCCAACTGTGGATTTATCTACTCTAATTCAAATCGAGGGGCATGCATGTATGCATGCATTGATAAGTGAGCAACAGCGACCGCAGCGAGGCAGCTCTGCCAGTGCATGAGGTCAGGGGCATGCATGTACGTATGCATGTATGTATGCGTTGATAAGTGAGCAACAGCAACCGCAGCGAGGAGGCACTGCCGGTGTATGAGGCATGTAGGTATGAGTTGATGTGTGAGAGATGTATGAGATGCGGGGCATGTATGTATGTACCAGCTGATATATAAGTAGTCCTCTGCTCAGCTCTACTGCAAAGTATGCGTGCTGATGGCCAATGGCAATCACAGCGAGGAGGCGCTGCCGGTGTATGAGGTATGCCGGTATCTGTTGTGTAAGTAGTCTTCTCTACTTCACTTCAATGTGAGTAGTCTTCTCTATGCTTCTTCATGGTATGCGCGTTGTGGTAGCCAACAGCGACCGCAGCGAGGAGGCGTTGCCGGTGTGTGAGATATGTACGCATCTGTTGTGTAAGCAGTCTTCTGTCAACTTCAGCTTTTGCCGCCGTCGGTGTTGAAGACCATGTCGCTGGCGAAACGCGCCCAATGTTTGGGCTAATGATGCTGAGCTGTTGCGCTGTGCGTTCACCTGACGTGCTGCTAGCACTGAAGATCAATCACGTCACTTGCGTAACGCGCGCAATGCGGGCTGTCGTGCTGTGTGCTCGTGCCGCAGGAAGCACTGAAGCGCAAGCCCAAGTACGCGCGCGCATGGCTCAACCTCGGCATCAGCCAGGCCAACCTCAGCCGCTACGAGCAGGTGAGAACCCTCCAGCGCCTACTGGTACTTCAACTTGAGGTTTCAGACTTGTGCTGTAGCGCCCGCACGTCGCTCAACCTCATTGCAGCCAGTCGCATGCAGATATGCGCTATGCAGAGTGTATGCAACCGGCCTGCCTTTAGCCCGTACCACCTAGTGCTGGTGCCACGTGTAAACTCTTACTCTAAACAACCCTTGCTCTCCTCCATGTGCGCTATGCCAAAGCTGAACGTCGTCATGACACAGAAGAACGCGATGACACCTGCAATGGGAAAGTTCAGAGACTTCTGCCGATTGTTACATTGCAGCCTCATCCGCTCACAAACACTGTACAGACTTCAACCATGAAGCGTTATTGCACGCGCTGCACCACACTTTAGACATCGCTGGTGATTATGCTTTGGAAGGAAGATGCAACGCGGCTGATAGACCACAGTCCTTCCGACACAGCTGATAGGCAGTGTGCAGTGGCTGCGTCAGGACTGAATCGCTCTGCTCAAGACCTCAATGCGATGCAGGCTTGTGTCAAAACTCAGGTATAGCCCATGTCGCTCTGTATGTGACCCATCAATCGTGGTGGTCAGCGCATCAATTCAAACTTCAAGCAGCTCTCCGGTTCGTTTAAGATCTGAATAGCCGTGCCTGTGATCTCTATGCGATGCAGGCTGCGTCCTGCTACATGCGTGTGCTGACACTGGGCATGCGATTGTGGGCAGAAAATCCAATTCAGCTGATAAAGCATAGTCCACTGCACTGGCTACTCAGATACTAAATTGCCCTGCCCGCGAAATCTATATCGTGCAGGCCGCGTCCTGCTACATGCGTGCGCTGACGCTCAACCCCGCCGCCAAGCACATATGGGCATACCTGCGGATCGTCTTCACATCGATGGATAGGTAAGAGATGCCCGCTTTTCTCAATCCCCTCCCCCCCCCCCCTTTCGAGGTGGATAGGTATGAGACGCCCACTTTTCTGAATCTCTGCCCCTTCCTATAAGAAACGCCCACTGTTCTCAATCCCCTGTCCCCCCCCTTCCACCCCGCTCCCCCTTGTGAGTGGGGCAATGAACATCTTCGATGACAAACACGTTCACGCATGAAAGCCCCGGAAGCACGGCAGTGTACGCTTCGCCGAATGTCATGTGAGCGGCGACAACAAGCGGCAGGGCTCAGCCTTCATCGTGCCCTTGACGTGGACACATACGAGGGTGCACTTGACATCCACTGTAGGGATGCCTCTGTGAGCATTTCTGGCCTGTGCAGGGTCAAGCGGCCTCCTACCCGCTAGCACAGCTCTAGACATTTGGCTTGCACCGCGCCGACAGTGATCACGGACTGATGGGGATGCCAGGAACCTCTGACATTCGTCTGCATCGCACCTGTCCAGACCATGTGTACTTGGGCGGGAACGGCGTGGACTGTTGTTATTAGCCCCTTTCTGTCGCATTGAACAGGCGAATCATTCCTTAGACAGCTCTCACGTACTTCATGAACACCGTGCACTTTACTGGCGAGCCATACATTTAGCAAATAGCCCCCGCTGTGTATGTTCCACCAGCAAAGCATCCAGTTCATAGCTCCACGTGTGAGCATGGGCGCTCATCTTCCAACCCTAAACCTAACCCTAGGCTGTCCACCATTTGTGCATGTCACACACTTCAACTTCAACTGCCGGGCCTGCTGATGCCCTCACGGCTTGCGCCGGCAGTCAAAACGAGGGCAGATCATATTTTTACAGTCAAATATGACGTGTCTAAGCGCCTGTCCCTGCTGCTGTGTGCCTGCGTGCAGATTTGACCTGGTTCAGAAAGCCGCGGCCGAGGACGTCACAGTTTTTGACGGCGAGTTTCCCGCCACAGCGCCAAACAGCGGAGTCCAGTTTGACTCCGTGTGGTAGGCGGCAGCGTGCAAGCACGCACTGTAAAGAGATCATGGCTACAGTCACAATAGAACAGGATTTGGCGCAGCTGGCTCTGACACACAGTCTGTGTTGCGCCCCCCTGTGTTGCGCGCACAGACATTGTGGGTGAATACATGTAGCAGTATGATTTATGTAGACAATGTCAATGTGCTTTTGTGCCTGGGTGCTATGATCGTTGCCAATACCGGGGTTTTGTTTATTGTCAACTGCAATCATAGACGTACGTCTATATATTCATGATGGTACAGATGCCAAGTGGAGCTTTTGTGTTGAAAGTCGGCGGTGTCTTGATGCAATTCGCGCTGTTGGTTCTCTCTCTCAGTTTTTTTTTGAAAGGGACTTTTGTTTGGCTTTGCTGACCAACGAAGGGCAAGCAGCCGACCAGCGTGCAGGTGAACTGACCTGAAACAGAGGGATGCTGACGACCTAGCCATCGCTTGTGTACAAGCAGCTACGACGGGGTGCGCAGCCAGCGCCGTTTTGCCCAATGATAGTAATGCAGAATTTCATGACCAGCCAGGCGCAGAGAGGTGAGCCATTACAGGTATTTTTCGGGAACTCCTCACGCGGCATAGATCGCTGCAGACATCCTGTCTGTTTGCACCTCCCAAGAAAGTATGCCGCAGTTGAGCCTGCCTACTCATTACGACAGCGTGTGCAACATGTGCATACAGAACCAGACTAATCGATCAATCCAGTTCAGATGTCTTTCGGCACGTCCTTATTACTCAAGAAAAGCTTTTCTGGAAGGCCAACATTGGCGACTCTAATGGTGCGGTCAAAACTGATGCATACTTGTGCGTATGCAAGACTCACGGTCCGAGGGCGTGTGCAGGTTGCGTTGTGCCATGCAGGCTCCATGACATTGTCGTCAAGCAACAACTTGTGTAAAGCGATTCGCTGGCCGCACGGAACCTGATGATCGCAAGCCTCCGGACATTCTCAAGGCGTGCAAGTATACCTACCTACCCAACCTATCTCTAAAGATGAGGTTCTGGAAGAGACTTTCGTAACGCCAAATGGCTTTTCTTGCGAGGAGCTCGAACTCTCTCTCAAAACCACACCGACAACTTGAGTGCCTGTGCTTTGTATGCGCACCGCTGCGCCTCAGAAGCAGTTTTGCACGTAGCACCTCATACAGCAACATCAACTTGTTGGCGTACCGGATCGGGGAATATTCGTTAAGTCGAGGGGATGGCGGGCGACGCTGAGCTTCGGCCAGCGCTGTCCTGCCTCGCGGGAGTAATCCTGCTCACCAAGCTGGCACAGGCAGCGGCAAGGCAGCAGCAGCCGGCAGCTCCCAGGGGCGGGCTGTTCCGCGTACTCCGCGACAGCTTCGCGGACCCGGAGCTGCCGCTCCACCCAACTTGGGATGCTTGGCACGTCGCCAAGCACCTTGGCACGGAGGAGCCAGTGAAGGAGGTCAAGGTGGACGCAACGCTGCTGTCCGAGGAGGCAGCTGCGCCGGAGCCGGTTGCGGTAGAGGTGGAGGTAGAGGCGGACGAGGAGGCCATCGCTGGGCCCGTGCTTCCGCTGCAGCTCGTGGCCGAGGAGGAGGCGCGAGCGGATGAGGCGATGGAGCCCGTCGAGGAGGTCGCAGTTGACGCGACACTGCTGTGCGAGGAGGCGACTGAGCTTGCTGTGGCAGACGTGGAGGTAGAGGCGGACGAGGAGGCCAGCACCGGGGACGTGCTCCCGGTGCAGCTCGTGGCGGAGGAGGCGCAGCGAGCAGATGAGGCCAAGGAGCCTTTTGCGGGGGTAGTTGACGTGGCGCTGCTGCTGTCGGAAAAGACCGTTGGTGAGCTCCTTGCGGTGAAGGTAGATGCGGGCATGGAGGTCAGCGCAGTGCCCGCGCTCCCGCTTCAGCTTGTGGCCGACGGGGAGGCGCGAGCGGGTGAGGCGATGGAGCCTGTTGCGGGGGTAGTTGAAGTGGCGCTGCTGCTGCCGGAACAGATCGTTGATGAGCGCCTTACGGTGAAGGTAGAGCCGGTGATGGAGCTTAGCGCAGCGTCCGTGCTCCCAGTGCCGCTTGCAACGGAGGAGGAGCTGCGAGTGGAGGCGGCGGAGGCGACAGTTAGAGGGATCGTTCTGCCGGACACCAAGCAGCAGATGGCCATGGTCCCCGAGCAGAAGAAGGAGGAGATGTGCGGCCTCCAGGATGCGGCATCGCTTGAGCTGCTGATTGGGATGCCGCCGGCGATCGAGTCGTTCGCGCAGCAGGTAGCGCGCGTGCACAGGGCGGGCGAGGCGCGCAGGGCCAACAGGACGGCAAACGATGTGAGTAATTAATTATCTTTTGAGTGCTGACATATGCGTCCAGCTTGGTTGCATCTGTGCGGTGTATGTAGAAAACGGTAAAGCGATTACTTCACAAGAGTATACACAGCTGCATGGAGATAGTCGTGTAGAATTATATGGAATGAAAGCGATCATGACCACGGACGCGACCATGACCATGAAGTCAGAAATGGAAGTGATTGCTGGCTCGCCGCTATCTACATGCAGGTCGTAGGCTAGTTCTCCATCAAGCAACTGCTGTCGGATATTACAGGCGCATCGCCTTGATGACCTCTTGTTAGATTGCTCATCAGGAATATGCATGCCGGTACTCAACAATCGCCGCAATGTCTATGAGGACTGCAGTGACATGACGCACTGCCATGGCAAACGTGCTTGAGACCGCCCCTTTGCCACTTTTGCAAGTGCTGACATGTACGGGTTTCAGAGGAGTATTGCTTGCGCTTGCATGCCGTGTGCGTACGCCACCTGTGCAGCATACAGTATGCATAAAACCGTTGACATCTGAGTCGCTGTGCACGTCTACCAGAACTCTAAACCACAACCATTACTGGCTTTAGAACTTAGTCACACAACTCCTTCGCTGCCTGGTCTCTCGAACCATGCTGGTGTTGGGGCAACAATCAGCAAACAGCAAAGATCGCAATTCGCACACGTGCGTAGAGATGTATACATCAACTGCCCCCCAGTGTGTGCACACACTAATGCGTTTGACTGTGCGTCTGTCCATGCAGTACGACGTGTCGACCGTGTGCATCGCGCTGGCGTTGGCCTCGCGTATACTGCGCACCCTGCGGGACCGCAGAAGGAGGGTGAGTCACGAGCCCTAACCCTTATACCACGCGCATAGGAATGTAGGTATGCATTGATTCTTGTGCCTCGCGTATACTGCACACACTCCGTGACCGCAGAAGGAGGGTGAGTCACACTTACCCTAACCCTTGTTGTAGGCATATAGTTTGTATACAATGATCGAAGTATACCTCGCGTATACTGCACAACCTCCGTGACCGCACAAGGCAGGTGAGTCACCACTAACTTCAACCCTTACAATATGCGCATGGGTGTGTGGTATGTTTCAAGTATGCATTGTGTACCGTGCGCAACCTCCCAAGTCACCAGTGCTTGCTGACGGTTTTGTTGTACTTCGAAGTACTTGAGGCGGCATGCAGGTGTGAGAAGAATGTGTTCATGTATGCATACACTTCAAATCATGTACGCTGTTCCAAGTACGCAAGTGTACCTCTTGTTGCCATGAGCAACTCCTGCCACTGAAGGAGGAGGGAAAGTCACCAGTGGCACTTGAGTACGATTGGGTGTCTATGTGGAAGTGTACACTTCAAAATGTATACACTAGCATGTACAATTTGATATGCAAGGTGTGTGTGTGTTCATCAGTATGTAAATGTGCAGGTGTTAGAAGCGTGCTGCCATGATACCGCTTACAGGTACTGCCATGTGCGCATGCATGGATGAGGGTACTTGCAACAGAGCAGTGCTCAGGGGTGCGGGGGGGTATGCATGTATGCGTTTATGAACATCATATGCGGACGACACCCATCTGCTGACATATCACGTGCAGGCATGTGTTTAAAAAGAGGCATGGAGGGTAGCTGTTTGTTTTATCATTAGGCAGTTGGTTGCACTAGCTAATGCATCGGGCTGAGCACATGGTGATGATGCTAATGCTAATGTATGCATGCCATGCTGCTGCTGCCTTGCGACAGACTATGCGCCAGAAGGAGCTGATGCGGGCGCTCGAAGCAAACACGGCCACGGAGTCTGAGTCTGAGTCGGAGGTATGTATGTATAACACTTGAAGTGCCGGCTACGTTATACAAACAAGAACGCTGAATATAGGAGCGGTCATAGTATGAGAGCGGTCTGACCATGGATCTGGTCGATCAAAGAGTGGTCTGGTGTGATACCGTTTACATGCATATATATAGTGTCCAACACCACTTGCCGCTCCACTAGCGATACAGAACGGCAATTATGTGTGTCGGATCACGAGAAGCAACCTCTTTATGAAGCGTCTATAGCACTTGGCACCGCAGTCAACACGCTGCTGAACGCTTCTTCGCTGCCGACCTCAAACCCTAGTACACTAACCCTAGAACCTTATTGCTAGAGGTAGGGGGAGTCAAGGGCTTTTCCTAACCCTAGTAAAGCGCACGGACGATATAAGAGCGGTCACAGTATCCATAAGACAAGTTCAAAGTTGTACATAATGTTGACAGCAGTTAGGTCTATGATTACCCTGGCGCAATGTTAACGGCTTCAGTGAACTATTGACAGTTGACAGATTACATTCCGTATTGTCACCATAAATGTCCCTATAAACTGATCGTTCAGAGGAGCGATTGTTGAAAGCACGCAATGCGGTATGGTATGAATGTTTACTCAACTAGCAGGGTATTTGCGGCTGCGAAGCACACCAAATAGCATGATGCACAAGGACTTTATGCTGCACTAAGTCACCAGCTGATTGGCCAAGGTACCTTTTCAATGTGAATCCATATCTGAAGTAGTGCGCAGTGTATGTTGTCACTGCCATGGCCTTCTCTCGTGATGCCACATGGAAGTTGGGCTCAGGCGCCCAAATACTCAGCACGACTCTTTCACCACCTGTTGAAATGAGCACTGTTATGTAGCAGTCAGGTTGCACTTGAAGTTGTGCACTTGACGTTGCAGTTTGTTCGAGATCTGTTCGAGATCAGTTTGAGATCTTTTGCATGAATGACTCAGCAATCCTGAGCTGGAATGCCCAGGCTTGCTGTGCTTTGAAATATCACTTCCTTTCCTACACACTAGCACGTGTGTGTGACTTGTTGCTGTGATGGCTCAAGCTCAGATTCCTCTGCACGGTGATTTGCGCATGTCAATATTGCTACCAACCTAACAATGACTGTTTCCTCTTTCACTAACCTAACAATGAATGTTTTTGACTAGTGTATTCGCTGACACCCCGAAGCGTTGGTGTTATTGTCCTCCCGCCATATCTGCATCAAATCACATGGCGATGTCATCTTCACAGCATAATACATGCATACCCACACATTCATTGTCCCCCTTCCCCCCCCCTCCCCCTTCCTACAGGAGGAGGCCCGCTACCCCCCCCACCACCCCCATGTGAAATTCGCACTGGGGGGCATCGCCAGGCCCCCCGCCGCCACACTCAAGCCCACGCTCACCAGCAAGCTGTACACAACGCTCAACTTCAACATGACGATCATCTTCAAGTCAGCGCTCCGCAAGGCCACCGGCCTCGCGGCGTCAGAGGCGCGCTGCGAAGCACTTCAGCGGCAGCTGGCGGCAATGGCGGCGGCTGCGCGCGACGTCAGGGCCGCCGCCGCCGCCGCTGCTGCCGCGGACGCCGCTGCGCGTCAGGCGGCGGCGGCGGAGGCGGCGGCGCGCGAGAGCGCACTCGAGCAGAGACTGGCGACGTCCGTGCGTCTCACGGCGGCGTCGCAGGTGGCCATGGTGGCAGCGACGGTCGCCAAGGAGGCTGCTGCCGAGGACAGCGCGGCGGCGGCAGCGGCAGTGGCGGCGGCGGCGGCGGAGTCAGCGGCGCGAATCCAGGCCCTGGAGGCAGTGGCGGCGGCAGCGGTCATTGAGGCACAGGACGCCACGGCTGCGGCGGCGGCCGCCACCGCCGCTGCCGCCGCTGCTGCTGCCGACCTCGCCTCGGCAGAAGACGAGCCCGCGCGAGTGAAGGCCGCCTCCGCCGCTGCTGCCACTGCTGCCAACGGCGAGCTCGTGCGAGTGAAGACCGCCGCCGCCGCTGCTGCCGCCGCTGCCAACAGCGAGCTGGCGCGCACGCAGGCGCGCGCCGCTGCTGCCGACTCCAAGTGCGCAGCGCTGCTCGGTGAGCGCGACGCTGCCCTGGCACAGGTTGCTGCTGCTGAGATCCACAACGCTCAGCAAGCGGAGGCGGCTCAGGCGCAGTCTGCCGCCGCCGCCGCCGCAGAGCGCGTACGATTCGGCAAGCTGGAGGCAGCGCTGACGGCGGCGGCGGCGGAGGCGGTGAGCGCCAAGCAGGGCGCGGCGGCGGCGGCGGAGGCGGTGAGCGCCAAGCAGGGCGCGGCGGCGGCGGCGGCGGCGGCGAAAGCGGAGGCCGATGATGTTATCGCGGGGCTGCGCGATCAGCTGGTCACTGCTGCTGCGGCGGCGGCGGACGCCAAGGCCGAGATGGTGGCGGCGGCGGCGGAGGCGGCAGCGCAGCAAGCGCGTGCTGCGGCACTGGACGAACAGCTGGCCGCTGCTTCGTCGGCATTGCAGAGCGTCAGGGCGGACGCAGCGGCGGTGTCTGCGGCGGCGGCGGAGGCGGCGGCGGCGGCGGCGGCAGAGGGCGCGCGCGCGGATGCCCTGCGGATCGAGCTCGACGCGACGGTGCGCGACGGTGCTGCCGCTGCCGCCGCCGCTGCGGATGCGGTGACGCGCGCGGAGGCGGCGGCGGCGGCGGAGGTCGAGCGGAGTGGTGCTGCCGCCGATGTGATGATCGAAAAGTACAAAGAATTTGTGAAGTGCTTGCGCGGCACCATGGAGGATGCGGAGGCGCGTTTCCAGGAGCGTGTCGCCGAGGCGGAGAGCGCGCGCGACGCGGCGCAGCTGGAGAGGTGAGTCAACTTGAGGTTTAGTGAAGTTTGTAGTAGTTTGGTATTACATGACTGCTAGGAGAGTGCGCACAGCGCGGCTCAGCTGGAGAGGTGAGTCAACTTGATGAGGTTTACACAAATGACACTCTTGAACTTGAGGAGGTTTACACAAATGGCACTCTTTGAACTTCAGAGTGTCATTTGTGTAAACCTCCTCAAGTTGACTCACCTGTGTGTCATTTGTACATAATTATGCTACGTGTTTGAACTGACAAGCAGTCTGCAAAGTCTGTATTTGTAGCGCTGTATAATACATGACGTGGTGTCGCTCAAGGCAGTGTAAGGTCTGGCAGTAAGCATGTGTAGTCGCGCGGCATTGCATGGTAGGTATGGACGCACATACATACATATATACATACATGGTGCACAACAGGATGCTCAGCAGCAAGGTCTGTATGGCGCTCACTTGCCCGGTATGTAGTTGTGTCATATGTCATTCTTCAAGTAGCAATAAGGTCAGCGAGGGTAGGCTTGGCCTCATTTGCTGGACAAGGCATGTAGGTAGTGCGAACTGCAATCAGAACCTACCTCAACAGTGTCACGCGTTCCAGCCTTGAAAAGCATGGGTTTGAGACTTTCAAACTTGTCAAACTGCTCTTCACTGATTTGTACCGTGACAGCCAAAGCCAGACATACACGTTCAAGGCTGATGGTCAATGTTTTTATGAAACTCCAGAGCTTGAAGTAGGGACACGAGGCTGATACTCTGTGCCATATGTGCCCGCCGCTGCTGCTGCTGCTGCTGCTGCTGTGGGTTGCAGGGATGAGGCTGTGGCTACCATGGAGTCCATGAAGACCACCGTCGCAGAGGCGGAAGGGGCCATGCGCACTGCAGCAGGTACTTCAACACCTGGCACAATCTTCAACTGTGACTTGCCACTCGCGCTGCAGCAGGTACTTCAACAACTGGCCCAAACTTCAACTGTGGCAATAGGCTCTGACATAGCCTCTCATTCTCGGAGTCCAGCCGTAAGCCAACGAGACATTGCTTGCAGGCCATTGCGCATGGCACGTCACGTGTGTGACGCGTCTCTGTCATGACCTCTCATCTCGGAAATCAGCCGTTGCTAACGCCCCAGGATAGTGTTCGCAGGCCATTGCCAATGTCACATCATGCCTTCACAAACGCAGGTGGTGTGATGCAGGTAGGTGTCTGCCAAGCATGGGTAGGTAGGTATGGCGATTATTAGTATTTGAGCACTGCTGCGCATTGTTGAGCCATACTGTCACACACATCGGTATCACCAGGTATGTTTCACAGTTGAGCCTTTCGCTACCAGGCATCGAGCCACGTGGCGCTTACGTTCATTAGTGCAGGCAACACATACCCAAAACGGATTCTCTGCGTGTGTGCGCTGAATGATGTCATTTCTGTATGATATATGACCCTCATGGCAGCTGTACAGGTTGAGCCGTACTCTCAGCACATGACCACAACGACATCAGCACTATGCATCCTTTGCGTATTGCCTTTTGAAGCAAGTACCAACATTTCCCTCCCCCACCTCCTCTACCCTCACCCTCAATGTGTGTCATTGATATCTACGTCCCGCTGCGCAGAGCTCACCGCCGAGCGCGATGCGCTTCAACTGCAAGTGGTGACGCTCACCACAGCGCTCGACGAAGCCAAGACTTCCCACTGCGCAGAGCTCACCGCAGTGCGAGAGGAACTTCAACTTCAAGCGGTGACGCTCACCACAGCGCTCAACGAGGCCAAGGTGTCCCACCGCGCAGAGCTCACCGCTGAGCGTGACACACTTCAACTTCAAGTGGTGACGCTCACCACAGCGCTCGACGAGGCCAAGGCCGCCGCCGCCGCGGCATCCGCAGCAGCGGCGGCGGCAGCGTTGCGCGCCCCCGCCGCGGCGGCAGTTACAGGCGTAACCGCTCAGCCTTCTGACGGTTCTGCGGAGCGCCGCTGCAACGAGATGCAAGCGCGGCTGCGCAAGTGCCAGGACGAGGCTCTGGAAGTGCGCAAGGCGCTCGGGGAGAAGGCGCGGGAGCTGCGGTCGCAGGCCAAGATGATCAAGGAACTTGAGGGTATGAGGGGGGAGTTGGAGGCGACGGTGGAGGCACTGCAGGGGGCGGTGCAGGGGCAGGCGGGTATCGTGGAGGACCTGGAGGGGCAGCAGGTCAGCAACTGTAAATGCTAATAGGAGTGTTGTAGCACAAAACTGGCAGTGTGGTGTCAGATGTGCTGTGTCTTCTTGGGTAGGTTTAGGCTCAGGGTTAGCGTTGGGTTGAAGGTCACGTGCAGGTCAGGGGACTCGGATTAGGGGTAAAGATTGCAGGATCTGGAGGGGCAGCCGGTCAGAAACTACTACAAGCACTGTAGTACCAGATGTGCTGTGTCCACCTGATTGGGGTTGGGCTCAGAGTCAGCGTCAGGCTCAAAGTTATGTATAGGTATAGGGTTCGGGATTGGTGGTAGAGGTAGGGTCAGGAGGCAATGTATGAAGCGTCATTGGCATGCCATCGTGCACAAGCTTTTCAATGTGTGGCTTGGGAAGGTATGTGTAATTGCGCGCATGACCTTCACGACAGAGGTCTTGGTGCCAATCATCGTCTGACCCCCCCCCCCCCCCCCCCCCCCCCTGCTACTCGACGCAGGCGGCGTCCAAGGCGCAGATAGCAGCGCTCAGCGCGGCGGCGCACGACCCCGAGGGCGCGTTCGCATCTCTCAGCAACGAGCTGCAGCAGTGCTCAGCACGCGTCCGCGAGCTCAAGGAGGAGCTGCGCGACAAGGCGGCCGCCGCGTGCAAACTTCAAGTTGAAGTTAAGACCAAGGAGGACGCCATGGCAGCGCTCAGGGCGCAGCTGGACGTCCGGCCCGCGGCCGTCAAGGCGATGGAGGCCAGGCTGACGTCGCAAGTGCTCAAGGTACGGGGGGGGCGTCTAGTGTTAAGGCTAGGTTGAGCTGTGCGCTGTTGCCAGTGCTGACGTGCTGCACACTGTCTCCCCTTCATAGTGTCCCCTTCTCCCTGACACCTTACCTTCGCCAGGATGCACGTGTGCCTGAAGGTATCAACCAGCGCGACCTTGTGCAAATTGCATTCAACTTTAACTCTGCAGTCACACCAATTTCCGCCGCTGCACTGCCCTGCCTTTCTCCTCTGCCAGGCGCACGAAACCATCGCCAGCCTCAAGATCAACAACAAGGTGCTAAAGAACGGCAACAGCGCGCTGATCGCAAAGGCCATTGCCCTCGAAGCTCGCCTGGGCTGCCTGGAACCGCCGTCCGCAACGGCGGCGGTTTCGTCGCGACCCCGGAAGGGCAGGTCGGCATCCCCTCACCGCACGCGGTTCCTCAGCGGGGACCCTGTGGCGACCACTCACTGGTACCCCCAGGAGGGAGAGTCGCCTATTGACCTTAACTTGAAGCACGACACGACAGATGGCGAGTCGGCGATTGCGACAGCGGCAGCGACGGCGGTGACGGCAACAGCAGTGGCGGCGGCCGGGGGGGTGGAAGGAGCGGTGGAAGGGGACAAGAACGCCAACAAGCGGGTGACTCTTGCGGTGAGCATTGCAACAGCAAACTATGTGTACAAAAGGGAAGGTGTTCGGAACCTGGCCGCTGGTCTGCAGTTTGCCTGAGCGATGCTGCACATGTGACCGGGGCCCAGCATTGTGGCCGAGTTGTGGCCTTTTTGTGACATATGTGCCTTGTGGTGTCAT
Organism: Tribonema minus; assembly: GCA_017506865.1. NCBI lineage: Eukaryota > Xanthophyceae > Tribonematales > Tribonemataceae > Tribonema > Tribonema minus. The sequence continues at coordinate 251,874 of JAFCMP010000042.1, forward strand.
TGCAATAGGGGCTCAGCAGGCCATAAGGTGCTCGCGCAATGAAAGCAGATGCCTGCAGGCGTCAGCTCTGTCAAACGGTGTCGGCTCCCACTGTGAGTTCATGCCTAGCCTGTACAATCAGGGTCATTGCTGCTTTTTAATGGCATATACAATCAGGTCACCGCCATGACTTGCGGGTGCGCTGGGCAAATATCAACTTCAGAGTTGAAGTGTCCTCACTTGAACCTGATGAGCCGTCTGCGCAGTCAGGCCATCTGCTGCTGCCCACATTACCATACACACTTCACCATGAACTCAACACAGTATTTCGTGCGCACTCAGCGATCTTCTCACTCTCACAATGACGAACTTCACACTGCCGATGCGCAGGCGGAGCAAACGGAGGACAAGTACTCCATCAGCAGTGCTCAGAGCAACCCCCCGCCCCCGGCAGCGGCCGAGCCCAAGCCCTCTGAGCTGCAGGTGCTTGCGACTCCGCTTACCAATGGCGGCGGCGGTGGCAGCGGCAGCAGTGTGCAATCCGGCGCATAAATGTTGTTGGCAAGTTTGAGTTGGTAGGGAAAGGGGGGATATCATGGCATGTACAGCCAGGGGGGTGGGGGGGTGGGGGGGTCAGATTTGCGGAGAGCAGGGGGGTTCCGGTTTGAGTCACATTTGAGTTTGAGTCACATTTGCGGTCAGAGAAAGACGGACAGGGGAGGAGGGGGAAGCAGGTGTCAACATGCGGGGGTTTCGGCGAGGATACAGGGGATTATAACCCATTAAAGGGGCATACTGTACGTATGCCTCTCCTCCTGTGACATTCTGCGAGTATGATAACCACACGTTCCCAGGATCACGTAAACGGGTTTCCAGCGTCACCGCACACATCACCGCACACAAGAACTTGAAGTGTGGCAGCTGCTGCTCAGCCATTTGTCAGCGACGCTTGGATCACATTGCAACGGAGGGCGACAACACATGGGCACAGCCCTGACAAAGACCGAGACGTCTGTGCGCACATGTTGCAGATGAAGGCGCGTTTGGTGTTTGTAGCTTGTGCTCGGGGCACAACGCACTGTAAATTGAAGTTGCCGTGGTGCTGATCTCGAGACAGCCAATGAATTGGTTTGCACATGGAATTCACAAGTGCTCGCTGTTTTGAACCCTTTCTGCCTAAAATGCTGCTTGCCTATATGCCTGCTTTACGTGCATGACTAGACTACTGTAGTGTTATCAGGTCTGATAATCAGGTCTGATAGAGTGCAGGATGTGATCAGTTGATGAGTGTGCTTCTTTTCTTGCCCACTGCCTGCCAGAAACACAAGTCCATGAGTGGCAGCACACAACATGACGCTGGTACATTGTGAATAAGCCCATGGGTGCTAGCACGTGACGTGACGCGCAGGTTCGCATATCAAGCACCGTTCAAAGCGGTGGGTGCATGCGCAATGCAATGCACATTGTGCATACGTGCCCTTGTGTTATGGTACCCAAGCATTTGTACATGAAGATATATCGAATCAGCGGTTTAATGTGTTGGGGGTTTGACACATTTGACACATGTGCCCCCCGGGCGTGGATTCATGCTTTGCATGTTGCATGTATATGTTCAACATATTATGTTGAAGTATGTCCTTCAAAGCACGTTTGTTTAACTGGTACCGGGGCTGCTGCAGTTGAAAACCGCTGCGTGGTCAGCAACACTTGATCCCTCTTTAAGTTCCTTCAGTCAGCAGAACGAGCAGAGCGCGCAGAACGTCACAACACTTGGGCTTTGCAAGCCAAGTACAAACTTCACAAGGGGCTACTTCAGTTTTATTCAGGGATGTACACTTGTGTATAAACAGGACAGAGCAAAACAAATGGCGATGCGCGGTATCTGCAGTGAAGGTACAGTAGCTGAGATTCCGGGTGCGCAGTGCACAAAAGCAATGCGAACAGATAGAAAAAAAAACCACAGGCAGCTGCACAGCGCTGAGCACAGTGCATACATGCATGCCATCTGATAACATAGCCACACCGCACAGACACAAGAGCACTGTGTGTGGAGAAAGAGGAGCATCGCAAGCTTGCACGCGCCTGGAGAAACTGCCAAGTAGAAAAGGACGCAATGTATTTGAAAACGGAAAAGGACCACACGACGAGAGAGTGCGCCGCCGTTGCAGCGCTGCGCAGAGGAGCGGACTCCCACACAGGGACGATCTTCGTAAAGAGCGGGCCCGTAACTGCAGCATCTGAGCCTTCAGGGCATCCAGCAAGCAAGCTAGGGGCCCATTGTTTCCGACCCAAGGCCCAGGGGGCAGGGCTAAGACCCCAGCCCTGACCCTAGGGCTACGGTAACGCCCCCACTAACCATCCGGTATGTTGTGCCCGCGCGCGCTATAATAAGATACTTGCTGAGAGCTCCAGGTGACTTGGGTGTTGTTTACACTACCGAAACTGGCGGTCTATACGTGCGCCGCCCATCGATCTCCCACTTGGGGGGGTAAACTGAGCAGCAGTAGGGGGGGGCGGGGGGAGGGGGGGGGCTGAGCGTCGACACTGGGATCCCCCCCCCCTAACCCTCACCATAGCGCTCAGCGCTGAAGCGGCTCAGCAACGTGGCATGCAGGCACGACAACCGATGGTATTGGTGGTGCGATTTGAAGCGTTGCTGCACATCTTGCAGGGTGAAGGGGGGCGCGGCAGGGGGTTTGCCGCGGAGCAAGGCTGAGCACTGCTGCTGCTGCTGCGTCGAGTGATGCGGCTGCTGCGCGCTTAGATGTTGGAGGGCGCCTTGTCGGCGGTGGAGTCGGTGTAACCGACGCGCCAGACGTGGCCGCCGGCCTCGGTGATGGTGGCTGCAGCAGCGAGCAGTAGGCAGGGCGGAATAGGTAAGTATGGGCATTGATGGCAGTAGGGACATGTGTGAACCCCATGTATCGATTCATCCGATGAATGCGATTCGGCGTGCAAGGGCAAATGATTTGTTGGAATGAGGCATGGCAGAACTGTGATCACATATGCAGTTACGCTGGAGGGGTGGTAGATGAGCCGTGTGGACAAAGTGCTGTTGATTCGTGGTACATGACGGCGCACGCAATCGCAGCAGTGTGTGCTACAGTGCATGTGGTGAAGCCAGCTGTCCACAGATGTACGAACAAGCATCAAACAATGACCCGAGGGCTGGTGCCACAGGTCGCCGCCGCAAAAGCTTCAACAACACAATCAAAAGTTCAAGTGGTGACTCACCAGGGTCGCTCTTCTCGTCAGCGGACAGCTTGGGCGACACGACGCGCGTCTTGGCGTAGATCACGGCGTCGTGCAGCGTGAGGAAGATGGTGTCGTCGGTCAGGTGCTCGTAGAAGTGGCTGCGCTCGAGGAGGTCGCGCTGGGGGGCCTTCCAGTTGGCCAGCAGCAGCTTCACACCCTTGGTCTCAAAGTCCTGCGGAGCGGTCACACGGAAAGAAGTGAGCTATTAGTGGATGTTGTGGCGGAGAGAAGTGAGCTGTTTAGAGGATGCTGTAGCAGCAGACTCGGAGCGGCCATGTGTGATTGTGGCGGAGTGAGGTATACTGTTAAGTCGGCGCTGTAGCGACCAGACGCACAATGGTGTGAAGCAATAGGCTGCTGGGTGCGCTTGTGAGACAATCAAGTGTAAACACATGGCTGAGGTTAACCCTCACTCAGCCCTACTCCTGACGCTCAAAGCAAGAGACCAGACTGACGCTCAAAGCAAGAGACCAGACTGACGCTCAAAGCAAGAGACCAGTACCATCTCAAGGTGAACACCTATGCTGCACGCTCAGCGCAGCGAGCATTTCAACTACTCAAGAGTCACTCACTTACTCAACGCTCAAAGCAAGAGACCAGTACCATCTCAAGGTGAACACCTATGCTGCACACTCAGCGCAGCGAGCATCTCAACTACTCAAGAGTCACTCACTTACTCACTGCCCGACTCATCAACTCAAGTCACTCACATCGACGAGCTCCAGCAGGCCGCGCAGCGAGCTGCTGTCGATGGTGGTGATGGCGCTTGCGTCGAAGGCGATGGAGTGGATGTCCTTGGTGGCAAGGCCCTGCAGCGTGTGCACGATCTTCTCCCAGTTGGCAAAGTTGAGGCTGCCGTCGAGACGCACGATCTTCACGCCCTCCGTCTCCTTGGCCATGGGAAAGCGCTCCACATTGCGGTACACGGTCGTGCCGGGCAGCCTGTGGCACAGACAGCGGGAGGGACAAGATGAGGGTTACGTAAGGTTAAGTAATGCCTGCTCGTGCTCAGCAAACATGGCATCACAGGTGGTGCATTCAGCACAAGACCACTTGGTCATTCCTACCTGGTGTCGGTGGGAAAGAGGGGTTCGGGGCAGTGCAGCTGCCAAGCGCACAACACTAGCAAGCGGCATCTAAGTAATGAACCGAGCAGTGTGCGACGCCTGCAACACTGGCATTTTTATACAGGCACCCAACTCTACCTCTTGCAGGTAGGCGTACTGAGCGGAAGAGCCTGATGAGCAGCGCCAGGCCAACACCGGCACAGATGCCATAGAACACAGGAACGGAACAAGCCTACCTACCTGCCTACCTATATCTCACAAGCGGTAGGTAGGTGTGTAGTGCAGTGCACCTGCTGAGCATACCTTACTAGCCAGCGACTGATACTCTCTCACAAGAGCGGTGGGTAGGTCAGTGTACTGCGACAAGCTTCACACGCACCTGCCGAGGACCACGATCTTGGCGGATGCGGAGCGGAAGAGCATGATGAGCAGCGCCAGGCCGACGCCGGCGTAGATGCCGTACATGGCACCCGCGGTCAAGCAGACAATGAACGTGGCGACCCAGATGAAGAAGTCCCACTTGCTCGTCTTGTAGTACTTGGCGCCGTTGTGGAACTCAAGCATGGGGCCTGTGGAAGATGAGACAGTGAGCAGTGGTGCAGGTTAGAGTCTGGGGTAGGGTGCCAGGCCGGCCAGGCGAGTGAGCTGTAGGCATATAGGACTCCCTGTTATAAGAAGGACTCACTGACTCGTGAGGCAACGACTTGTTGACTTGTGACACGCCGACATGTTGATGTAAGAATGACTGTGCGCACGCTGTCAAAGCAGAGCATGTGAATGCATGCCAGTACGCATGCATGCGCATGCGCTGCAAACATGTGTACGCATACATAAGGCGGATAGACGCACAACTGTACAAAACCGCATGTAATGTACACAAAACGTACACACAGGTGTACACAGTACATACACATGGCAGCGCAGTCAGGCAGTGCAGCGGCAGCGTACCGACGGCGTTGATGACGATGACGGCCAGGATGGTCTTGGGCAGGTAGTACAGCTGCTCCGTGATGAGCGTCACCGCAAGGATCATGATGGTGAGCGCCATGACGCCGTGAAGGACCGTCTTGCCGCCGAGCGTGTGCACCACGGCCGTGCGCGAGAACGACGCGCTGCAGATGAAGGCGCCGCACATGGACGAGATGGTGTTGGAGACGCCGAGGGTGAGGAGCTCCTGCGACGCGTCGACCTTGTAGCCGTTCTTCCCCGCAAAGAACGTTCCCAGTGAGAGCGTCATGACGTAGACAAAGAGCGCAATGAGGAAGGAGGGGAGGATGGACTTGGCGAAGAGCTGGCCCTCGGTGTGGTCGGGGACACTGGGGAGCGAGGGGAACTCGGCGGTGGGGAAGCCCGAGGGGATGTCGCCGACAACCTGTGTGTGTGTGTGTGGGGGGGGGGGGGTAAGGTAGGTATGTGCGTTAGGTGCTGTATGTATCAGGTAATAAAGGATTGCAGAGCAGTGAACATACAACGTGTAGGGGGGCTGTAGCTGCGTAAAACCCAAGTATGGTTGATAGTGATGCATACAGAAGGTGCGACATTGGACATGGCAAGGTGCTGTACAAGCAGCAGCCTGGCAAGCACAGGTGGGTATCACGACACATCCACCATAGTAGTGTTCACAGATGAGCTTGACGAGACGTATAGAGTGGTCACGCAGGTGCACGCGGCTGTGCGCAGTGCATGCAGCTTCAATGCTGATCATGCAGACTAGAAGTATGCCATTTCCACAGGTGTGTCTTGCAACAACTTCAAGGTGCATTTGCAACTTCAAGCTGCACACTCACCGAGACGTCGTAGTCCTCCTTGAGGTTCATCTGAGAGGTGACGACGATGCTGATGATGACGATGAAAATCTGCCACGGCACGGGGTACTTGGGGAAGTAGCGCTTGTTGACAAACTGCCGGGGGGGGGGGGGGGGGGGCGGTAGAGGGAAAGGGTTGGTGACTCATGTGATGAATGGATGGCAAACTCGTGCCGTGGTACTTGGGGAAGTAGCGCTTGTTGACAAACTGCCGGGGGGGGGGGGGGGGGGGGGGGGTAGAGGGAAAGGGTTGGTGACTCATGTGATGAATGGATGGCAAACTCAGCAAGGTGCACGGGGATTGTTCGGTGCTCACGCAAGCAGAGTTGGTCTTCACTCCACACAAGAATATAGCAGGGCGAGCCGTGCACATGAGCTAACCCTAACCCTAACATGCTAACCCCAACCCTGACCTGGCACGCCATGAGCACCGCCAGGCCGGACAGTCCAAGGCCGATGGTGACCCAGTTCCAGTCATCCGCCATCTTCAGCGCCTTAACCCAGACTCCCGGGAGGAACTCTGAGTTGCCGAGCTTGACACCGAGGAGACTGCTGAGCTGCGAGGTGGCGATGACGAAGGCGCCGCCGGTGGAGAAGCCCGACATTACGGGGTCCGCGAGCAGCACCGAGATGAACTGGATGCGGAAGATGCGGAAGATGAGCTGCCAGATGCCCACCATGAAGCTGTTGCGGCAGCAGCAGCAGCAGAAGACTGTTAGTTGTCATCAATGTCAAGCAGCGGCGGCGACCAAGGCAGCAGCAGCAGCGCTCAATTGAGATGAACTGGCAGCAATGCAGGAACTAGGAGCTGTCAGATGCACCTCATGTAGCTGATACGCAGCGCGTGATAGAAGAAACATCTCATGAGTGGCGATGGCACCACCAGTGGCTGGACAGACAGTGCACTCTTGACATCTATGTTTTTCGATTGAAGCAAATTCAAACTGATTTTACGAGCGCTTGAAGCTCCTGCAAGCAGCGCTCAATGTGTGGGGTTCGCACACAGGCAGCAGTGCGAACATATGAGAGGCTGGGCAAGGGACGGGCAGAACGTACTTGAAGCTCAAGTATTCATTGAAGTTCAACATTGAAGTTTGATGGTCGCTGTGACGCACCTGATGTAAAGCGTGTACTTGACGACGATGTTGATGTCCTCCGGGTCCTCGCTCTCAACTGTCTCATCGCCGAGCACGCCGGCAACGGACTCTCCCAGCTGCAGCAGCGAGCAGCATCAGACTTTAAGTCAGTGCTCGGCACACCGGCAAACAGCATAGGGCATATTCATTATTCACAAATCACTGTTGGAGAGGGTGACTGCCACAGCCTCACATGTGAACAAGGTGTTTGTGCACGGATGGCGGAGAGGGCATGACAATGACTTCAGGTTGTGGTATTCGGCAAACGCATGTCAGTGTACAAGTCACATACAGTGTCAATGGTGAAAACGGATGTGACCGCTTCAAATGCTCTGCAGAAGGGTAGTGGGCAAAGTTTTCCAAAGACAACCCTTGGAACATTTGAGTTCACCAGAGCACTACACCTGGCATTGCAAAACATTGAGACTTGCAGTACTTCAACTTCAAGTGTGAACTCACAAAGAGCGCCTCGATGGCGGTTACGCCAAAGCTGATTTGCGCGCAGGTCCCCATGAGCATGTAGAGGAAGGGCGGCATGAGCGACGTGTACAGCCCGTACTGCGCCGGCATGTTGGCCAACAGCGCATACGCCAGGCCTGCAACACAGGGGGGGCGGGACAACATCATGATACCAGTTCAGCTGCATGTGCGCGATGGTAAATCTGACACTTGGATGTTATGGCATGCAACTGAGCCAGGCAGTGCTATCATAAGACATGGTGCTTGTGGACATGTATATGGCACTTGAGCATCTCCCCGATACCTCCTGGGTAAGACAAGCATGCAAAAAATCACACTCAAGCAGCGAGACTACTGCAGGCACCAGGCAGCACGATCACACGTGCGTCCATCCGCGAATTCACATTCATGAATTCACGCACATACCTGAGGGAATCTTCATGATGCCCTCGACCAGCCCCGCCGCGCTGTCGAGCACGGCGTAGTGCGGCTTGTAGTGCATGAGCGTGTTGACGATGGGGAAGGGCTTGGCAGCGATCAGCGCCACGTCCTTCGCGGAGTTCACTTGCGCGGCCCTGCACGTGCGAGAGCGCAGCTAGTGTTAGCTAAGGCTGGCAGCGAGTGCGTCTGAGAGCGCAGCTACAGTTAGCTAGGGCTGCCAGAGAGCGCGTGGCGTATGAAACGTTTTAACTAACCCTCCTTTAAAAGTCTTGAGCGTCCTTCGAGGAGTTCCCGCCGCGCATGCGAGAGCGCAACTAGGGCTAGGGTTGGGAATGCATGTGGCCTATGAAACGGATGTTCACCGGGCAGGCATCCCCGGCGATGATGGTCGTTGCACAGCGTGACCGGTGACAGTGCCGCCATCAGCAAAGCAGAGTGATGCAAGTGATGCGAGCAACCGCCTGGTGATAAAGTGGTACGCTTTCGACTTGCGACGTGACACAAAGACCGTCCGTAGGGGAATGCACCACATTGCATGCGTGCACTGCCAATTGCACTCACAGGCTACAGTTGCAAGAGGGCTTGCTTAGAACTTGACATGGCAAGTCACGGTCTTTGCTTGCCCCGCTGACAGTGCATGCTGGGGAAAAATCGGCAACGATGTGCAGTGCCGCTAAGCTTTGCAAATCATGCAGCAAAATGACTGTGCACAATGTTATGGTGTCAGACAACCCACGTGCGTGCATGAGCGCTACTGATGTTCAACATTGATGTGCATCAAGCCAGCAAGCTTCTGAATCACTCACTGCTTGCCCCACAGGTGGAACTTGCTGGAGACAAAGTTCTTGACATTGACCAGGTCGCGCTTCACTGCCTCTCCGAAGCCGATGTGGCTGTGGGCAGCAGGACGTCGACAACAGACAGGCGCAGAGTGAGGGCGACAGATGAGGCAACAAGTCGCTGCCAACACAAAACAAATGGGATCAAGCAGGTGCGTATATATACATGAGAGCGATCAAGTGCGCAAGACACCATGCGGCAAGCAATGCAGACTCTGCGCTGTCAGTGCGAAAAGCCAGTGTTCACCTGCTGTTGAAGCCAGGGCCTTGAAACCTGTGGTGCAGGTCGGCCTCCGTGCGAAGGCCGCTGTTGCTTGCCGTGTCGCCCGCGTCCTGGTCGGCCCAGCTGTCTGCTCGCGTTCTCCCCGCCATGTTTAAGTGTGCGCTGCGCGTCACGAGATGGAAGGTACATGACATGAGTGGACGGGAAGCGATGCAACGATGTGAGGCTGTCGGCAGCACCGCACCCAAGCACACGGTCGATCGGGCCAGCACGTGATTTCACGTGTCTTCGCGCAGAGCAGACAAAAGCGCGGCACAGAGAGCCCCACATTTCTAGCCGGACCTAAGAGCAATCAGCGAGAGGGAAACTGCGGCATGGTGTGCTTGCTTGCTGCCTCAACGAGACAACACATCATCAGTGCGTACCCCCCACCTCACCTGTTTCTTGCGCCTGCCTCTGAACTACGTGACCTGCTTCCTTGCTAGTGGGCAGGGACGTGCAGCAGCGGAGAGAGTGAAGCTGTGTGTGTGTGTGACCTCTGTGCCTTCGCCGAGGACCAAAAAAACTACCTGCTTTTTTTGTTTAGGCATTGCACACCGTTGAGAACGGCGCGTTTGGGGCATGGCGGTTCTCCGTGGCTTAGGAGAGCTAGCAGAGAACATAAAAGATGACCAGGTCAGAAAAAGTGATGGTGAGGCTGGTGGTGAGTAGACTGCAGAATGGATGCCATTGGGTAGTGTACTACGGTAGTATCCCGCGCGCTAGCCTGGTAGTGATCGATTAGGGGTCGTGACAAAAGTTGGGGTGACCTTTCGCCTCAACCGTCTCTGCACTCTGACACTGAGAAATATTTGCAATGGTCATGGTCTGAATGTGTAACTATAGACTACTCTATACTTCTACTTGAAGTATATGGTATCAGGAAATGTACTTTTATTATATTCCACTTGTGGCTGTGGAAATGCCATGTACATGGTATCAGGAAGTGTACATACGGGCCGTCAGCGCTGGCAGACAGCTACTGAGTACATGTGGCACCACGGCTTGCAGTTGCATCTAACAACTTCAACTCCCAAGTGGTGAGGTTACTTATATCTTGAAATGCATGCAAATGCATGTTCGTTTGTTGCCATTCGAGAGGATAACTCGTCCGGTTATGTGGCAGACATCATCAGGATCAACCAGTGGCACTTAGTCTACTTACATGCAACGTAGGCATCTACCCGCTGCGCGTAAAGTGCACTCATGGGCACTGCAGTCGCAACAGCAATTGCTCAACGATCGCATCGAATGCTGCCAGATTGAATTTCGCACAATGTGCCAGCTACAAACAAGATGCAGCCTGCTCGATTGCTCGGCGGCACATGCACGGGCGCTTGGCCTGCCATTTGTGCTTCTGAGCCTACAGCTGTTTACAACCGGCGCAGCCCCGGGCCTGCACTGTGTCCTGGTGTGTCTTCAGGTGATGTCGATGCAAGGCAGGGACGACACTGCAGTGATTGGGTCTTGTCTATTGCCCATTGCATGATGCGAACCATAGGCTGACGCACATTCACACATGAGTGCATGCAGTGCAACGCAAGCTTCAAGTTGACGCTCCACCGATGGCCCCAGGCGTAAAAGCACGCCATACCGTGCAGCTTCACAACGCATGATGTCGCAGCCTGAGCATGCATGTACTACATAGTATGTACACCGCCAGGTCATGGCACAACAGCGTAACACGGCGAGAGTCGTCACTGCCGCAAATCGTCCAGAAGAAAGTGCGCAAGATACATTCACAAGGCCCTCCGAGTCGCTACGGCCCCCCCCCGCCGAAAAACACACAGCCCCCACCCCCACGCCCACCGCGCCTGCCTATGAAACGCGACTGCCGGCGCCCGTGCAGAGCACTTGCAGCGCCGCGCGCAACTTACACGTGTAGGGACGCCCCGCGCGCGCCGCTGCTGCTGCGGCTAGTACGTCGTTAGCTTGAAGTACATGTCGATGGGCGTCACGTGGTGGACCTTGCCCGCCTTGAGGCTGCGGCGGCGACGAGCACAGGCAGCAGTGCTCAGCACAAAGGGATTGGGGGAGTTGAAGTGCCTGCCTGGCGGTGTTAGCGGGCCCTGATGAATCGCAGGCTCAAGAAACAACGCGCTTCTGAAGTGGAAAAGACAGTACAGAGACCGGTGGGGCCAAAGCTGCATAGTACATATATCAGACGAAAGCAAGTGGGATGGCGATGTCCTCAAAAGCATGCGTCCTGACGAAGGCGCTTCAAATGCTCAGCGGCTGCCATTGACAAAGTGGATCAGATGGCTGATGCTGCCGCATGCATGTATCAAACTGCAATTGCGGTGTCACGAGGGAGGAGGAGACGGGAAAAGCTGCCGTGCAAGCACATACATAATCAGTATCTTCATGCGTACACAAGCATTAAAAGCAATGAATGTGTTGCTGCCTGCTCATTGACAACAGGTGCCGTACAGCAGCAGCAGCGGTCGCCTGGCACAGCCTAACCCTGACCCTAACCGGCCTTGTCAAACGCAACCGGCCTGCTGTGCCATCATATACCGCATTGTATGGGTATTGTGAGACGCACAGTCAACAACATGCTCATTGAAGCGCCTGTTGCAGGTCCTTAGTTGTTATCACGTCAAGTGCGGTCATCCACGTGAAAGTCCTTCCTTGTGTTATCAGGCCATGCGCACTCATCCACGTGAGCGCGCGTTTGACTCACTTGAACCAGTAGATAGCATGCGTCTCGGGGTCCTCGTAACCGACGGTGCGCATATCAAGCCGCGAGGGCACCGGTATGTATGTATCTTGTGAGATGCACAGTTGACAACATGCTCATATATGCGCCTGCTGCAGGTCCTTCGTTATGTTGTAACGCCGTGCGCACACATGTGAGCGCGTGCGACTCACTTGAACCAGTAGATAGCATGGGTCTCGGGGTCCTCGTAGCCGACGGTGCGCATATCAAGCCGCGACGGCACCTCGATGGGCTTTTCCTGCACAAGCAACGGCAGTTTCACACGCGTCAGTCCTAACTTCAACCCAATTGAACACCATACCCTGCTCCTGGCCACACAACCTCGATGCGGGGGCAATGGCAGTTTCACACGCGTCAGTCCTGACGCTAACCCAATTAAACACCACATCCTGCTCCTAGCCACACGACCTTGTTGGACCTTTCCTGCGGGGGCGAGAGCAGTCTCATGCGCGTCAGCCCTAGCCCTAACTCTGAGCCCTGCTCCTAGCCACACGAGGATCGTACCCAGAGGAATTATTGCGGCGGCGGCTGCTGCGAATGCCGCACCGTCATCAGCGACACATTATTGACGTCCTCCTTGTATGCCGCACTCACATCATAGCACCACCCAGCGGGCCGCACGACACACTGCCATGCCGCGCCCCGCGAGCGATGGCGACTGTTGCGTGGCACGCAACCGTCGCGGGCATGGTTCAAGTTGAAGTATATGCAACCAAAACCTAAGCGTGGCAACCGCGAATCACTGGCTGCTTGCTGCACCAGAGCCGCCTCAGTATGTGAACAGGCGAGACGCGGCGTGGTTGAAGCAGATGCAACACGTGACCCAAGCCCGTCACCTCCCAGTTTGCTGCACCAAAGCGCAGCTGCCTCAAGCAACTGCAAACGAAACCTAACCGCGGCAACTGCGAATCACCGCCAGCTGCTGCACCAGAGCGCACAACGCTCTCACCCTTGTGCCGGAGCCAGCGGGCGGCATCAGGGCCTGGTCGTTGAAGAAAGTTCCCCGGACCTGACAACGGCCGGCAGCGAGAGTACATGCAAGGTGAAGTCAGCTCCGATTGTTGCACTCCCGCAAGTGCATTACTTCTACGCGCTTGCTGCATGGGTGCAATGGTTATATGCAGTGCGGATATGTACGGCCACGGAAGTCGTTCGCTCCAGCTGTTGCGCTCGTGCAAGCGCATGTGCTCCTGCAACTGCATGTACTCCTGCGAATGCGTGCGCGTTTGCAGCACGGGTGCGATGGCGCAGCCAACATGTGATAGGGCTCTATGGTGAGGCTGCCGCCTCGTGACATGACAGCTCTGAAGGCGGCGACTGCCGACAGACACGCCTCGGCTGCTGCGCCCTCGCCGCTGACTGTACTCATTCTGTGAAATGCGCCTCTTCCATGTTGAGCCAGTGCTCGGCAAGAGCGCATGCGGCGACGGCGAGGTGACCCTAACCCGAACCCTGAACCTTAACTGTAACCCTAATCTAAGCCCTAATCTAAACCTAATCTTAAACGTTTATTCTGACCCTGGCACCATCTGCTCCACCGCATCCGCGCGCACACGCTTCAGCAGATTGTGCATCTTGAAGCACGCACCATCTCCATGACCGCGACCACACCCGGGCATGGGCCTGAATGACGCAGGGCCCAACAGCCCCAATGGTGTTCGCGCCATGGAGCTTCGACGGTGGCCGCGCCATGGAGGAGGTATGGAGCAGGGTGAACTGAGAAGAACTGGTCACTGCTAGACACGACGCACATCTAAGAGCGCGCAGATGCCTCACAACTGCAACTGGTCACTAGTTGAAATCCGTCATCAGCACTCCCACAGCGCTCAGGTTCTTGTGTGCCGCGCCGCCAGCGCGCACCGCCTGCGCCAAACGCACTTTCGTTGCACACACACCGCCAGCTGTCTTGCAGTCGACTGCTCTACGCTGCAGCCGCCGCTGCCGCCGCTGCATAAAAGCACTGCAGCGCTGACCGCCGCACGCTGCCCATGCCCGAGAGCGTCTCCACGCGTGCCGCGCGACAGCTGGCGCGATCGCTTCACAAACACCCCCCCTCATGAACACTGCCGCTCGCGCGCCTGCAGCCGCAGCCACACAATTCTGTGTGCGCAGCGCTCCGTCGCGCCACCATCGGGGGGCGCATTGCGCGGCGGCCCCCTGAGACGCTGTTACAAATACACAGCCCCTTCCCTCAACCCCCCCCGCTCCGTCTGCGCGTCCCCCTGGAAGCCCACCCGCCCCTACGCGATACGATGGTATCGCACGGGAGGTATGTATGGGGCGGGGGGGGGGGGGGGGGGGGGGGGGTATGTACGCTGAAGAGCCCCATCGACCACCCCGCCCCGGCTGTATATGTCCCCCTGAAAGCCCGCCCTACGCAACATTCTAGCCTCGCACAGTAGGCGTGTATCCGCTGCGCCCCAACTGTCCGTCCCCCTTTAGAAGCCCCGCCCTACGCCATGTCCCAGCCAGGGGGGGGGGGGGTATGTAGGCTACACAGCCCCCTCGACCACCCCACCCCGGCTGCACGTCCCCCTGGAAGCCCGCCCGCCCTGCGCGACGCCCTGGTCTCGCACGGTAGGTATGTAATATGCAGGGGGTATTTAGGTATCAGCGGCGCACCTCCTCTCCGCGCTGCCCCGTCGCTGCGACATCCTCCTCCACAATGTCCCTGCCGCGTGCGACGATAGGATTGAGACAGAGACAGAGCCGCGGCGTGAGCGATGAGGCGCACGCTGTGACGCGAGAGATCGCGCGCCCAGGTGCTAGTGGTAGACCTCACATCAGATCAGCAAAGCACCAATTTGCAAGGACCTACCCTTTGTTGCATGTTTACAGTGCTACTGCTACAGGCGGCTGGGGTGGAACGCTGAACCGTCACGCAAAGGGGGCGCGTACTGCTGCCACCGGCAAGGAACCATGCATCACTGGGCCGCGGCATTGACATTGTGTCATGCAGTATCGGTCTGCAGCCTACAATCAGGCAGAGCCCTGCTGTTGTTTCCGCAGCCCGCATCGTTGGTTCGAATGCATTAAAATATAAAAGCATTCTCTGCCTATGTACTCGTGCTCCAAGTGGGTTGCAATGGTATAAGCACCACAACTGTGCGAACACGCCAGGCACCTGTGGATAGCTGACATTGTCTGGCATGCGTGTTCTCAACTTGTGCTTACCTGTCGGACTTGAATGAGAACAGCTTAGAAAACCAGCTCTCCTCCTTCCCTGCACGAGCACAATGCAGCAAAGGCGGAGAGCATCGTGCATGGCAGAGTTACCTCATGACGCAGTACAAGCGTGCATCTAGCTGCACACCAGGCGATCTGCTCTGCCGTCACTGACAAGCAGATCGAGTAGCAAGAGTGATGATGACTTTCACGACCAAGCTAGCATGTGACCACAACAGCCACAGGCTTGTCACTCGCAAGACACACCATCTCTCTCGCAGATTACTTTTTGTCTCTCCCTACTGTAAATGCCGCTTTGGCACAGCTGACCTTGCGAGAACGCACGCACTGCGGTGGTGGCCACGGGCCGGCAGGAGACGGCGCGAGTGCGGACGGCTGAAAGCATTGTCTTGGCTCTCCTTGAGGTACCTGGTGCAGCCTGTTGGCTTGCACACTTCGAGTTTTTTAATTAGGGTTAACCAACCCTAACCCTAACCTCAAGTTTTTAATTGAAATTTAGGGTTAGGTTAACGCTAAACCTTTTGTGCCTCAGGTCAGAGCACTTGGTTCCGTGTGGGGCCATTGGACCATGTGATCATACCCCCATCACACATCACTCATCGATTAGAGTCAGGTGTAGCACTTGATTTGCATGGTACAACTTAGGATTGGCACGCAGTGTCAGGTGCACTCACACACACTCACTTCACATGGCATGCTTAATATTCAGTTGTCGTTTTGTCTGTTGAGCTCCTCATCTCATTTTTCTGCTGCTCATCTGCTTCGTACAGATCTCACTTGTACAACCTACTTGCTTAGAAGCAGCAGTGGCAATTGCTTAAGTGGGAGAAGATATCCCTGTCCCGCAGCAGCAGCACAGCAAGCAAGCAGCAAAGATGCTCAGCGGCACACCGGGAGAGCTTGATTTGATGACATGTACACATGTCGGGGCTGCTCAGACATGACTCTGCCTAAGCAGAGTCGCCGATAGCTCCTCCACGTGGCACACACAAAACAACCAACACTCGTGCAGTGGTTCTAGCAGCGAGCCAGACGCAGCGTGCCCACTGCCATGGTGCTATCACCATCAGCAAGTGGCATGCACAGCTCCGCCAGCGTGTACAGCTCCTTCGCTGCAGGCCATTTCTCCATGCCTGTCCGCGACTTGCCATCTCCTTTCGCCGCCGTAAGCGCCAGCTGCAGGAGTGCAACAGCAAGTGGATTTTAAACGATGTCAGCAGAGTTCATGTGTCAAGTGAAAGACACGCAAGCATGCGCGTGTGCTTATACTGTCAGGATGCCTGTTTTACACAAATTGGTAATGTGCGTGTGCCATGCCTGATGATGCAGGTGTTACCAGGCACACACTCTCAGTCATCAGCATCACAAGCAGGTCATGTGCTGTTGTAAGGCACATGATCCATGTCATTACCATTTGCAGAAAGTGTGACAAATATCCGCAATGATGTATATATATAATAGTTTGCCTTGCAACTTTGTGCTGATGATGTCAACAGAATCATCAATGGTGCATATGTCCAGATCCGGCTTCACTGTGAGAGGCTTCAGAGTAAGTCCGTACGACTGCAAGGGCAGTTAGTTGCAGATGGCTTATTCTGCAGCTTGCAATCTTTTGATCTTATGAGAGCCTGCACCAAGTTCAGCACAAACACTGGAGCGGACCAAGGACACCATCATGGAGCCCGCCAAGACCAAGCCTGCTGCTTCCCCTGACACCAGCAGAGAAACTGTCCGATTGTACGATATCAGCAGCTGTGCCAGATGCCGGGCGTACCACAACGTTGCAGACAGCAGCGTGCTGGCCCAGGCGCCTCAAGCCCAGCACACAACCGCGAAATCCCAGCAGCAGCCAGTATGGGCGCGGAAGTGTAGTCGCTGCTGCGGCTCACCTGCATAGCGGCCTGCCCGAGGTGAAACAGGCTGCGCCCTGCCGCCACCTGGTCTAGGACTTTTGTGGTGCGGGTGTTCAGCCCGGCGACCACACGCCAAGACTGGAGCCACCGGATCCCAGCAGTACCCACCACTGCCTCCGCCCCACCCGCCGCCGCAGTTGCCCCGCCAAATCTGGTCATCCCTGTGGTCGACCGAAACATGAGTTCCCACAGAGGCGTCAGCGAGGTGCAGCATACTTCGGTTAAAATTGAAATTGGAGTCTTGCCCTAAGCTTGTAAGCATGCACCTCCGAGTCTACATCGACATCTGTTGTCGTTGCTGGCAGTGCTTCGATTAGCACTCTTGTGTGCATACTGCGATGCATGTAGCACAACGCTACATAAATGCCCAAGTGCGCCCACTTCAACTCCAGCACCAAAAGCAACAACAGCTTGCGCTTGTGCTGAATCACGCTCGCATTGATTCCATTGAGTGTTTTGCAGAAAACATCACGATTGTTACCCTAAACTTCAACTTTTGGTTGACGTGAATCAATGCCCGCACGCACTCAGGATACCATACTGGACTGGATCGGCGATCAGGGATGCGCTGCTGATTGGTGGGCACACAGCAGCGAGGCTCTCAGAGCGGGCGACACGCAGCGGCGCGGCCACAAGGGCACCGCGCGGTGACACAGACTCGTCAGGATGGCCTTCAGAGCTGTGGCCAAAACAGCTGCTGGAGCCGGTGCTGGCGTTGGTATCTACCTAGCATACGACGCGGACGCCAGGGATGAAGTCGTCGGTGCCGCAAGGTGCGCATGTGCATGCGAAATGCAAAGTTTCTGACATCTGGTCAGGTACAGTCAGCCAATCTTCGATTATTCTGTCGCCTCCAGTTGAGTGTTCACAGAGACTCGGCAATGAGATAAGTTGTAATAAGCTCGAGCGCGATAATTATGCCTAAGCAGCTCTAACCTGCGCACAATGCTTCTTTTCATAGAGTATCACTTCACATTTGTCAGCTGCACAGCAGAGGATACCTGTTGTGAGTGTTACAAGAGCTGCGGCCAACTGCAATTGCACAATGCACACAATGAGCTTGGCGCAGACCTGTTGGCAATGCAGAGGTTTCTTCAAAGTACCTCTACCAGCATGCTGTTTCAACGCACGCGTCTGTGTTCGCACATCCGGAGCAGCGGCCCTTGATATTGTGCTCACAGAGGCAGGCACAGGCAGGCACCTCAAATCAGCTTTCATCAACACACGGCGTTCGCAAGCCAGGCATGCGGTTACGTTGAGGTGGAGGGGGGCATGGGCGGTTTCAGGTCTCATCTACCATCGTGACCGGATGCTGAAGTGCATGTGGAAGTGCCTCCCCTACGGCAGTTTGGGCAGTGATCTGTAGGCTCTTGCATGTTGCGACACGCAGTCACGCAACAGTAAGCGCCATTACACTAATTCATCACGCGTCTATCGGCACGTGGTACTAAAGCATGAGGTATGCAGACTATGTGGGCCCTTCCACCAGGACCTGATGCCAACGCTAACCCTAAGATACACACGGAGCTTCTTTTAAGAGCTCACGCGCCTAGGCTTAAAGTCTCCAGCAGAGCCGTGCTGCAGCAAACAGCGTGGTGTCGAAGCTGTCAGCGATCCAAGGTGCCAGCGTGCATCACACACGTGTCGGCAGCTGCAGTTGCCACGCCAGCAAGCGACTGCATGTCAGGCTAGACGCATATGCAGATTGGTGGTGCTGGGGTAAGCGCTGCATTGCGCTGGCGGTATCACACCAGCGCGGCCAGCATGCGCGTGTCTTTCAAGGGTAGTACCTAGGCTGGCGCAGCTGCCGCGTTTGCTCACGTGAAGCGCGCGCAGTTCAACAGCTCTCGCTGGAAGCAGTCACTACAGGGATAAGCGTGCGCCTTTGATATCAACTCTGCTATGCCAAAGCCCCCTGGTGTTATTCAGTAGCTCAGATTGTTGGCCTCGAAGAGCCTCTTAGAATGCACCTGCCTTTGAGTTACAAAGCCGCAAACATCACGAGTTACAGGTGATATAGGTGAGCAGGCCTCGTTGAAGTTTGCTAGGTACAAGCATACCTACCCAACTGAACCTCACTCAGGCGGCTGATGCAGGCGAGCAACTGCATTCAACATGCGTGTAGACGAGCTTTGCCCGCTGCGCAAAGTCAAGCAGAAGCACTCAGTGTGCACTTGAAGCCAGCATTGTATCACTGTGAGCTCACAAGATAATGTACTTGTGCACAGTGCTCAACGGCTCCAGACAAACGAGGATTGCAACGCCATTCCTTGTTGGCCTTGGGTGACCAACATGATCCTCTAAAATGGGCATGGCCCTATCATGGTGACAGCACCAGCTCTCGTCCGATCGCTGAAGTTAAGCACCCTTGAGCGGAGCAGTGCTACGGTGGGGGACCACGTGGGAAGCCTCCGTGCTGTGCTCTTTTTCTTTGCCAGTAATCTGCCTCGCAATCAATCAGGTCACAATCAGCTGCAGCACTTTATTGCAAATGCCTGTTTGCTTGCTAAACGGTGTGCTGTTCTCACCTGTTCTGACGTACGCGCAGGGGGAGCACGCGCTGCGCGCGCGCCGTGTACCTCTTTCAACGTAACACACAACGCGTACTCTCTTGAACCCTTCACTACACCTGCTCTAATAATGCAAGGCACGTCACTGTCGCCCTTCAAGCCCCGCTCTCACCGCTGCCTTGCACACGCGCGATGTGTGCTATGCACGCACAGGGGCAGCATGCGCGTTGCGTGCGCCGTCACTACACCTGCTTTCTTGATTCAAACCAGACCACAGACGCCATACAGCAAGCGCATCCATGCACTGCTCTCGCCGCTGCCTTGCACACACGCACAACATACGCGCAGGGGCAGCACGCGCTTCGCGCGCGCCGTGTACCACTTCAAGCGCAACACCACGCGTACTCTCTGAACCCCTCACTACACCTGCTCTCTTGACTTAAACCATACCACAGACGCCATACAGCATGCCCCCCCACGCGCTGATCTCACCGCTGCCTTGCACACGCGCGATGCGTGCCATGTGCACGCAGGGGGAGCACGCGCTTTGCGCGCGCCGTGTACCACTCGTGCGTCGTCTCCGCGGACTACAAGATGTCGCTGCGGGGGCTGCAGGGGGACGCGTACGAGGTCAAGAAGGCAGAGGTGCATCAGCGAGCAGCGGAGCGTCTCCTCAAGGTGAGAATACGCGTACTTCAAAGTTGAAGTAGATGTCGCTGCGTGGGCTGCAGGGGGACGCGTACGAGGCCAAGAAGGCAGAGGTGCATCAGCAAGCAGCGGAGCGTCTTCTCAAGGTGAGACAGGCGGACAAAATACGCGTACTTCAAACTTGAAGTACATGCATTGCGGTTCTGAGCGTTTGCCTTTGATGCGCGTACTGTGTAGCCAGGGTGAGAAGCAGTGGATTCCACTGTTGGGAAAAGGTGGACAAAATACGCGCATATGCGCTGTGATTCTGAGTTTGTTGCCCTCCATGCAGGTACCATGTAGCCAGGTGAGACAACGGTGACATCTATTGTCGGCGACGCATAGTTGCAGCAGCGCATGGTCGCCGTCACACGGCAACGGAATCAGGGCTGAACTTCAACTTGCAGTAGCGCAATCGCATGCTCGATCTGAGGCATGCGACAACAGTGTTTGCTCAGTCGCCAACTTCAACTGTGCTGATGGGCAGATTGCGCAGGTGCAACCGCGCGCGCTCGCTTGCAGAGACGCGCACATATGCACGTTGCGTCCTTTTCCCGCGCTGCCTGTAGCTGCGGAGACAGGCCACTGTATTTTGCTGGTGTAACAGCTTGTGCTTGTGTGTCAGCTTGCACCGCACGGTCGGAAACCTGCGTGCAGAGATTGATGAGGCGAACGCCCCCTTCATGCCATGCATTGTCAGCATGAACACGTTCATGAACGGATGAATTAATGCACAGCGGGCGTGCACGCTTCAACCCCCTTTCTGTGCCTGTACAAGTCTGCTGGCCGGCACTTCACGCCCCCCATGTTGCGCTTCTGTTTCCGGCTGGCAGCAACTTCAGCTTCCGCTTCTGCAAAAAAAACACTAATGCAACTTGCAGTACAAGCACTTGCAGGCCCCTCTGAACCTCCACTCCCCCAAAAGTATCTGCTTGTTGCTGACTTTTGAGAATAGGTTTATTGATTTACTATAATGTCAAGAACATCCTCACAAACTCCTGAAATTTGCTGGCAACTCCGCGGCAGGTGCGCATGAAGCACGGCGGCGTGTACCCCAAGTGTGCCCCAGTTGTCGCTAATCCTAACCCTGATCCTAAGCAACAGCAGCGAGGACAGCTCACGACCTCTGCCAGCCAGCGTCACCAGTGCTGGCCCTACAGACGCATACGCGCGTCATACTGCCTCTTTTACGCTTCTGTTGAACATGAGCAAGTGTCACGAGTGATGGCCGTGAGAGCCCTACACTACCTCTTTGCCCTTCTCTCAAGTCCATGCGCGTGCTCCCCTCGCTGCGCCGCCGTCACTGGCGTCCTGGTGCAGGTGTGCATGAAGCATGGCATAAGTGTGTACGGATGATATCATAACTTCAACTTCCCCTTCTGCGAGAAAAAAAAATAAATCTGCGGTAGCAATTGCAGGCCTCCAGAACCTTTACTTGCCCAAAGGTCCCTACTTGTTGACAAAACCTTCTACAGAAGACATCCAATAACATCCTCACCAAGTCCCGGTCTTCGCTGGCGTCCTGATGCAGGTGTGCATGAAGCACGGCGGCGTGTACACCAAGTTCGGCCAGCACATTGCCAGCATGAACCACATACTGCCGCCGGAGTACACAAGTGAGTACACACGAGTACACAAGCGAGTACACGCCGCGCACCAGTGCGCGCGATGAACTGCGTCGGCTCCCTCAAGGCGTGCAGCACGCATAGCATGTGAGTAGAGACTGAATGGGTTCTGCGTGCGTGCGTGTCTGATACTGCAGCGCGCACGCGCACATGTTGGAACTCAATGTTGGGAATTCAAGGTTGAAGTTCTCATTCATCGCACGAACGCGGCGCGAGTGGCAAGGCTACCTACCGCCTCCGTGTGTTTGCTGTTGTTGGTCGGCGCTGGCCGCACCTCACGGCTCCAGAATGGTGTCTGTCGATTGTACACACAGGGACTCCAGTCTCGCGTGGGCGCACCTGTGTACGCTTTACATCATGTCCTCCTAGTGCGATCCTCTGAAGGGAGACTGTCGCCAGAATATGGCACACGGCGTTCATTCGCAGAGGATTCTCTGGTCGTCGCTGAGCAATGATGTCGCCAGGGGTACACACTCACCGTCACGCGTGCGGCTGCGCGCCGATCGTTTGCTGAGCGCTGACTGCTTTCTGATCAGTCCTCAGCAATGACATCACCACCAGCCTGCGTGCACCACACACTAATGAAGTTGCGGTCGCTGATGCGGTGACGCTCCTCCACTCCGTGTCCGCGCTATTGCTAAGCGATGATGTCTCCATCTGCCTTGCGCTGCTTGCGTGTACGCACCTGCACTAGAAGTTGCGGTAGCGTGCGGGGGCTGATGCTGTGACGCTCCTCCACTCTGTGACTGCGCTATCGCTGAGCGATGATGTCGCCATCTGCCGAGCGCTGCCTGCGTACGCACCTGCACTTCAAGTTTCAGTCATGTGCGGGGGGCTGATGCACAGCTGTGCCGCTCCTCTCCGTGACCTTGCGCAGCGATGCTATCGGTGTTACAACATGCAGTATTAGGCATACTTCAAATTTGCGCATCATGACCCTGTCAGTGGAAAACAGTCAAACTTCAACGCGTTCAACACATGTGTCACCATCTGCCGAGTGCCGCCGGCGTGCGCACTTGCACTTGAGGTTACGGTTGTGTGCACTTTGAAGCTGCGGGAGGGCTGATGCACAGCTGTGATGCTCCTCTCCGTGACCTTGCGCAGCAACACTATCGGTGTTACAGGACAGGAACCCGAGCGTGCCCCTCGAAGAGGTGAGAACTTCAACTTCAAATGTTTGTCCGCATCATCGTTGTGGCTGGTACTGCACGCACTACAGTCGATGCGTCGTTTTGAGTAGGTGACCAGTTGAATTCCAGGCGCGGGGCACACGCTTCACACTCACTTTGCATCTGCCATATATACGTGAATGGTGCATGTGTACACGACAGGCTGTAAGTGCACACTTGAAAGGTACACCCTGTTTGATCGCTTGATCACGCTTGCTTTGTGAATGATGGCCACCATCACAATGTGTGTGAGCTGCACACCAAACACCAAACCCCACCTCCCATGCTTTCTTTCCCCTTATGCTGGGCGCTCTTCTTCACTTGAAAATTGTGGTGCGCAGAGCGCCACTCTTGGCATCACCTGAGTGTGCGACTGTTATGCCAAAGTCCCCATTCCTTGCTACATTGCATCTTCTCTAATTGAACTTTAGACCCTCTTCTTGCTTCAATACCAGCGTGCGCAGTGCTTGGACTAGCAGCGGGTTGGATGTTTCTGAGCCTGACCTAGAGTCTGATTTGTGCTGTGTGAGCGCAGCTGCCCCCAGGTGGAGCGCACTATGGGCTTGTAGTCTGACTCTGAGTCTGACTCTGAGTCTGATTTGCATTGTCTGAGCGCTGCTTCGTCCAAATGGCATGCACCATCCTGCACGAGCTCGGTCTGGTTAGCTTGTAGAGTCTGACTCACAATCTGACCTCCTCCTCCAAGTGATTCAGAATCTGATTTGCTTTGTTGGAGCGCTGCTGCGCGCAGGTCGAGCGCACCATCCTCCGCGAGCTCGGCGGGTCCATCGCTGACCTGTTTCTGGAGTTCGACGCAAAGGCGATAGCCGCCGCGTCATTGGCACAGGTACGCAAAGCACCGCAGCAGCGTAGTCCGGCAGATGTTGAGGTCGGGTGCTGTCGATAATTGGATTTGCACGCCATCTGATCTTGGCGCTGACTCCGCAGGTTTATCGCGGATGCTATCTACGTCTTGAGATCTGATTTTCACGCCATCTGGTCTTGGCGCTGACTCCCCAGGCGCCTTGAGATCTGAGGCGCCTGTAGTCTCGGTGTTCACAACGTCAACTGAGAAAGGGCCTTGTGGCACTCAGTGCGCATGGTAAGGCGCAACGGCGTGTCTGAGCAGTACAAGTTGAGTTCCAGGTTACGATCAGGCATAGGGTTCGGGTAATGATCAGGGTTGGGCACTTCGGCCTTTACCAGCAGGGGTTTACCTTGTTAGGGTTAGGGTTGGGGTTAGGGTTAGAGGCTTGTTGCTGCAGACATAGCAGCGCCGTCTCGACGCAGTGCGCGCAACAAGGCTTAGATGAGGGTAATGGTCAGGTCGTCATTCCCGCGCGCAATGGGGCTCATGGTATGCGTCAGCGCAGCTTGCGGAGCGCTGCCATGTTTTCAAAGCGCACTCCCGCTGTGCTCGCACGCCGCAGGTGCACAGGGCCGTCACCAAGACCGGCGAGGAAGTGGCCGTCAAGCTGCAGTACCCTGGTATGTGCTCAGTTACATGAACACTTTTCTTTCAACTGATCTGGTTCTTTGGATAACTTTTTCCATCGGCAACGTGCAGAGATGGCGTGCGCACCTGGTTACACCGGTACACAGGTACCAGTTGTTGTATGGGTGTCAAGCCGCAGTACCCTGGAACGTGCGCGCGCATCTGCTGCTGAGTCTTAGCGATTTGTTCTTGTGCTCGCCCCTGAGTACCTCGCGATGCCTCTATAACCCAGAGTCGTGCTGTAGTCAGTCACATGCGAGGCATACTGCACTGGAGAGCACTGAGCACTGAGGCACATGCTGCTGGGGTGCACGTATTTGCAATGTTCCGCTGGTGCATACTCCGCTGCAGCCATACCTCAACGTATTTGCAGGTGTCTATTTCGCTGCTGTCCAATGTGGGTGCGGATGCAAGTCACGCCCTGGCGGCACCCTCGTCGCTGGCATAACCATGCTGTCCTACTCATTTGCATGGCAGGAGGCGCTTTGGATCGGGTCTGCAGGCTCGAATGTGACCCTTTGTCTGAAGAACAAGCAGGCCTCACGCTCTGAAGCTGTCCGAGTCATCCATCATAACCAGCGCACCTTCAGGGCATAGAGAACATGAACATGCTCAATCAGCTACACGTAGTGATAGGGTACTCAATCACCATACACTCGCGCTCTCACATCACGACTGCCGTCGGTCATGTTTGTCCGCAAACTCCCTCTGATCACGGAAGTGGTTCGAGGAGGTTGGGTCTGAAGCTGGTGATTTCCGTGCGATGGGGCCGACCAGTTCTTTCTCGTGCCAGGCTTGGGCTGAGCCACCACCACTGCTGGCGCGGCGCGCAGCGCGTGCCAGCAACTGCTGCCAATGCCGCAGCGTCATGACACGCTTGACATTTGGCATGATCCCTTCATCAACAGCACGTGGTATGTATGTATCGCTTACCCCTACCAGCCCATGCACCCGCCCGCGTACTTGGCTTCTGACAATCAAGTCGCAACGGCGTGCGTTCTCACGTCGTTGGGTACCTATATATATATATATTGTACTATGATCATGCGTCAAACTGACGTAACATGTACCCCTTCACTGTTACAGAAGAGGGGGTTGGCATATGTTGTTGTTTCATGTTTTGCGCCGTAAGCGACGATTGACGAGAAGAAAATTTCGCTGTGCACGCGCAGGCCTTGAGGCGCAGGTTGAACGCGACATAACCACCATGCGTCTGCTGGCGCAGGCGATGGGCACAGTCTTCCCCGAATACGAGTACACCTGGTGAGTCAACTTCGATTTTGACTACTTGAACTTTCACTTCTCGACTTGCTGCTGAATTCAGGCAGGATCTTGACCTAGGTGAAACACTCTCTGGTGTGTCAGCTCAGGCTCTCAAACACTTGCAGGTTAGTTTCCGCTGGGCAATCAGCAACTTCCGCTTTGATTCCTGGAATGGTTCCTGCTTGACATCTGAATCAAAGTGGGAACACAAACTGAGAGACACGGTTGTCAAGTGCAAGTTTGAAGCACGTGGCGATTCATCGTCGGCCAAAGCCTGTTGTCTTCTTAATTTGTGCGTGTTCTCAGTTTGAGTTCTGGCCGGAAGGCCAGCATGCCCTCGAGTGTCATGCTCCGACCTGCACGTGCGCTGCTGGCTCATCGCGCAAGTTGAAAAAAGCCAGAGTCGAAGTTCAGGGTTAGTGAAATGTCGACGTGTGGCAACACTCGCGGGCACGCAAGGCGCATTTGCATGCGTCCCTTCAGCACCGCGGCTAGTAATGCTGTTCCTCGTGGTTGCTGTTCCAAAGTACATACCTACTGTGCCCTTGTCACAAGCTGCAGATGCAGGGCGGCCAACACGAGGTGACTCTCATATACGAGGTGACACATCTGCGTGCGTCCCCTCAGAGCCATTCAGCCATGAATTTCTGGCGTGATTCACGTGCCAGCGTTCCATACGACAGCAGCAATCGTGGTTCATCGAACGTGACCTGCGTCAGAGGTCGCCGGCGACGCAGCGCATGCTACGGCGCCAGACCGGTGCTGCTGGCACTAGCAGCATTCCCACTGGCCACGGCACGCGCAACGACAGCAGCGCAAGCCACTATGCCTCGCCACCGAGCGCCTGGCGTACGCACTATGTTCGGCCGCGCCGTCTGATTGGTAGAAATGTTATCTCACTTCTTTCATCACACCATGTTCCGTTCATCGAGCCTGAAAGGTCGTCGTGAAAGTCACGTCCTAATCTGCGGCCTTTCATGATCGACGCCACTGTTTTCATGATATTTCACGCCACCTTGGGACGTACAGAGTGGCTCTCAGCACCACAGACAGTAATGGTTGCTGGTCCAGACTATGTATATACCTGTGGGGGTCCTCGTCGCAAGCTGAAGATGCAGGGCTGCCAACACAAGGCGCCTCTCCGTCAATGTTCCATACCCCTTCCCCACATTGCATTGCGCGCGGATCCCCCCATGTTGCGCGCTAGCTCTTGTTGACGGTACGCGCTGATGTGTAGACCCCCCGTAAACCCCCCAAGTGCATCGCCGAGCCCCAGGTTGAGCATTGACGGCACGCGCTGATCGCTGCTGTGCATCTGTATTTGTGCGCGTGCGTGTGCTTGCAGGCTGTTCCCGGAGTTTGAGGAGACCATCACGCTCGAGCTCGACTTTGTGCAGGAGGGCGTCAATGGGGAGCGCGTCGCCAGGTAACATATGAAACAAAACGCTGCTCAACCGTTGCCCTAGACAGGTGGTTTGCATAGACTCAGAGCTTCAACCCTAGCTTTGATGACAAGTGTTCAACCCCTGGCTGGGCGTGGAAAGGTGGCGCTGCTCAACTGCTGAGAAGCTGCTGCTGCAAAAGCGCTGCTTCACTCTATATCAGAGCTTGAACTTTAGCTTCAATGACGGAGATGATGACTTTGTGCAGGAGGGCGTCAACGGCGAGCGTGTCGCCAGGTAAAGTAAAGAAACAAAAACGCTGCTCAACCACAACCCTAGAAAGAAGGATTCGCGCTAAATAGCGGTGCTGACCCGCTCTCTTGCTGCAAAAGCACTGCTTCACTCACATCATAACTTCAACTTGAGCTTCAACGATAACAGTGTGCAGGAGGGCGTCAACGGCGAGCGCGTCGCCAGGTAACATGTGAAACAAAACGCTGCTCAACCGTTGCCCTAGACAGGTGGATTGCATAGACTCAGAGCTTCAACCCTAGCTGTGATGACAAGTGTTCGACCCCTGGCTGGACGTGGAAAGGTGGTGCTGCTCAACCGCTCTGCTGCTGCTACAAAAGCGCTGCTTCACTCTATATCAGACCTTGAACTTTAGCTTCAATGACGGAGATAATGACTTTGTGCAGGAGGGCGCCAACAGCGAGCGCGTGGCCAGGTAGCGCTGCTCACCCGCTCTGTTGCTGCAAGAGCACGGCTCCACCCCACGTCAGGACTCCCACTTCAGCTCTGAGTCTGACCCCCCTTGCATATAGCCTGGAACGACTGACACCTGCCTTCCAGCGCCGATGCTGCGCACAACGGCAGCGGCGGCGGCGTTGCCGGCAGCTCGCGTGGCCAGGCAGCGCTGCTCAAATCGCTACTTAAGTGTTGACCTAGAAGCAAGGCTCCAACTCAGCCTCCGCAGTGAACCTTCAACTCTAGCGTTGAGTCAAAATTCCTATCTTCAATTGCAAGGACAGAGCCCTGCGGCTGCCATCGCTGCCTTGCTCAACTCTGTCGACACCGCCGGCTTCGTGGTCGGTAGCGCGCCTGCAACGACTGCGAAGACTTATGCCGATGACGGCGACAGAATGACCGAGTTCCCGTGGCCTTGCAAACTCTCGTGTCTCCGTGCGGCTTACGCGCAAACAGCGACGCACTGCATGATGGTCATCCTCTCCGTGGTTTGGCACACTGTCGCTCAAGCACAGTGTCTGGCGCTTCTACCCCGGTCTTTGGCTTTGGGCCTACGGCGGTGCTTGCTTGGCCTTGCAAACCCGCATCCGCGCGGTTCGTGCAGAAATTGACGCGTTGCCTCAACCGCCATCGCACGCGAGCGCGTCGTCTGACGCTGCTCTCAGTCAGCGTTGCGTGTGGCGCTGCCGCCTGCGCAGGGCTCGCGCCTCACGCATGGCAGTTCTCGGCCTCAGTGCCCCGCAACCTGCACAGTGCTCAGCAGTGCCCGCAGCCTGCACAGCGCTCAATGGCACCCTCAGCGTGACAGCGCTCAACAGTATGTAGGGTTAGGGCGAGGGTCAAGGCCTCGGCCTGCACAGTACTCAGGAAGACCTTCAACGTGCACAGCGCTCAACAGCACCTTCAGCGTGCGCAGCGCTCAGCAGTGCCCTCAGCCTGCACAGCGCTTGACGGTACTTGCAGCCTGACAGCGCTCACAGTACCCTCGGCCTGCTGAGTGCTCAGGAACGCGTTCAACGTGCGCAGCGCTCAACGGTACTTTCAGCCTGCACAGCGCTCAACAAAACCTAGGTTGAGTTTCACAGCGCGCTCAGTGATGGCGCTCTGACGCGCGCACACCGCACCTCCACTCTCTGTCGCCAGTGCGCGGCGGCTCCTCAGGACATCTAAGGATTTGCTTGATGTTGCTGTCACTGGCCTTTCTAATAGCTGCAGAGCTCTCAGAAAGTCATTGATTAGGGTCACGGGTAGGATTAGGTTTATGGGTTAAAGTTAGGAACTAGGGCTAGGATTAGGGTTATGCCCTCAGTGCTCAGTCTTTCAGCCTCGACAGCGCTCAGCAATGCCTTCACTGACAGCCAGTATATGCTCTGTTTGTCCGCATCGCAGGATGTTCAAGGACAGGCAAGACATTGCCGTCCCCAAGGTGCACTGGGACTACTCCACCAGGTGATGCATTGGCGTACGCATTATATGAGTGTTAAAGCATATGGCAGTTACATGCACGCTTGCCGGTTACGGCAGTTGACACTTGCCGTACTTGGCAACAAAAGGTGCACAGCAGAAGGAACCTGATGTTAGGTGCACAAACCCCGCAGCTAGAATTGAGTGGCTGAAGTGCATGCATTTGCCCTGAGGGTACTCCGTCAGGTGATGCGCTGGTGGAGTTGCATCTGATGAAGTGCACAGTCCGTAACCCTGCTGCAGTAGTCAACCCCACTGCCTTGGGCATACTGACGTTGTAAATTTTACCTCATTTCCAGAACTGCTTCGAAGTACATGCATTTACACTGGGAATTGTCCACCAGTTGATGCTTCGACTGAGCAGACAGATAACCCTAACCTAAACCCTAGGGTCATCAACCTTGCTGTTAGGGTTTTCTGACGCTGCAGAACAAAGCGTTTGGACTGGGATCACTCCACCAGGTGATGCATTTGGCTGAGTACTCGATGAGCATACAAGTAGCCGTATTGCTGGTGTTGTCAACCCTGCTGCTAGGGGTTTAATGACTCAGGTCTGGCATGGCTCCATGCACAGGACTGACGCTTGCAACCTGGGATCAAATTCATGTCGCAAGGTCTTTGCAATGTTGATGACAAGGTGCTCTCTTCTCTTTCCGCTTTCTGGTGTTGCTGGCATTGTCTGTGGTCGGGTAGGTATGTATGCATCTGGTGATGTGGGTATGTGGGTATTGGGTCGAGCAGGTGTTTGATCATGACTCCATCTGGTGGCTTGGTAGGTTCTGACCTGAGCGCTGCTGACCTGAGTGCTGCTGTGCAGGCGCGTGATGACCATGGACTTCATCCATGGCATCAAGATCACCAACAGGTGAGGGGGATAGAGCACAGAAGTGTATTGCACGCATTGCTATCGCGCGGCAGTTTTGCACACTGGCAGTTGCATGCACTGGCAGTTACACACCCGCCACTGTAGTGAGCGGCGCGCATGCTGCGATGCCCCCCCATTTGCCAGTTTGATGGATGACACCTGGGAGAATTTAGCGACGCACTGAGCAGCGATGTTTGCCAGAGGTATGGTGAGACCGGGCATTTGTGCTACAGGTGCGACTCGGCTGTCGCGCACGCATATTCAGTTCACGTTTCAAGCCACCTTTTTCACGTACGTGAGCTTGAGAGGAAGCATTGGCGTGTGCGCGTGCTGCGGCTTCCTCATCGCGTAGCCCGTCGCTCACTCCGCCACCTGGATTGCCGCTGGCGCTGACGTGCCCTGTGCACATCTTGGTTCAATACACATTCGAAGACGTCTACTTC
Organism: Tribonema minus; assembly: GCA_017506865.1. Classification (NCBI taxonomy): domain Eukaryota; class Xanthophyceae; order Tribonematales; family Tribonemataceae; genus Tribonema; species Tribonema minus. The sequence continues at coordinate 282,585 of JAFCMP010000042.1, forward strand.
AGAACCTGGGGAGAGTCTGGGATGAGAGCATTGGTGCACGGGTGCCGCAAACTTCTCAGCGCTAACCTGCGGCTGACTCCGTCGCCCGAATCGCCGCTGCTGATGAGGCACGCGTGTTCTTTTGAGCTTTGCTGAGCGCTGCCACGGAACGCCCTGCGTCACGCAGCGCTCGGGTCAGCGTCGGCCCTGTGCGCCCTCTTTTGGTCGCCTTTGCTGTTGCGCATGCGCGGCATGCGCAGGCTGTGGTCGCGTCCTGATAAGCGCGCGCGCGCTGTGGCGACATGTGTAGCTTGCAGCGTGTAGCATCGTTCAGGACATGCGCGGACTGTATCGGGCGCGGACTGTATCAGCTGTGGTTGTTGTTGAGGAGGCGCGCCGTATGCAGACGCGCAGTTTTTTTTTGGGGGGGGGGAGGGGGGGGGGGTGGGGGGTCATGCTTGGTCTTGTAAGGACGCCCTCCCTGTGCTACAGACGACAGCGAGGTTACTCTTCGTTAGGGCCGAACAAGCCCAGATTTGGTCACGCATACCTACATGCACCTCTGCGAAGGTGTCTCATTGATGATCACTTCTACATGATTGACGTAGCTGAAACGGCATCGCCCCCAAGTCGTCCTTCTGAAATACATGAGAAGTACATAATCAGAAGTGATTAGTCCAAACTCGTACAACTTGTCACAAAATACGAGTAGACTTTGGTAGCAAGCTTGACATCCACCTGGCCTTTTGCGCTTCAAGCGAGACACATCCAACAGTGCATTGTCCTCCTAACGTGCTGCTGCTATGTATGTGTACATTGCTGGCTTCATCCCTTATGCCACGTGGTTATGTTTGGTTGCGCTCTCATCTTTGCAGGCAAGCCATAGAGGAAGCGGGTCTGGACCCCAGGCAGGTGGCCAAGACGGTGGCGTCGTCCTTCGGCGAGATGATCTACTACCACGGCTTCCTGCACTGCGACCCACACCCGGTGAGCAGCGCTCAGCATTAGAATTCATCTTGAAGTAGTGTTATAAAGTACAAACGAACGTAGGTGGCCAAGATGATGGACGTCGTCCTTTGGCGAAATGATCTACTACCACGGCTTCCTGCACTATGACCCCCACCCGGTGAGCAGTGCTCAGCATAGAAGTACATTTAAAACAAAGCTTGATGTCACAACTTGAGGTCTTGAGTGGGTTCCCAGATATACAAACGTAGCGGGTGAGACGGTGGCGTCTTCTTTCGGCGAGATACCTGAAGATTCTTTACAGCCACAGTTTCCTGCACCGTAGGGTCCCTCAGTGGCACAGGAGAATACCACCGTTTCAGAAGTCGTAGAGGCACTCTCGCGACGCGCGTCAACGACTACCGTCGTCGCGTTCGATGCGCGCTGTTCAATTGTTCACTGTGCGTGTGTATTGTGTATCAGGCCAATGTACGATTCACTCTCACCACAGTGTGTGCAACAGGCTGGCCATGTCATTCTCTGGCAAAACTTGAAATAGTTGTAAATTTGGCGACCCTGGTCAATCACCTTTTACGCCGCTGCGCGCACCCCTGACTGCCGCAGGGAAATCTCATGGTGAGGGAGATGCCAGCGACGAAGACCGGGCGCAAGTCGCGCAGTGCCAAGAAGCCGAAACAGGTGACACGCCTAACCCTAACCCTAGCAGGACGACCTGGGCATCACTTGCTGTCGCAGTGCTGGCAGCAACACGGTGACGGATAGCGACACTGCACGGTAGTGTTTACGGGAATTCGGGTTGCAGGTTTGACGCTGTCATAACAGCTGTATTAATGGCGTGATCTACATGGCGAAAGTCAGGACGTCAAGAAGAAAAACGTGACGCACCTAGCCCCAGCCAACCTAGTAGCAGGGTAACAGATAGCGACGCTGCACAGGAGTGATTACTGAAAAACCGAGGAATGCACAGCTGTTGCAGAGAGACGCAGGGAAGCAGCAGCGCAGAGCCATCGCTTGTTGATTGGCACAGGCAATGGGGGCACGGGTTGGGCGCTGTCATACTTATTTATCAGCTTGGAGTATCAGCTGTAAATGGCGTGATTCTGCACAGCGGTGATCACGGTAATTGGGGACAGCGCTGTGGCTTCCCTGTGCTGTGCTTCTTTGAGAACTTGCATGCGTGTGGTCGACTGTTTGCGCGGTGTCTGGGTTAGGGTTAGAGTTCAGGTGAGGGTTGAACTGTGTGATTCTGCAGCGAGTGAGGCTATCGTAGGCAGTACTAGGTTCATGCCTCTGTCGAGCTCTCAGCCTTTTCGTTGAACCGGATCGCTGCCCCTCATTGATTTTTCAACAAGCATGTGCTGTAGTTCGTCCTTTCTTGGGGGGTTTGCTGACCCTTGTGACATGTACAGTAGGTAACATTGTCTCATGTCTTGTTGGTCATGCTGACTCTGCTGATGTCATAGACAACATGTGTGCGTGTTCCGTTGCAGTACCAAATGATGCTCCTCGACCATGACCACAAGGAGCTTGATCTCAATCAGGAAGACGTATTATTTCAAGTGGACATGAGCGAATGAATACCCGACAGAATCGGGTAATGTTGACTACGCTTACATAAATTCGCGAGGCCCGATGCCTCACGTGCCAAGGGGCACCTACCTAGGGGTCACGCTGGCCCGCGTAACATATGCAATACAGCCGCACATCTGCTCATACAAAATACTGTGTGCGCGTGCATGTTCCGTTGCAGCACCAAGTGGTGCTGCTCGATCACGGCATGTACCGCAGGCTGGAGCCGGACTTCCGCCTGGCCTACTGCAGGCTCTGGAAGGCGTTCCTCACGCGGGACACCAAGCTGGGCAAACAGCAAGCCGTGGTGAGCACCTGTGTGTTGCTGCACTTTGACTTTTGTGGATGTGTATTTACTTCAACTTTGAAGTGCGTGTGCTGCGCTCATGCGTGCCGGGACACCAAGCTCGACAAACAGCAAGCCGTGATGCACATGCTTCCGCAGTTGCGCATTTAAGGTCATGGGGTGTAGGAGCATGTACTTCAACTCCGAAGTAAGTGTGCTGCCTGCCGCTCATGCGTGCCGGGACACCAAGCTTGGCAAAGAGCAAGCGATGGTGAGTACCCTTCGCGATTGTGCTTTCACGTGTAGTCCTGCATGTTTTTCTGCTACCTCCACACTGAGACCTCGCTGCTCACGGCTAGGGTCAGGGCGGGAGTGAGGTTAGGTTGAGGCTTAGGGTTAGGGCAAGGCCTAGAGACTGCAACGCGGCGCTGGAGTGAACCAGGGTTGGAGTTTTGGGCTAGGGTTCGGGTTTAGGGTTTGGGTTTGGGTTAGAGTTAGGGCTATGATTCGCAAGGCGGTGGCTCTTTGCCCTTTAAACACGCGATGCGAGTGCACATTTGCTGCTTCGCGCGCATGTGCAGCAGCGGCCTGGCGTTGCTGCGCGCGCGCATGCAGCAGCGCTCACCACTGATGGGCACGCGCTGCCATGCCCCTAGAGAGGTGCTGTAGGCTGCACGGTCTGAGGCGCGTGCGTTGTTCAGTGACGTGAGTAATGGTGGGCACAGCGGCAGCATTTGGTAGTTGTACATGCGGATGGGCAGTTGCAGGCGCAAATGTTCCGCGTGGTTGGGCGCGAAAGCAGCTCATTGAAGTTGTAGTTGAAGTACGACAACATCGCTTGAGACAGCGCCATCTTGTGTGTGTAATGCAGTTCATCTGTCTCTCCGCACCGCAGATACTGGGTCTCACGCCAGATGAATACGACGCATTGAGTCTGGTGCTGACGTGGCGGCCGGCTACCACCAAGACGCCCATGGGCACGCGCATCACAGGTATGCATGTATATGTGTGTGCACATACCTATCATACCATACTCCGTTTCGCATGAAATATGCACATTTACGGCCCCAGTGCTCGTGGGCGATCTTTCAGCTGTGCGAAGCTGTAAGTGAGGTGCTTGAATGGCCAACTGGCTGTGACCGAGACGCCCACAGGGTACGCGCATCGCAGGTAACAGTATGCTTTGAAATTCATGCGTGTGCCCAGCTACCCACCTTAGCACGCGTGAGGCGCCAGCAGACATGGCTGCTCTGCCAGTTGCGCCTGCATAGCGATTACCCGGCAACCGTGATGGGGGGGGGGGGGGGGAGAGGGGGAGAGAGCGAGAGCACGGTGAGTTTGAGGCACCGCTGCTGACCTGTCCCAGGTGTGGTAAACACATCTGGAGGTGCCAAAGCAGCTGTGGACATGTGCTTGTGCGGCATGCTGCTGTCGCTTGCATCACGAGTGCTCGGCAGGAGCCGCGAGAGTTCATTGCTGAGGCCACAACCCTGTTGTGCCTGCACGGGCAAGTTTTTTTCAAGAGACGAACCCAAGTGCAGCTGGCGCACGCTCTGCAGAAACTTTGGCTGCACATTGCGGCACTGCAAGTGCTGCTTGCGCGTGTTGCGCCATGTTACACCATGAACGAGACTGCTGCATGCGCGCATGCGCATGGAGGAGCATCAAATTGAAGGGTACACACCTGGTAAGGTGTTTGCATATGACGCGTCGCTGAAGGAGCGACGCGGGGCTCCCAGGGTGCGGCCTTTTAACCCTTGACAACATCAAGTTGAAGTATGCCCATCTCCGACTAGTATGCACATCTGCCTAAGGCGCGTGCATATGATATGCCACTATGTCCAAGAACTGCTCGCATGCATCGCAGCTCACCATCGTTACCGCCGTGTGCACCTCACCAGAGGAAGAGCGCGCGCGCCTGCGCGAGAAGTACAAGGGCGTGGTGAGCGCGGAGGTCGTCCACAACTTCAAGTTGAAGTATACAAATGGTGCATGCATCTGGCCACTGAAAGAGCTGCTCCTATGCACATCACCTTAATTACATTACTCTTCATCATTCGAATCGCCTTGCATCTGCAGAGGAGGAGCGCGCGCGCCTGCGCGAGAAGTACAAGGGTGTGGTCAGCGCGCAGGCCGTCAGCAACTTCAACTTGAAGTGTTTATATCACTTACGTATCCACTGTTCAATTTACGCATACACATGTGGCCACTGCAAGGGGATGGTCGTATGCATCACCGCTCAGCACCCTTACCACCTTGTGTGCACCTTACCAGAGGAGGAGCGCGCGCGCCTGCGCGAGAAGTACAAGGGCGTGGTCAGCGCGGAGGCCGTCAACAACTTCCTGGAGCGGCTGCCGCGCGACATGCTCTTTGTGCTGCGCACGAGCGACCTCATACGCGGCCTCAACAAGGACCTCGGCGGCACGAGCCAGCAGCGCCTGCGGCTCATGGGCGAAGCGGGTGCGTGACGATGCCTGTGTTGAAGTTATTGAAATTGTTTGTGCTGCGCGCGAGCGACCTCATACGCGGACTTAACAAGGACCTCGGAGGCACCAGCAGCGCCTGCGGCTCATGGGCGAAGCGGGTGCGTTGTGTTAGGGTAGGGCTGGCGTTAAGGGCAGGGTTAGGGTCAGGGTTAGGGTGAGCAAGAGCAAGGATCTTGGAGGTACCAGCCAGCTGGCCTGCGGCTCATGGGCGAAGCGGGCGCCTGACAGCGCCATTGTTACGATTGGGGCTGCGGTTGAGGCTGGGGATAACCCTAACCCTAACCCTAACCCTAACCCTAAGCGACTGTGATGATGAACTTGGAGGCACGAGCCAGCAGCGGCTGCAGCTCATTGGCGAAGCGGGTGCGTGACGGTGCCTGTGTTATGTAGGGTCAAGATGAGGGTTGAGGTTATGGTTAGGGTTACGGTTAGGGTGCGGATGCGGGCCCACAGAATTAGAGATAGACTTGAAGTTAGGGTTAGGGTTAGGGTGTGGATCAGGGTCAGTGTGGACCTCAAAGGCACGAGCCAACAGCGGCTGCAGGTCATGGGCGAAGCGGGCGCGTGATAGCGCCCTTGTTAGGGTGAGGGTTAGGGTTGAGGGTAGGGTTGGGGTTGAGGTGAGGGTAAGGGCTTGTGTGAGGTAACAGAGACCTCAACGGCTCCATCACAGTATGGTAGGCCGGACTAGAGTAGGTTGAGTTTGGGTTAGGGTTAGGGGTTTCGCTGAGCCACTTAGGGTTAGGGTCAATCCTAACCCTAACCCTAAGTAGCGTGAGCCCTCCAGAGTACAGTGGCAGGCTCACCAGGCAGGACTCTTGAAGTTCCAGCCCTGCGCCAAGCAAGGATTTAAATCCCACCACAGCACTGCCTTGTCTGCGTGTTCGTCTCAATCAGCAAAAGACTTCTAAGAAGGACACTCGTTCTTACTCTGGCTGCAACTGCATCGGCGTGTGTGCAAGCCAATGACGCTGGCACGGTCTCATGCCTTTGCCTTCGTTTAGCAACAAACGAGTTCACCAACGCTGTGCCTGGCTCGGCAGGAAGGAAGGAAGCTGTACCTGAAGGTGGCCTTGTGATACTGGCAGTGCACTCAATCCATGCCAAAAGCCAAGCAAGTCACAGGGCTCCGTGACCCTCCTCTTCCCCTTGCGTTTACCCTATTGCTACTATTGAGGGCTTGAACCTACTCAACCCCCCTCCAGGTACCTTCGCCACCTTCATCCCGTGCTGTGTCCCCTGACCCTTCCCTAACCCCTGCATTATTTGCCCTATCGCTACCATTGCAGCAAAGGCTTGAACCTGCCCAATCCCCTGACCCTACCCTTCCTTTCCCCCTGCGTTTGCCTTTATCGCTACCGTCACAGCAATCAGGGGCTTGAAGCTGCCCGACCCCCCTCCGGGTACCTTCATCACCTTCATCCTGCACAGGGTCCCCTGACCCCCCTTCCCCGTGCATCTGTTACTCGCTACCGCTGCAGCAATTAAGGGCTTGAACCTTCCCAACCCCCCACCAGGCACCTTCATCACCTTCATCACATGCGGGTCCCCTGACCCCCCTTTCCCCTGCGTCTGTTCATCGCTACCATTGCAGCAATTAAGGGCTTGAACCTTCCCAACCCCCCACCAGGCACCTTCATCACCTTCATCACATGCGGGTCCCCTGACCCCCCTTTCCCCTGCGTCTGTTTATCGCTACCATTGCAGCAATTAAGGGCTTGAACCTTCCTAACCCCCCTCGGGGTACCTTCATCCCGTATGCGCATCCGCCGCACAACCGCGAGACAGCGCTGCGGCTGCAGATGGAGGCAGCCGGCATCAGGTATTAAATATGTATCCCGCGCGCTATGCCCCTGTACTTCAACAAAAACTTCAACTGCAGATGGAGGCAGCCGGCATCAGGTATGTGTGTTTCCTACATGCTATCGCCCCTATACTTCAACAAAAATTTCACCTGCAGATTGGAGGCAGGTATGTATGTATTGTGCACGCCCTTATACTTCCACAAGAACTTTAAAGGCCCTGCGGAGGTGAAGGTGTGGCACAGTGCTCGTTTTCGCCGTCGCCAGTGATGCTGAGCGATGATGTGGGTGCCTTGCACCTTTTCTATTGTATGACCGAGCTTCAGAACATGCGTCGATGCGTCGAAGTATGGAACTGCAGTGGATGCCTCACGCGTGCTGATTATCGCATTAGTCTGCACGGCTCGCGGCTGGCGCAGTATCGATGCTTTACTCACTTGCGAGCCTCGTCAAGAAGCACCGATGCGGCAGGGGGCCAGGGGGGGGCAAGACTGTGTGGGAGGGGGGGAGATGATGTACTTCAAGTTGATGTATGACACGAAGTGATTTAGCATACTTGAAAGCAGTGCTCAAGTCTGCCGCAAGATTCCTCAAAGCGATTGTGACTTCGAAGGGGAGTGAGATATTGATTGTCAATGCTTTGTGGCACCCTCAGCGAGACATCGCCAGCAATCACCCATATCGAGCACGTCACTCTGCAGCTGGCACTGGAAGACAACGAACGACCTTTGCACACGCGTTGCACTACGGCCGTCACCCCTTGCACATATGAACACTGCAAGCTGCTTTGCACCTGCTGTAGCTAAGGCGCAGGACAACGTTGCATAAAGCCCGTGTTTGACTTCTGAACATGGCTCATTTGCTGGTCGCTGCTGTCTCCCCAGATTCCCACCACCACCACAACTCGTGTGGCCGGGAGCCCCTGTTAATAAGCTCGTCAGCAGCGAGATGGGATACAAGAGCCCAGGTAGGGTTAGAGTTAAGGTTAGGGTTAGGGGTTAGGGTTGGCCACCTGGTTGTCAACGCCCGGATTCTCGTGCCTTCAGGCGATTCCTGGCAATCACCACTGCTTCATGGGTTGCAAAAACCGCCAGTGACGCGCACCTGAGCTAATTTAAGTGGCCCGCATTACACTTGCCATGGTGTCGACGTTTTGTTTTAAGAGTTGATATTGCTGTGCTCCTAGTAACAGGGGTTAGAGAATAGCAGGTTGCCGGGATGCCCGCGCTGCCTTGTGGTCAAGTTATGATCTAAACCTTACCCTAAGGCTGCTCCCGACCGCCTTTTTTCAGTCGGGCTCGGCACGTGAATTTATGGGCATTACGACAAGTGATCAGTCTTTTGCGGCTTTGGCAAATCGGTGCAGTCGGCACGCGCAAAGCTGATGGCATTGCATGCGACAGCATCACACACTGCTGGCACTGCCCCTGCGCAACTGTCAACGACTGTGCAACTGCAGTGCCGCACCCTAACCCTAATTAACCCCTCAACCCTAATCCTAAACCTGACTGAATCACGATGGAGCAGCAGCAGGAGCAGCAGCAGCAGCAGCAGAGCAAAGCAGGCTAGCGAAAGCAGCACATGCAGCCAGCCAAGCCGTCTGTTGCGCATGCCCGCCACATGGGAGCAAGCCCTTTCAAGACGCGTTATCCCTTTGCGAGTTGCGACGTGCAAGCTCTGTACCGCGGCCTCACGGCCCCCGCGCACGCTCTTTTTAATTCGTGTAACTGTCGCCGCAGTGATCGTCGCGCCTGCGCCAGATCACTTGCTTTCACAAAAAGCCGTGCTGCAGCAGCACTGGCTACACTTGTCGCACATCATCACTTGTGTGACTCAACGCGCATGCTGTGCCGCGGCCTCATGACCCCCGCGCATGTGCTGTTACGGTCTGCATGTAACTGTCGCCGCAGCGCTCAGCAGCGCGTGGGATCTGGCGCGCCTGCGCCTGGGCCTGTGGATAGCGGACAGCACCATGCGCGTGCACTGGTGGTGGAAGGGCTACAAGTGAGTGCAGGAGTCGTCACTCGGCACAATACCGCAGTCCCCTCTCCCTCTCTGCTGTTGTATGCCCACTTGTTGTCGATGCAAGGCACCTCGGTGCCTGAACGACACTGGTGTTGTCGGTACAATGCATCTCGGTACCTGTACAACACTACTGTCGATTTAACGTTTCTCGGTACCTCCACGACATCTCAGTACCTGTATGACAGTAGCGTCGTACACTAGTGTCGTACACTGGGATCGTACCGGTACCGCGATGCGTTCATTGAGAACACCTGGGCGCACAGTGTTCAAGGTGTGCTATATTGTCCTCGTCGTCAGCGTCTGCGCTCGCCTTACAAGATGACCAGCTGTCGTGCACACGCACTTTCACGCCAAACGCGCGTGGTGCTGAAGTTCATGAGCATGGCGGTGTGAACATTCGCAACAGTGCCAAGAGCATAGAGATTGCTTGCAATGGTGTGCGCCCAGGCGTATCGGCGCCATGTCGTACAGGTACCGAGACACGTGCATGGCACAAGTGTCGACAACACCTGGACGCACAATGGCAACATCATTGGCCTACGGAATGCAGACGGCAACTTGATCTCATCCTCTGCAAGAATGACCGCGGCACGCCATTGCATGTGACGTCCAATTTCTGTCCCTCCGTCAACTGGTTGCAGAATATTTCAGTAGCTTGCTTCAGAAATAGGCCGTGCACAGAATGGCCAGACATGTCGGATTGGTGAGGGCACACAAATTGCCTGCAACATCTGTGTGGTTGGCGTATGGAATGCAGCCTGGAACTTTGACTAATTTTTTGTACTTCTTCGAAGTAAGAACAACCACGCCATTGCGTGTGACGTCGAACTTCCGTTCCTGGGCAGGGCATAATGATTGCGGGAAATTTAGGAAAATAGCATGCTTTTAGAGCATGCACGTGCGCAGTGATGGCAGACGTGTGTTGTTGCGCGAGTGCATGTTTGCAGGCCATGCCGGGGCTACATCCACCGCCGGCGTCAGTAAATGCTGATGCGTGCATCTGCCAACACCACACTTGCTGATTCCTTTTCCCCCTCAAATTTTGTTGTGATTGCAAGAAGTGAATCACTGCTCAATTCACTTTTTCCCCCCCCTCTCTCCTTTCTTTAGGGCATTCACAACCCGCGACATTGGGTAAGCGTGTGTCCTCCACTCCTGGCTCCCAACGCCCCCCTTCTCGACTTGCTGCCAGCTAGCAGCTGGCAAATACCGCGTCGGTAGCGCAGATCACACTTCAAGTCCTTCCACAACAAGTGCTCGCCTTTGCTGCATCGGTCTCTGCATCCGACTCGGAATCAGACTCGGCTGCAGAGCACTGCGCATGTGGCTGAGCCGGTGTGCTACATGTACCGCTTTGGAGATAACAGAGCGCAACACACATTGACAATACAATCCATGTTTGGCCCTTGACCTAACTGTGTGCCGTTCTGGTGCTTGCTTTGCCAACTGCCACTACATCCTGCCGCGGCATTGTTGCCGCATTTGCTCAAGTCAACGTCAGACAGCGATCATACGCAACATTTGCAATGTAGACATAATTGCAAAGTTGACAAGTGTATGTGGTCACAGAAAGGCGTGCGTGCGTGCTGCCAATGTGCATGTTTGGGCGCATCTCATGCCGTGGTGCCGATTGCCTCGCACTTGCCACTTCAACTGATTTGATTTGATTTGATGCTGCAAGGACCAAGTCATTTTTTTATTCTACTACAATTTGAAGTACTTCGAAGTATGCAATAACGCTAAGGCTCTGACCTGCCGCACACCTGCGCGCTGTGTGCGCGCTCAAATGCTGGCAATGTCTCGTGATGATTCTGACTCGAGGCCATGGCACATTCGCCACAAATACTGTCCTACTCATAGCGGACTTGCGTGATGGCAGCCACGCTGTCATCAGTGCTCAGCTCATGGTCCCACTGCATGGTTGTGGCTGCATGCCTCCATACTTGGCTACTAGTGCACTTGAAGTGGCTACAGGCACGTCACCGGCTTCAAGTTTACCCTCAAGGTTCGGCCTTCGCAAATGCAAGCGCGACTAGCGAGCACAAGCAGCAAATCACAACAACAGTGGTGGTGCACATGACGCACATGTGACATGGTTGTGTGCAAGTCCTCGTTTTGGTACATGCTCACTGAAATCGCTGAAAGCACGTCACCATATGGCGCGCACAGGCCACTTCAACCCTACCCTTAAGATCCGGCCTTAACAAGTGCACAAGCGTGATACGAGCGAGGCACAAAGCAACCAATGACAACAATGGTGCCTTGCTTGTGCACAAATGTGGTAATTATGTCAAGTGGTTGTTCATCAGTCCTCATATTGGCACAGACACGTACGTGCTCAGTGCTGTCATTTCAGTGATTCGGACACCTGCTGACCATGGGAGTGTTCAAGGAATGTGCAAATGCGGCGATCGAGACATTGCCAGTGGCTGGTGTTTGCGAGGTTGCGCGAAGTGCTTGTGGTGACACCTGTGTTCAAAAAACTTTGAAGTATACAACTATAGTCATCCCACTGGCATTTATATCATGTCATTGAAAAGCCATTCGCCGCCACTGTTCACATTCTTGTTTGTGTATACAACAGCTCGTACGGCCATCCAGAATTGTTCACAATCTTCAAGGGTACAAAAAAGCACCGCAGCACAAACATGCAAACCAGGGTTGCAGTCGGTCCCGAAAGAGCGGGGATCGCACTGACAATGCCAGCCATACTGTGACCTTGTGGCAACATGAAGCGCGCAGGTACGCAGTCATACGCAAAGCACAGCACAAGCACGAGAGTTGAAACAGGTGCTCATGAATTTGAATTTCATGTGTAAATCCATCATTCATTGGCCGCCTCAGCACCATGGCAGCTTGCAGGCCATTGTGGGCCCAAGTGGAAGCTGTCATATAAACACATAATAATACCAGCTTTGTGACTTGGATCCGAGACGGGCGCGCACCAATTTCTTGAACGCCAGCAGGGCTATGTCCATGTGAGTACTCCCGGCTTTTTTGCTTTCGACGCAACTGGCGGACTTTGATAGCGACGCGCGGCGCAACACATTGCTGAGCAACAGCTGCCCCACACGAGTGAGCGCGCTGATGCTTAAGATCTGGTCCATCAAACGTGATATGATTTACTTGCCGGATGCTGCAGGAGACGACGCATATGTATACATGCTCCCTTTTATAACCTGGTGATCCTCCGCTTCAACACTTAAACCCCTGCGTTGTCCGTCCTTTTCTGACCACAAAGTGTGATTCAAACCCAAAACCCCTGTTGTCCGCAAATCCCCCCCCCCCCCCCCCCCCCCGGTTGTGCATACCGTGATATCAACACAGGCCCCACCCCCCCTTTCCCCATCACCTCAAACTTGCCATTAAACATTTATGCGCCGGATTGCACACTGCTGCCACTGTTGCCACCGCCGCCATCTATAAGCGGCGTCGCAAGCGCCTGCAGCTCAGTGGGCTTGGGCTCGGTCACCGTGGGGGGCGGGGGGTTGCTCTGAGCACTGCTGATGGAGTGCTTGCCGTCCCTTTGCTCCGCCTGCGCATAGGAAGCGCGAAGTTCGTCATTGTGAGGCTGAGAAGGCCGCTGAGTGCGCATGACATACTGTGCTGAGTTCATGCTGAAACGCATGGTAAGTGGGAAGCAGCAGCAGCAGCAGCACTGGCCTGACTGTGCAGGCGGTTCATCAGGTTCAGGTGAGGCTACTTCAACTTTGAAGTTGATGTTTGCCTCCAGCGCAACTGCAAGTCACTGCGGCGACCCTGATTGTACAGGCGGTGTGTGGATGCACAGTCAAAGCCGACACCTTGAAAGAGGGCCAATGATGCGCTACGCAAGCTCATGTGTTTGCTGCAGGTGCATTTCATGGCTTGCTGAGCCCCTATTGCAATGACACCACAAGGCACACATGCCACTAAAGGCCACAACTCGGCCACAATGCTGGGCCCCGGTCACACGTGCAGCATCGCTCAGGCAAAGTGCAGACCAGCGGGAAGAATTTTCCAACACCTTGCCTCTTGTACACATAGTTTGCTGTTGCAATGCTCACCGCAAGAGTCACCCGCTCGTTGCTGCTCTTGTCGCCTTCCACCACTCCTTCCGCCCCTGCCGCTGCCGCCGCTGCTGCTGTCGCAATCGTCAAAACATCATCTATCGCGTCCTGCTTGACTTCTACAGGCGACTCTCCCTCCTGGGGGTACCGGTGAGTGGTCGCCACAGGGTCCCCGCTGAGGAATCGCGTGCGGTGAGGGGACGCCGACCTGCCCTTCCGGGGTCGCGACGAAACCGCCGTTGCAGACGGCGGCTCCAGGCAGCCCAGGCGAGCTTCGAGGGCAATGGCCTTGGCGAGCAGCGCGCTATTGCCGTTCTTGAGCACCTTGTTGTCTATCTTGAGGCTGGCGATGGTTTCGTGCGCCTGGCAGGGGGGAAAGGTGGGGCACGCGCGGTGGCGGAAATGGCGTGACTGCAGAGTTGAAGTTGAATGCATTTGCACAAGGTGGCGCTGGGTGATGGCTTCACAGGCACATGTGCATCCTGACAGAGACGCTGTAGCAAGGGGGTACTATGAAGGGGACACACTGTGCAGCACAGTGCGTCAGCACCGGCAGCAACGCTCAGCTGAACCTAGCCCTAACACTACCCCCTACCCCCAACCCTAACATGACAGCGAGGCGTCACAGTCAACTTCAACATGCCAGTTGCAAGCGTGACGCCCCCCCCCATACCTTGAGCACTTGCGACGTCAGCCTGGCCTCCATCGCCTTGACGGCCGCGGGCCGGACGTCCAGCTGCGCCCTGAGCGCTGTCATGGCGTCCTCCTTGGCCTTAACTTCAACTTGAAGTTTGCGCGCAGCGGCCGCCTTGTCGCGCAGCTCCTCCTTGAGCTCGCGGACGCGCGCTGAGCTCTGCTGCAGCTCCTGGCTGAGCGCTGCGAACGCGCCCTCGGGGTCGTGCGCCGCCTCGCTGAGCGCTACTATCTGCGCCTTGGACGCAGCCTGCGTCGAGTAGCAGAAGGAGGAGCGGGGGGGGGGTCAGACGATGATTGGCACTGGGACTTCTCTGCGAATAAGATTTTGCGTGCAATCACACAACGGTGCTTCACTATACTGCAAGAAGCATATTCTTTGCACAGTGGTAATGACGCAATTGAGAACATCTGATCTTGCATCCAGCAGCGCAGTACTATCACTGGTCAAGCACTGCACGTCTCTTGCGACCGGAGCTTCCTTAGAAGCACACACTCGCATCTCAAGTGTTTTCGCTGCTGTCACCGTTAAGGTAACCGTTCCGTGGCAAGCCCTAGGGTACGGCTGGGGGCAGGACCTGTGCCTGCTGTGTCGCGCAACACCGTCCAGTATTCTACACACCATACAGCGTGCTCGCGCTTGCAGCATCCAAAAGTGCACCTATCTCCGGGTCTCATGCCAAGTCTTCGTTCCTGACTGTTAAACCAGACGTGCAGTTTCCGGTGACCCCCGCAGCAGTGCTCACCTGGGTCCCAAGAGCTAACCCCATTGATGCTGACCTTGACTCTAACTCTAATCCCAAACCCTAACCCTTGCCCTAATTGTAGCCCCAACCCTCACATCCTTACCCAAAGTGTGACCCTAACCCCACCACCAACACGACTTATGCTATAACACTACTTATAGCAGTTACTGACCAGCTGTTCCTCCAGATCCTGCGTTGCCCCCACATTTACCCCTCATCCGAAAGCCTCACCTGCACATACCTCAAACTCAACGCTAACTCTGAGACAAAACCTACCCAAGAGGACACAGCACATCTGACACCACACTACCAGTCTTATGCTGCAACACTACCAGTAGCGGTTGCAGTAGCTGACCTGCTGTCCCTCTAGGTCCTCGACCATAACCGCCTGCCCCTGCACCGCCCCCTGCAGTGCCTCCACCGTCGCCTCCAACTCCCCCCTCATACCCTCAAGTTCCTTAATCATCTTGGCCTGTGCGCGAAGCTCCCGCGCCTTCTCCCCCAGCGCCTTGCGCACTTCAAGTGCCTCGTCCTGGCACTTGCGCAGCCGCGCTTGCATCTCGTTGCAGCGGCGCTCGGCAGAACCGTCAGAAGGCTGAGCGGTGCTGCCTGTAACTGCCGCCGCGGCGGCGGCGGCGGCGGCCTTGGCCTCGTCGAGCGCTGTGGTGAGCGTCGCCACTTGCAGTTGAAGTTCCTCTCGCGCTGCGGTGAGCGCTGCGCAGTGGGACGCCTTGGCTTCGTCGAGCGCTGTGGTGAGCGTCACCACTTGAAGTTGAAGCGCATCACGTGCGGCGGTGAGCTCTGCGCAGTGGGAAATAGAAGTCAATGACACACATTCAGGGTCAGGATAGAGTAGGTAAAGGACGTTTTTACTCGCTTCACAAGCACTACACAAGCATAGTGAGCGCTGCGCAGTGGGACGCCTTGGCTTCGTCGAGCGCTGTGGTGAGCGTCACCACTTGAAGTTGAAGCGCATCACGTGCGGCGGTGAGCTCTGTGCAGTGGGAAATAGAAGTCAATGACACACATTCAGGGTCAGGATAGAGTAGGTAAAGGATGTTTTTAGTCGCTTCACAAGCACTACACAAGCATAGTGCTGCATTAAAGTCATGTGGTCATGTGCTGCAAGTATGGCTCAACCTTTACAGCTGCCATGAGGGTCATGTATCACACAGAAATGACATCATGAGGCGCACACACAAAGAATACCAGTTTTGTGGATGTGTCGCCTGCACGAGTGCATGTGAGCGCAACGTGCCACAATGCCTGGCAGCTCTAGGCTGGACTGTAAAATACGTTCTGCAGTCGCGATGTGTATGACAGCATGGCTCATCTATGCGCAGCAGTGCTCAAACGCTGACATTGCCATACCTACCAACCCATGCTTGGCAGGCCACTTACCTAGCATCACACCACCTGCGTCTATGAAGGCATGACGCGACATTAGCAATGGCCTGCGAGACTATCCTGGGGCGTTGCAACGGCCGGATTTCGATGTATGTGAGGTCATGCCAGAGATGGGTGACACACGACACATTGAAATCCGCAGTTGAAGGTTGTGCCAGGTGTTGAAGTACCTGCTGCAGTGCGCATGGCCCCTTCCGCCTCTGCGACGGTGGCCTTCATGGACTCCATAATAGCCACAGCCTCATCCCTGCATCGCATGGCAGCAGCAGCAGCAGCAGCAGCGGCGCAGTTGGCGCAGAGTTCAGCCTCACATGCCTACTTGCAGTTGTGGTTTGCCATCAGTGTGGCAGTGAGCAGCGGCGTTCATCTCAACTTGCCACAAATGCGGTAACGACCACATCGGCTTTCAATCCTACATTGCCACAAATGCGGCAATGACCATCTGGTTGCAGCCTTGATTGTGTAGGTCTTGCTTTGGCTTTCACGGTAAAAACTAGTGAATAATAATTTGACATCTCAGACCGACACACTTAAAGGCTTCGATGCATGACACTCTTTGGCAGGCTGTTTCGCTTCATCATTGCAGTTCACACACTACGTACTTGCCTTGTCCAGCCGATGAGGCCAAGGCTAGCCCTTGCCGGCTGTGTTGCTACTTGACGAACAACATACGACACAACTACATGGCAGACAAAGAGCGACACACAGAGCGTGCTGCGGAGCCTCCTGTCGTGCCATGTTACTGGGTCCATGTATGTATGTTACAGTGTGCATGCACGTCCATACCCACATGACATCCCACGCCACTACACGTGCTGATTGTCAGACTTTGCACTGCCATCGGCGACAACACCTAATGCGCGTCACTACACAGACAGACTGTGCAGAATGCCTTCAGTTCAAACACGCAGGATAACACTACTCACAAGTTCAATAGAGTCACTTGTGTAAACCTGAAGTTGACGTACAGTACCGCTCCTGCAGAGCCGCGTCACGCGCGCTCTCACAGCACAACACTACTTCATGTACACAAACTTCAAGAGTGGCACACGTGTAAACCTCAAGTTGGCTCACCTCTCCAGCTGAGCCGCGTCGCGCGCGCCCTCCGCCTCGAGCACAAGCTCCTGGAAACGCGCCTGCGCATCCTCCATCGTGCCGCGCAAGCACTTCATAATCTCCTTGTACTTTTCCATCACCACATCGGCGGCGGCGGCGGCGCTCCGCTCGACCTCCGCCGCCGCCGCCGCCTCCACGCGCGTCACCGCATCTGCAGCGGCGGCGGCAGCGGCAGCACCCTCGCGCACCGTCGCGTCGAGCTCGATCCGCAGCGCGTCCGCACGAGCGCCCTCTGCCGCCGCCGCCGCCGCCGCCTCCGCCGCCGCCGCAGACACCGCCGCTGCGTCGGCCCTGACGCTCTGCAGTGCCGTCGAAGCAGCGGCCAGCTGTTCATCCAGCGCCGCAGCGCGCGCTTGCTGCGCCGCCGCCTCTGCCGCCGCCGCCGCCACCGCCGCCGCCGTCTCGGCCTTGGCGTCCGCCGCCGCCGCAGCAGCAGTGACCAGCTGATCGCGCAGTGCCGCCACAGTTGCATCCGACTCCGCCTTCGCCGCTGCTGCCGCCACCACCGCGCCCTGCTTGGCGCTCACCGCTGCCGCCGCCGCCGCCGCCAGCGCTGCCTCCAGTTCACTGACTTGTACGCGCGCTGCGGCAGCCGTGGCGGCAGACTGCGCCGCCGCGGCCTCCGCCTGCTGAGCACTGTGACTCTGCGCAGCAGCAGCCTGTGCCACGGCGGCGTCGCGCTCGTTGAGCAGTGCTGCGCACTTGGAGTCGGCGGCAGCGGCGCGCTCCTGCGTCCGCGCCAGCTCGCTGTCGGCAGCGGCGGCAGCGGCGGCGGCGGCGGTCTTCACTCGCACGAGCTCCCTGTCGGCATCAGCGGCGGCGGCGGCGGAGGCCGCCTGCACTTGCGCGAGCTCACCCTCCGCCGCAACGAGGTCGGCGGCAGCAGCGGCCTTCACTCGGGCGAGCTCGCTGTCGGCAGCAGCGGCAGCGGCGGCGGCGGCGGTCTTCACCTGCGCCAGCTCACTGTCGGCAGCAGCGGCAGCGGCGGCAGAGGCGGCCTTCACTTGCGCGAGCTCACCCTCCGCCACAACAAAGTCGGCGGCAGCAGCGGCGGCGGCGGCAGTGGCGGCTGCCGCAGCGGCCCTGGCGTCCTGTGCCTCGATGACTGCAGCCGCTGCCGCTGTCTCCAGGGCTTGGATGCGCTCCGCTGACTCTGCCGCCGCCGCTGCCGCTGCCGCCGCCGCCGCCGCCGTCGCCGCCGCGTTGTCCTCGGCAGCAGCCTCCGCGGCGACCGTCGCCGCCACCATCGCCACCTGCGATGCCGCCGCGAGACGCACGGACTTGGCCAGTCTCTGCTCGAGTGCGCTCTCGCGCGCCGCCGCCTCCGCCGCCGCCGCCTGGCGCGCAGCAGCGTTCGCAGCAGCAGCGGCAGCGGCAGCAGCCCTGATGTCACACGCATCCGCCGCCATTGCCGCCAGCTCCTGCTGAAGCGCTTCGCAGCGTGCCTCTGAAGCGGCGAGGCCGGTGGCCTTGCGGAGCGCTGACTTGAAGTTGAGAGTTGTGTACAGCTTGCTGGTGAGCGTGGGCTTGAGTGTGGCGGCGGGGGGCCTGGCGATGCCCCCCAGTGCGAATTTCGCATGGGGGTGGTGGGGGCGGTAGCGGGCCTCCTTCTGGGGGATACGGAAGGGGGGGGGGGAGGGGGACAACGAATACTTGGGTATGCATGTATGATGCTGTGAAGATGACCAATGAACGCGTGGGCGTGGAATTGTATGATCATGTATGATGTTCTGAAGGTGACATCGCTCTGTGGCTAGATGGACACACGGCGGGGGGAACGACAACGCCAACGCTCTGGTATTAGCAAATGCGACAGTCCAAAGCATTCATGGTGAAGTTGGAGAAAGAGGAAAGATTCAATGTTAGGTTGGTGAAAGAGGCGTGCTGAAAATTTTGGCGACTGAGCCCAAGTACCATGTGGCATCACGAGAGGGCCATGGCAGTGACAAGTTGACAACATAATACTCCAAATACGAATTCACCTTGAAAAGGTACCTCAGCCGATCGGCTGATGAGATCAGAGCTGCTGCATATAGCCCTTGTGCATAGCGGTAGTTAGTTGGGCTTCACAGCCGCAAGAATCATGCGACTTGAGTGAATATTCATACTGCATTGCGTGTTTTCCACAATCGCTCCTCTCAATGGCCGATTCATGGAGACAATACACAATGTTCTCTGTCAACGGTCAACGAAGTGGTCAAAGTGCGCCAGCGTTATCATAGACGCGATTGCTGTCAACACATCCCATGTACAACTTTGAACTTGGACGGCAGTGCATTGCTATCAAAGTAGGGGGGGGGGCTACGCAGGTACTTCCCCCGTCAGCCCCACCACTCTTATTACTGTGACCGCTCATACATCGTCCCCGGGCAAACCTAGGGTTAGGGCAAGCCCTAAACTAACATAGCCCTAGCAACAGGGCTCGACGTACTTGATTAGGGTTAGTGTATCAGGATTTAAGGCTGGCAGCAAAGAGGCGTTCAGCGGCATGTTGACTGCGGTGCCAAGTGCTATAGACGCTTCAGAAAAGGATTGCTTCTCGTGATCTGATACACATAATTGCCGTTCTGCATCGCCAACGGAGCGGCGTGTGGTAGAAGACACTGACTTTGAAGCATACAAAAACGCTCTCACCAGACCGCTCTTTGATCGACCAGATCTATGTTCATAATCCTCTCATACTGTGACTGCCCTACATCGAGCGTTCTTAAATCGTAGCGGTCACTGTAAGTGTTATACACACGTACCTCCGACTCAGACTCTGACTCCGTGGCCGTGTTTGCTTCGAGCGTCCGCATCAGCTCCTTCTGGCGCATGGTCTGTCGCAAGACAGCAGCAGCATGGCATGCATACATTAGCATTACCATCATCACCATGTGCTCAGGCCGATGCATTAGCTAGTGTAACCAACTGCCTAATGATACAACAAACAGCTACCCTCTATGCCTCTTTAACACATGCCTGCGCGTGATGTGTCAGCAGATGGGTGTCGTCCGCATATGATGTTCATAAACGCATACATGCATACCCCCCCGCACCCCTGAGCACTGCTCTGTTGCAAGTACCCTCATCCATGCATGCGCACATGGCAGTACCTATAAGCGGTATCATGACAGCACACTGCTAACACCTGCACATTTACATACTGATGAACACACACACACCTTGCATATCAAATTGTACATGCAAGTGTAAATACATTTTGAAGTGTACACTTCCACATAGACACCCAATCGTACTCAAGTGCCACTGGTGACTTTCCCTCTTCCTGCAGTGGCAGGAGTTGCTCATGGCAACAAGAGGTACACTTGCGTACTTGGAACAGCGTACATGATTTGAAGTTTATGCATACATGAACACATTCTTCTCACACCTGCATGCCGCCTCAAGTACTTCGAAGTACAACAAAACCGTTGGTGACTTGAGAGGTTGCGCACGGTACACAATGCATACTTGAAACATACCACACACCCATGCGCAGTGGTGACTCACCTGCCTTGTGCGGTCACGGAGGTTGCCTGCAGTATACGCGAGGTATATAATTACATACTTCGAAGTACATACCTACACCTATATGCCTACAACAAGGGTTAGAGTAAGTGTGACTCGCCCTCCTTCTGCGGTCACGGAGTGTGCGCAGTATACGCGATGTATATCTATGTATACACACCTACATACGTACGCGTGTGTTATAAGGGTTAGGGCTAGTGACGACTCACCCTCCTTCTGCGGTCACGGAGTGTGCGCAGTATACACGATGTATACTTAAAATATGTACGTACCTACACACCCATGTGCATGTTATAAGGGTTAGGGTTAGTGGTGACTCACCCTCCTTCTGCGGTCCCGAAGGGTGCGCAGTATACGCGAGGCCAGCGCCAGCGCGATGCACACGGTTGACACATCGTACTGCACAGACAGACGCGCAGTCAGACGCGGTAGTTAGTGTGCGCACACTGGGGGGCAATTGACGTGTTTTCATATGCAGGTAAGTTGGTTGCAGCCTTTTGCACTCAACGGATTCTCCTGCAACACCAGCATGGTTCCAGAGACTATGCAATGAAGGAATCATGGGGCATATCACGAAAGCCACTGATAACTGCGTTGTGGAATGAGCACAGTGGCTCAATAAGTCTGCGGTAAGGCAGCATACTGCATATGTGGCATATGCACACGTACGTAAGGGTTCATGACCACTGCTTTACGCCTGAGGCTCCGACTATCAACATGCAGGTCATGTATCCATGTATACTTGTGTGTGCAGTAGCTGCTTGACCATCTTCTACATACACCGCGCAGACGCAATCAAGCTGGTCGCATATACCGACATTACTATAGCAACAATCACTCACGTCATTCGCCGTCCTGTTGGCCCTGCGCGCCTCTCCCGCCCTGTGCATGCGCGCTACCTGCTGCGCGAACGACTCGATCGCCGGCGACATCCCGATCAGCAGCTCAAGCGATGGCGCGTCCTGGATGCCGCACATCTCTTCCTTCTTCCGGTCGAAGTAGCCAGCGGGGACCACGGCCATGTGCTGCTTGTTCTCCGGCAGAACCATCCCGGTAACTGTCTCCTCCGCCGCCTCCGCTTGCTGAGCTACCTCCGCCACAAGCTGCAGTGCTGGCAGCGGGAGCACCGGCCCTGCACTAACCTCCGCCACCGCCTCTACCTCCACGACCTCCGCCTCTGTCTCTACCGCCAGCGTCATCTCCACCAAAGCGTGATCAACGCTCGACTCCTCGAGCAGCAGCGCCACATCTACCTCCCCAGAAGCAGGCTCCATCGCCGCTTCCGCACGCTGCGCCTCCTCCGCCACGAGCTGCACCGGGAGCACGTCCCCGGTGCTGGCCTCCTCATGCACCGCTGCCTCCACGTCTGCCGCAGCAAGCTCAGCTGCCTCCTCGAACAGCAGCGCCGTGTCGTCTCCGACCTCATCGACCGGCTCCTGCGTCTTATTCGCTCGCGCCTCCTCGTCTGCCACGAGCTGCAGCTTGAGCACAGGCCCGGCGCTGACGTCAACAACA
The DNA here is from genome assembly GCA_017506865.1 of Tribonema minus. Classification (NCBI taxonomy): domain Eukaryota; class Xanthophyceae; order Tribonematales; family Tribonemataceae; genus Tribonema; species Tribonema minus. Next base: position 304,734 of record JAFCMP010000042.1, read on the forward strand.
TCCGCCTTCACCTTTGCCTCCACCGCAACCGGCTCCGGCGCAGCTGCCTCCTCGGACAGCAGCGTCGCGTCCACCTTGACCTCCTCCACTGGCTCCTCCGTGCCAAGGTGCTTGGCGACGTGCCAAGCATCCCAAGTTGGGTGGAGCGGCAGCTCCGGGTCCGCGAAGCTGTCGCGGAGTACGCGGAACAGCCCGCCCCTAGGAGCTGCCGGTGATGGCTGCTGCTGGCTTGCCGCTGCCTGTGCAAGCCTAGTCAGCAGGATTACTCCCGCCAGGCAGGACAGCGCTGGCCGAAGCTCAGCGTCGCCCGCCATTCTCGACTTAACGAATATCCCCCGATCTGGTTCACCAACAAGTTGATGTTGCTGTATGAGGTGCTACGTTCAGAACTGCTTCTGAGGTGTAGCGGTGCGCATACAAAGCACAGGCACTAAGTTGTCGGTGTGGTTTTGAGAGAGGTTCGAGCTCCTCGCTGAAAGAAAGCCATTTGGCGTTACGAAAGCCGCCTCCAGAAACCACTTGTTAAAAACTTGAGGTTGGTGGATCTTTTGCTCGAGTTGAACCTACAAAAACTCTGTGGCATGACGCATGACACATGACGCAGCAGCAGCAGAACCCAGTGGAGCATGACCTGCTGTTAGCCCAGCACCAGCAAGGAGGCAGCAGTAGCTGCAACAACGGTACTAAGGGGCTCACACTACCGGAGGGATCCTCCACCGCTGCTGGATGCCCTGTGGACATGGTTTGCGGGCCATGGCTGCAATGTCGCCGGCGCCAGGGAATGCACAACTTTTGCAGATGCCGAGGGTGCCGACTTCATCATGCAGCTAGGATGGAGGCTGATGTTTGGGGGGCGATTTTTTGATGAGGTGCATCTATGTCATCAAGCACTATCATAAAGGCCTTTACTGGCCGCACTCCTAGGGTCCTCAAAACCTAACGGTAAATGGATGTTCAATACAGAGAGTGAGTGTGACTACTACTATACACCACCACCCGCCGCTGCCAGCTGCCCGCAGGACGATGCTGGTCGACATTATACGAAGCGTCAGTCGCAAGGCCTCAGGGGCGCGCCCTGAGTTCGCATCGAGTGTTCCCCGTACCCGCATAAATGGCCGCGTGCGCGGCGGCAACCTTTACTATATTACATGGTGGGTCAACAAGTTGCCTGCTTCCTGCGATGCGCAAGTGCGCAAAGATCATTGCTGCGCCCATCACAGATCTTTGTTGCGCTGCCGCCCGCGTCCGCCTGTGCTCATTTCTGCAGTGCGTCAAGGAAGATGAGCGGGAAGTGACGGAACTCGCCAAGGAAGACGACCTTCGTAACGCCGCAGAGGTAACGAGCTCGTCATCGGAAACGACGGGAACGGGAACTGACGAGCTCGTTACCTCTGCGGCGTTACGAAGGTTGCAGTCTTCCTTGGCGAGCTCCGTCAGTTCCCGCTCATCTCCCTTGACACTGCAGAAAGCACAGGCGGAGGCGGGCGGCAGCACGACAATGATCTTTGCGCACTTGCGCATCGCAGGAAGCAGGAAGCAGGCAACTTGTTGACCCACCATGTTACACAGTACAAGTTGCTGATGCACACGCGGCCATTTATATGGGTAGGTACGGGGAACGCTCGTGTGTATGCGAACTCAGTGCGCGCCCCTGAGGCCTTGCGACTGATGCTTCGTATAATGTCAACCAGCATCGTCATGCGGGCAGCTGGCAGCGGCGGGTGGTGGTATAGTAGTAGTCACAGTCACTCTGTGTATTGAAACAAAACATCGTTTACCTTAGATTTTGAGGACCTAGGAGTGCGGCACCTTCCTTTGAAAAACTTGTACCGTCGAAAGGTAATGCTTTGCCTAAAAACGTGATTCAGACGTGTCAACATGGTCCTCACTTCTGGGCGCTGTCAAAGGTGGCCCAAACCTGCATATATATTTTCCAAGACGGGACGTGCCTCAGACGGGACGTGTGCCTCACGGCTGGCAACCCTGAGCAGATGATGCAGGTCGGGGCGTTGGCAGGCCGGTGGCAGGCCGACGCTTCAGAGACCAGCAGCGATGCGAGCAATGACGCCAAGCCCAACGACACCGATCTCTGGCTTGCTACAAGCACGATCCGGAGTTTCCCCCATGGGTCTTTTTTTTTTCATCTTCAAGTTATTGTTGAACTTCCAACTTCCTCCGACAATTTGGAGCAATTGCAAAGCTCTTGTTGTCGGCATGACGCAGCAGCAGTACATAGTGGAGCATGGCTTGCTGCTGGCCCACCACCAGCAAGGAGGCAGCTGCGGCGGCGGCAGCAGGAGCTGCGTGCTCACACTGCCAGAGCGATCCTCCGCAGCTGCTTTGCTGGAGGCGCTGTGGTCACGGATCGCAGGCCATGGCTGCACTGTAACTGGCGGTAACGAATGCACACTCAGTGCGGATGGCGGGGGTGCCGGCTGGATCAAGCAGCTAGGATGGAGGCTGATGTTTGGGGGGCGATTTCTGGACGAGGTACGTGCGGATCATCGCTGACTATCAGTCAGTAATCCCCCCTTCGCGAGCAGCCGTGTTCTCTATTTGTCCTCAAAAGTCGTTTGTAACACGCAGCTCATGTACTCCTATGGACTCGATCGGAGCTGCCAAAGCATGGGGGTCAGAACGACTTGAATGGGTTGGCCCCGATTTTGTGTAAGCGACGACGCTTCACGTTGCAGTGCATATGCCAATTGCATGTGGCTGCGCATTGACTGAAGGCTTAGTGCTACCACATGCAATGTCAAGATACTCTTTACAATCGCGAAAGCTTCGTCGTTGAGTACCAGTAGCTGTCGTTGTGCAAGCAGAGACATTGGTGTGCTGTCTTGTTTGTCAAATACCATAACGTGAGGCATTGGATGGCATTGAACATTGACTGGTAACATCGTCGTACCAACAGCTGCATGCTGTTTGCATGCGCGGTCTCGAGGAAACAAGATGCTGCCACTCCCGATTTTGCTCCACGCAAGGCGGCCTGACTGCTGAGTGGGGAGAGCAGCCGTGACAGACGTGACTGTTGTCGGGTACTCGCCTTGCATGCCTGACTCATACCCACTGGTCGCTGTCCCATTTGCATGAGTGTGCAATTACATCTTGACGACCGCATACGCTGTGCGTTGCTCCAGCAGAAACGTTGGGGTCATACAGCTGAACTGTTCGCTGACCATACTGACACGTGCGTACGCCATGTTAACGCACTGCTTCGCACTAATGGACGTCAGGCACTTGACACGCATGCATTCATTCAATCTCTGAGGAAGAAACCCTTAGGACTGGCCCGCGCCCTATTGCATTGGACCATATCGCATAGTCCAACAATTCACACGAGCAACAACCGTGGTGCTGCAAACTTCTGCCTTTGTCGGGCCTCTGTCGTTGAGGTCAGCGTTGAAAGAGCCAGCGGTGACGCCGGTGCGGCTTTGGACACAAACTGTCACAAAAGTGATGCAACGTAGAGCGTTGTCCCTCACTAGTCTGTCAGACGTAGTTAGGTATTGAGGTGGACGACGCGACAGGAGAGCGGCGCCAGTCGCGTGCTGCTACACTGAAGCAAATGTATTGCAGCCCGTCCGCAGTCAAGTGTATCTGCCGTAACGGTCAAGTCCGCACATGGCGACAAGCATGCGACTTGCATTTGCTCCAACGTTGACAAGGGTGGTTGCATTGCCATGTACTCATGGTCTTGTCTTCATAAACGCGCCAAGAGAGGCCAGGTGTTCCACGTGCTCCCAAGCTTTCATCCTATGCAGCAACCTGGTCCGCACTGCGCCCTGATAGCTCTGTCACTGTCATCTAAGCACTTACTGAGTTGCATCGCGCCTCTCTTGTTGAGCTCAGGCGGAGCCGGCGCTGCCGCTCGTGCGCCTGTGGACGGGGGGCCTCAAAGGGGGGAAGGGGGGGTTCGGAGCGATGCTGCGAGCCGCCGCCAAGCAGGCTGGAAACAAGGCCACCAGGTGCGTCAAACACCAAAACAAAAAATGACTACTGCGGATATGCTGGCACTGTATAGCTCGTGGGCCGATTGCTGCAGCAGCGGCGACCACGGTTACTGGTGGAAGGCATCCAATGTGACGGCTAACCACGCCTTGTCACCTAGAGCCTTGCGATCTTTTGATGCGTTTCCATGATGTCAGCAGGGCTCCGATGAGTGGCAGCGCGTGATGTTGAAGCTGAAGTAAGCCGAAGCGCTCTGCTGCTGTGTGTACACAAGCGCAGCAGTGCTCGGTGGGTCAACGACAAGTTGTCAGCCCAGCACACGAGAAGAGTGACTCGCCTTCATCTTGCACGAGCACTGTGCAGCAGTGTTTACAGCACCGGCGTCCTTCAAGTCAGGGGCAACTGAGAAATGCAGACTCCACCTTCATGCTGAACCACAGGCCTGTGGCGCGTTTCTCAGGCAGCGCCTTCTTCGCCCGGTGAATCCTGCTGTTTCGTTGTAAGTGACATGCTCGTGGGCTAGGGTCAGGTTCTGGGATCAAGGCTCAGGGTGTAGGTTGAGACATGGGTTAGGGTTGGCAATAGGGTGAGTTTAGGTCTCACCTGCACTGAGCCCCCCCTTTTTTTTTGGCCCGCTTTACTCAGGATAAGGGTTAGGGTTAGCTATGGCGACCATGCGCGTCGTACTGAAATTTGCCTTCAACATGGCCACGGGTGTCAAGTCACACGGCCTTGCTGATTGGTTGACCGGTCACGGCGGAGATGTGACGCAGCCTCCATTGTAACTGTTGTAACTGCAACGTGCCCAAAACGGCGCGGTCGCTGCCTTCTCTCGTGCAGCACAGCGAATACGGCGCGGCTGTGGCATCAGGTGTGTAGCTGACACGCCAGTGACGACTGCAGAGCATGGACAGTTACTCGGCGGTGCACCTGTTTGGTATTGAGGCCTGGCGGCATCTTGATCATCGACTCGACTCGGTCAGACTGAGTCGGTCCCTGGTCGCCACGTCGCTACATTTTGTGTTGAGCCTTTGACAAAAGTTAGCGTTAGCCCGCGCTTGGGCGTCGACTCGACTTGGTCCCTCTATGTGGCCAAGTCGAGTCGGCCCCGCGGTCGACTGGCCGCTGCGCAGCCTCTTAACCCTGACCCTCACCCGAAAACTCATAGCCGCGCGGTTCTCACAAGAAAGGGCGCGCGTTGTCGTTCGCTCGCAGGGACTTTGGCGCGTGCCGCGACCTGCAGGGGCGGCGCCTGAGGCACGTCAACGACGAGGCAAGTCACATCTGTCGGTGCCCGGGAAACTTCAAGTTCTTTGTGAGCCTGTACTCGTGTCGCTCCTGTATGATTTGGCAATTGGTGATCGCCTGTGGTGGCATGGTTTGCCATGTAGACGCACTCAGGACACGCCGACAGTTACGCAAGACGAAACCGCCAGGCTCGTGTGCAGAAGCAGAGGGGGAGGGTTCGACGGTCGCACGGTATTGGCAATGCCACGGCCCATGTCTAGAGTACAGTACCTGTGCCATGATGCAATGCTGGTGTCAAGCGACACCTGTAAAGGTGCGCGCGTGCCCTCACACGCGCGCACTCAGGGTTATTGTCACGCCCGTGTGTACTGGCTGCTGCGCCGCCAGTGCGCAGGCGGCGCGCGTGCAGATGGACGCTGACGCGGCATTGCGCATGGTTATTACGGCAGCAGTTTTGTCTCTTCTTATCGCAGGGCCAATCATTTGCTGTTTCGCTGCTACTCAACAGTTGAGGTGACAACAGTTGCAACACATGATGTAGTAAAATCTCAACTGGAATCAAAATGAGAACATTCGCAACAAGATGAAACAGGCGCTGCGGCATAGATGAAGAACGCGTACGTCGAAAGCGCGAAGGCGTTAGAGGTGCCTGATGAGCGCGCGCCGCCACATCGCAGAGCTCCGTTCATCAGCGCGCAAGTAGAGAGTTAGGGTTTGGGCTAGTGACAGGTGTAGGGTTAGGGCTGGGCGGACCGTGCGCACCGTGCTGCTGAGCGCTGACGCGGCGCACGCACCGCCCTCCCCGCTCGGCTGCGATGCCGCTGCCTGCCCCCTAGCGCGCACGAACCTCAGTCAGCACCGATGCAGTGTCGCACGCGACGAGCACGGCTTGAAGTTGAGCGCTGACGCTGACGCAGCGACGGGCGCAATTCAGTCACTGAGCGCTGACGCAGCGCTGCATGATGAGCGCTGATGCAGCAACACGACTTCAAGTTGAGCGCTGACACTGCATGCAATAAGACTGAGCGCTGACGCAGCAGTGTCGCGCGCGGTGCCCCCCGCAGATCCGGCTGCGAAAGTGGCAGGAGGAACGCGAGAAGCGCGAGAAACGCAAAGGTACGCCGATGCTCTCAGTGCTCCGCGGCATACAAATGACAATTGCTTGTACTTCGAAGTATCAAGTATGTGCCGAAACAGGCATCACCTCATTATGCGTTGATGTGTGACAGTGATGAGTTGCTTGTCGATGGTGATCCTGATAAGTGATACTTCGAAGTATGCGTGAAAGGCGCAAGGAACGCAAAGGTGTGCCGATGCTCTTCGCCCCAGTGCTCCGCAGCATTATCTCGAGCATTGCTTTCAGTGATATATGTATTTGTATGTCGGAACAAACGACGCTTCATGAGACGCTGACATTTGACAGTGATGGGGTGCTTGTCCCATCATGTTCCTGGTAAGTGATATGCGTGAGAAGCACGAGAGACGCAGAGCTGCGCCGATGCTCTTCGCCCTAGTGCTCCGCAGCATTCTCACGAGTACTGATTTATCAAACATCTGTCAGAGCAAAGATCATTTGTTGAGACGTTGACGTTTGACAGTGATGAGGTGGTTGTCCCATGCTCCTGATATGTGGTATGCCAGTGTGCTGTATGGATTTAAAGTGTGCCATCAAACTTCATATTTTTGAAGTTTTCAACTGTGTGAAGTGTTTGTTGAAGTCTGACTCCTCCCCTTGGTTTCCACGGTACCTCGCACCACTACCACAATCGCAACGCGAGACAGGCGAAGAAAGGTTGCTGTCAATGCAAAGGCGACGCCCACGCCTCACTGCAGCCGTTGTTGTTCTGCCTGATCTGTGTGCTGATCGCCGCCACATGTGGCGTTGCAATTGCGGTGATGCTCAGTTCTCACCACCTTAAATGGCCGCTTCTCGCTTGTAGCCAAGCGCTGTTTCCACGCGTGTCCTGCCCCCTGCCCACCTTTTGGATAAACATGGTGACGCTCATCTGACCCCGTCGCGGCTGGCTGGCGGTTTCGCCCGCAGGCACCGAGGAGGAGGAGGACGAAGCTCCCGAGCAGACGCCGTCCGGCATCGAGAACTGGCATCTGGGGGTCCCCAGCTGGGCTGAGGTGAGCAATGAGAACAGCGTAATACTCAATAACTGAGACATGGTGTCATCACTACTTGACAGTTACGCCTTTGCCCATACCATTGACCAGTACAGAGTCTGCGATTGAGGTGAGCCACGAGAACGTGCCTGTGCAGACGTGCGTCACAGCCTACCCCTGCCCCTATCCCTATTATTGATCGTCACTCTTACCCTCACCCTACCTCAAAACGGCCTGGCGGACAGGGTCGTGTGACGAGTACTCTTTGCATCAGCGCATTTCGTTGCCATCATGGTGGGGAGCTGCCGCTGCTGTGACGCCTCGAACGCGCGCTGAGCACTGACGCATCGCGCCAAACGCTGCGCACGCCAACATCACTCCATCGGCGCCTCGTCATACTGCATTTCCTGCGCTGGTGCCACCGTCCCGGCCTTCCGCGCTTGTTGTCCAATGCTGCCGTCGCCCCGTGGCGCTGCGCGTGCCACTGCGGCCCCCCGTGCATCTGCACGACATATACATACCGGTGCCGTTCTCACTTCAGAGAGTCGGGGCTGTCTGCGATGACCTCGAGGCACGCCCCGGCGGCGGCGGCGGCGGCTGCTTGTAACTTCAATGTTTTAACTTCAATGCTGGGACGCACATAACTTCAACTCTGACTCCAGTTCGACGCGGCCAGCTCACAAATGCGCGCCCCTGTCGTTGTGTGTGATCTGCTGCCGCGTTCACCGCATCCGTTTTCGCATACTTAGGGCTAGGGTTGAAATTGGGGTGAGTGTTAGGACTAGGGTCCAGGCTGCCCCTCAGACGCCACTTGGTTGTTTTGCGAGACAGGCTGCTGATGTGCTTTCGTGTGTTCTCTTGCCGGCGCCGGTCCTGGCAGGGTCTTAACAAGCAGGGCAAGCAGGCGCAGAGCTACCTCAAGCCGCGTAGAAAGGTGAGGTGCCTGCCGCATTGCGCCGAGCGCTTGCTTTGTCCGTACAAGTCGCTGGCGCTGCTCGCAGGTTCAGAATGGAGCTCATTGCCGTGGCAGTTGCTGCATGTGCTGAAAGCACTGCACTGGTGCACAAACACAGGCGGGAAACTGGAGACAGAAAGGTGATGCATCTTGACAGATCTTGCGCCCATCAGTGAGCGGGTGGTATTCTGGTAGTGCTGTGCCGCGAATTACGTTCGCAGTAGCCACACTTGCGCAGCAGCAGCGTCGCTGGCGATGCATGCGCATCAAGGGGTAAGTAAAAAAACAAAGACGACTGACCACCAGCCGCGGTATCGTTTTGTGCGTAGCTGCTGACGCGGTCACAAAGGGGGTTAGGGTTAGGGTTAGAGTTGCTATTTGGGTTAGCCGTCCATTTCTCGCAGTCAAGCGCCCGCAGTTCGACTTGCTTCGCCAGCGTTGTGCCCTCCCCCTCCCCTCCACGCACAGCCTCACTCATTGACTCACTCATTGACTCACTCACTCATTCACTCATCGTACCATCATGTCCATGTCTGTGTGGGGTCAGTACGGAAGGCCCCCCAGCATGCACGACTTCACTCACTGACTCACTCACTCACTGACGCGCTGGTCTCTCCGCGTGCTTTTGCAGACACGCGTGTGCAAGCAGTGGCTGGAGGCACGCGCGCAACGTCCCGCGCCGGACGGCGCGCCAGCATGGTGAGTGAGTGAGTAAGTGAGTGACTCTATTTGCAGACACACGTGTGCAAGCAGTGGCTGGAGGCGCGCGCACAGCGGCCCGCGCCGGACGGCGCGCCAGCATGGTGAGTGAGTGAGTGAGTGAGTGAGTTAGCGACTCTATTTGCTTGTGAGAGCAGTGACTGGAGGGGCGCGCGTCGAACGGCGCTGCAGCATGGTGAGTGAGTGAGTGAGTGGGTGAGTGAATGTGTGCCTCTATTTGCGCTGTGAGCAGCGGCTGGAGGCGCGCGCAGCGGCCCTCGTGCCGGCCGCGTGCTGGCTTCGTGAGTGAGTAAGTGAGTCAGTCAATGCAGAGTCATGCAGAGGCCACTCACATTGTTGCGGCCACGGCTGCGACTTGCGCCGAAATCTATCACAAATTTCCAAGCGATCCAACCTCAACGCTAGTCGTGGCTTCAACACCAACTTCCGCCCACCGTCACCAGGTGGGGGTGCCTGCGCGCACGCGGCTGCTTTTGCCGAAACCTAACGCGAATTGTTTGCCAATCCAACCTCAACCCTTGTCCTGACTTCAACTCTAACTTCAGCTCGCCAGGTGGGGGGTGCCCGCACGGCTGCGGCTGTGACTTTTGCCAAAAGCTATCAGTGATGTCCAGCTGCGTGCGAAATCCAACCTCCACCTCGCTCCTGAGTTCAACCCTTAGGTAGTACCTTCACGCACATTGCAGGTGGGGGGGCCCGCGCGGCCGCAGCTGCGACTTTGCGCACGGCGATGTGCCCGCGCGGCCGCGGCTGCTTTTGCCCAAACCTAACACTACAACTCCAACCTCAACCCCAGTCCCACTAACTTCAACTCTCAGTTCTGCTCGCCAGCCAGTCCTAGTAACTGCAACTCTAACTTCACCCACATCGCCAGTGGGGGTGCCCGCGCGGGCGCGGCTGCGACTTTGCGTACGGCGAAGACGAGCTCAACTCATAGCTACCTCCCATCTCAACCCCTGCCCTTCAAGCTATCGTGATGTCCAACTGCGTGGCCAACTCGATCTCCACCCCAGTCCTAAGTTCAAACCTCACTTTAACTCTACCTTCACACACACTGCAGGTGGGGGTGCCCGCGCGGCCGCGGTTGCGACTTTGCGCACGGCGACGACGAGCTCAAGGGCGAGGCCGCCAAGGAGGTCAAGAAGCGCAAGGCGCTGGCCACTAAGGAGGAGGTGCGAGCGCAGTTGCAGCTAGCACAACTGCTTACGCAATCCGTAGCTCCGACCTGAGGAAGTGCCTCGATACAAACCTAGCCCTTGACTCAAAGATATGGTAGCCCTCAACGCTGACAAACGCATTAATTAGCGCAGGCAACCGTTCTCAGAACACAGTCAGGAATCGTGAACGCAAGGCGCTGGCCACAAAGGAGGAGGTGCGGGCGCAGTGGCAGCTAGCAAAACGGTAGCCCTGACCTACGCCGTGTTTCACCGCTGCACGACGTTGCAAGACAGCAGGAATGATTGTTGTGAGGGCGAAACGGGGTTGCCGATCACTGCAGCGTGCAACATTGGCTTGTCTAAGTTGTCAGGTGTCTTGCCGAAGTTTTCATGCGGCTTGTGGAAGTTATCATACAGTGTTGAGGATGTCCATCGGCCCGTGTTGAAGTTGTCAACAGCTTGTTGAAGTTTTCCATCGCCCTGTGACCACACTGCGCCTATTCCATGTGCAGGCTGCCAAGGAGCTGGACCGTTATCTTGCGGCCTCCATGGAGCAAGACCTAGGCCACGACATGGCCGACGCGGTGAGTGTTTGTACTTGAACTGCATACATTCGACATGCGATGCGTCGCATTGCATAGAGCTGTATGCGATGCGTAGACCTACATGTGCTGCTGCTCATTGAATACTCAGCAGCGCTCAGTCACGTGTCAAGACCTCACTGTCAACAGCGCTCCGCTGGAACAGCTACGCGCCTGCAGGCGCTTGTTGTGTCCATCGCCTGCAGTACACTTGGTTGTGTAGGCGAAGACTTGAAGTTCACTTTACCGCACCCATCGCTCCGCTGGGCCGCCATGCGCCTGTTGGATCGCGTGCAAGCCTCCGTGACCGTGGACTCAACCCTTACCCCAAGTGTTGCACTCTGTGCAGTTTGTTGTGCAGCCTGTTCAATGCAAGTGTGGCCCTTTTGCGACCCCGAGCCCATCGTATTCGGAGTTGAAGCCAGTCAAATCCAGAGTATTGTCGCTCAAAGCAACCGTTTCACGTTTTGTAACCGTCGCAGGTGCAGCAGGGGCTGGTCGCCGCGCAGCAGGCGAAGAAGCAGAAGACAGCTCTCAAGGTACATTTTTTTGTTTGTTCAGATGTGTGGACATAGCGCGGCATGCCTCATGCATGCATTGCGCCTGCGCGCACGTCGCACGGGTACGCATGCTGTCGCGTATACCGCATGCATGGCATCGGCGCTGCGCGCGCGGGCTGCACACACTGCGGACTCGCGACAGCGCCGCTAGCTGTCAGCGAAGAATAGCGCATTTCGTCGCGCAACTCGTCGCCATTACAGTGAGTTTAGAGTGACGGCGCCAGTGCGCATCAGCAATTGATTGGCATTAGCAATTGATTGGCGGGGCGTTGCGTTGCGCACCAATCACTGGGCTTGCAGCGGTATGAGCGCTGCTGCTGCTTGCCCCCCCGGAACCTGCTGCCGCTCCTGTCCGCAGATGTTCGGCTCAACTTGGTCACTGCACGCAGCGCGCAGCAGAACCGCTCCTGCCATATGGAAGGGGGGGGGGGCACCGCTCAGCACACAGGGCTGGGCACTGGCACCTCGCTTGCTTCCCCAGCCGGCGGCTCGTATTGCAGCAAAACGTTTGCACTCAGGGCGCTGCCACGCCGACGATGCTGCGGCGCGAGCCGCGAGCGCTACCGCCGCTGCCTGCGCAGGTCATGCACCAGCACGTGTATCAGCTGTGTGACTTTGGAAGCACGTTGAGACCAAATAATTTTCTCTTCAATACAGAATACCAATCAGCTACTACTGTATGTATCGGTCGCTTGCGCAGGCCGCGGAAGCTCGAGCGCTGCTGCCCCTGCCCTCTGGCGCCCGGCGTACAATCAAATCAAACAAATCTCTCCCAACACAGAAAATCAATCAGCTACTACTTTATGTATCGGTTGCTGCGCAGGCCGCGGAAGCTCGAGCGCTGCTGCCCCTGGCCGCAGCGCCCGCAGCGCAGGCGCCAGAGGGCAAGGCAGGGGACGCTGTTGACCTGGCGGCGGCCACAGAATGCAGGTGTGGCTTATTAGGGTTGGTTGTAGGGTTTGCATTAGTTCTAGGGTTAGGCTAGGGCAAGCGGCAAGGTTAGAGCTAGAAGTAGCGGCTCACGATGGTTTGGGCTAGGGGTAGGGGTTGGCTAGGGTGGGGGGTAGGGTCGGGCAAGGCGGGGGACGGGTTGACCTGGCGGCGGCCACAGAATGCAGGTACGGCTTATTAGGGTTAAACATAGGGTTTGGGTTAGGGCTAGGATTAGGGTGAGGGTTGGTGTTGGCGGCTGGCTCACTAGGGTCGAGCAAAAGGTTCGGTTAGGGCTAGGGATTGGCTAGGGTCGGGGGTAGGATTGGACAAGACAAGGTGCGGTGTTGACCTGGCGGCGGCCACAGAATGCAGGTGCAGCTTATCAGGGTTGGGGTCAGGTTTTAGGGTTACATCTGGGGTTAGGGCCTAGGCTTGAGAGGCAAAGTTGGTTCAGCGTCGCACTACGTCGCTGGCCTCTCGAAGGTAGGTGTGCTTGGGTCAGGGCTAAGGTTCGGGTGCAGCTCATTAGGGTTCAAAATGGGGTTAGGGTTAGGGCTAGGGTTAGGCTAGGGTCAGGAGCAGGGTTGGTCCGGCATTGCACTACATCATGGTCCCCTGGAAGGTATGCTGGAGCCAGGATTGGAATTGTGTTTATTTAGGTCCACAATCAGATCAGGGTTTGGGTAAGTGTCAGGATTGGTTTGGCGGCATACTTCATAGCTGGCTGCTGGAACAGACGATCGAAAAGCCTACAGGACGCACTTCAGCAGCATCATGCGGCAGTGTTGAGGTCAGGGTCAGGGTTGGGGCTAGGGCAAGGCATTGCTGGCCGCTGGAACGGATGATCGAGAAGCCCACAGGACGCACTTCAGACGCATCGCGCCGCAGGATAAGGATTAGAGTTAGGGTTAGGGTTAGGGCTCGTAAAAATGGTTGTTTGATTGTTGGGACCCGTTTGCGCCCCTAGCGACAGTCAGTGAAACTACTTGAAAACAGGCTGGCGTGACACTTGTACGGCACTGGTGCGTGTGCTGTTGTGGGGTCAGGATTAGGGTTGAATGCCCCCTGCGTGCTCACGCTGGCACCGCCTGTTCGGATGCCTTTGCTCTGCCGCAGAGGCTACATGACATGAGCTTTAATTTGCTACAATCTTCAATTTGCTGGTTCAGACGCCCCGCGCACCGCACTGCGATGGATGGCACCGACGGCGTCGCAACACCCCCAACACTTGCATGAAACCTTGCCCGACTTCAGCCTTGATGCATCTGCGCTGCCTCCTTTGCATCTAAACCCCTAACGCTACCGCTCTATTCTCTGCGTTCGTGCAGTTGGCTGGGAACGCTCGCGGGAGAGCTGCGCATGGACGAGACGGGTCAGGTGAGCGCTGCTGCATAGCCCTAGCCCCAGCTCTAATTCTAACCCTTGAGATGGGACAGGGAGTGCTGTCTAGCCCTAACCCTAACCCTAGCCCCTGTTCCAGCCCCAGCTCTTGAGATGGACAGGTGAGCGCTGCTGACCAGCCCTAGTGCTAGGCGCTCAGCACCTCTGACTCAAGCAGCGCTCAGCAGCCTGGGCAGCGCTCAGCAGCCACCTCAGCGCTCAGCGGCCGCCTCAGCGCCTTACAGCCCCCTCACCGCTGGCAGCCACCTCAGCGCTCAGCAGCCATCTCAACGCTCAGCGGCTGAGTTTGACTACGGCCAGCGCTCAGTAGCCGCCTCAGCGCTCAGCAGCGCTTTTCGAGCGCTCAGCGGCTGATTCTCACTGGGGCAGTGCTCAGCAAACACCTGAGCGCACAACTCCTTGCCTCTGGCCCTTTCTCAAGACCCCTTAACCAGTTGACCCCTACGTACTTGCAATTGGCGTTGAGCACCAACAACTACATACCATGTGTGGGGTGTACGCCAAGCGCCCGCTCCCCCTCGCATCAATGGCGCTAGCAAGTTTGCCAGCGCATCCGTGCGGGCACGCAGCGCGCCACCTCTACTGCCACTTGCATCATACCTGAGTATTTCAAGGACTTGAACTTGCATTTGGCAATGAGCACTGACACGCCATTTGGTGCCTGACGCCCGCCCTCAGCGGCGCGACTGCGAGCATGTTTGTGAGGGGCGTGCGCCTGCGCGCGGGGCGCTATCAGCTGCCTGCATTATACCTGAGTACTTCAAGTACTTGAACTTGCACTGACGAACCATATCACACGCCTGGCGCCGGCCCTCAGGTCAGCGGCGCGAGCGAGTTTGCGAGCGCGTTTGTGAGGGGCGTGCGCCTGTGCAGTGCACTGGGCGCTGTATAAACCTCACGTACTTGAACTTGCATTTAATGATGAGCACTGACGAGCCACTTTGCGCCTGGCGCCCGTTGTCACTGACACGTCAGGTCAGCGGCGCGAGCGAATTTGCGAGTGCGTTTGTGAGGGGCGTTCGACTGCGCACTGGGCGCTGGTACTACGAGGTTTCTCTCGCCAGCGACGGCCTCGTGCAGCTGGGCTGGGCAGATCATCTCTTCAAGGTGAGCATACATGAGAGCGCTTTCTTCGCTTTGAGTATAGTACTTTTGGGTATCATGGGTTACGCTTGGGGTATGAAACATGCGACGATGGCCTTTCACAGCTTGGCTAACCGTTATGTTGCCCTAACCCTAACCCTACATAACAGCGGACCACCACTTCAAACGCGAGCACAGTTCCAACATGCATCATACCTCCTGTGACTGCGCCGCGTATGGCATGGTGCCTCATTTCAGGTTAACGACATTGGTGACAGCACCCACTGCTACCAAACCTTGTGCTTTGAAGCAGTAGACGCAACTTTCTTGGAAGGTTTGATTCATCGAAAGCTCCATCAGCCCCGCACGTCATGCGCCTGCGCCGCGTGTGGCGGGGTGGCGTTTGTGAGGGCAGCGGCATAGGCGACGACACCCACACGCGTACCAATACTTGGCGTGTGAGGTTCAACATGTGACGTACCTTTTCGATGACAGTTGCTACTACTTTGTCTTGAAGCACAGAGTTCACTGCGCATTGTACCCTGCGCCGCATGCGTCAGGGCGACTCGTTCGAGGGCAACGGCATCGGCGATGACCCCCACTTGTGCCCGTACTCGATGTGTGAAGTTCAACAAGCGACGTGCCGTTACGACAAACAATAGCTCATACCTTGTCTTGAAGCAGTGACTGCGCTGCGTGCGTCCGGGCAACTCATTTGAGGGCAACAGCGTTGGCGACCTCACCCACTCATACCAATCCTCGACATGTAAAGTTCAATACTTCAAGTATGTGACTTGCCTGTACGATGACACCCGCTCGTACTCGTTTTGAAGCACTGAGTTCACCACGCATTATACCCTCGTGTGACTACGCAGGGTGACTCAGTTGAGGACAACAGTCAGATGCACTTGAAGCGCGAATTTTCATACTTGAAGTACCAAGTTCATTGTACCCTTGTGTGACTGCGCTGCGTTCGTCAGGGTGACCCTTTTGAGGGCAATGGTATTGGCGACGACACCCACTCGTACCAATACTCGACATGTGAAGTTCAATACTTCAAGTATGTGACTTGCCTGTACGACGACACCCGCTCGTGCTCGTTTTGAAGCGCCGAGTTCACGGCGCATTATACCCTCGTGTGACTACGCAGGGTGACTCGTTTGAGGGCAACGGCATCGGCGACGACACCCACTCGTGGGCGTACGACGGCCTGAGGCAGAAGCGCTGGAACGGCGAGGAGGACGAGGCATCCGCTCCCGACTATGGCACTGCATGGAAGGTATGCCAGTAGGTGTGAAGAAACAAACTTTCAAGACAAGGCATGTGTCTAGTGGCAGGGGGGTATGTAATCATGCGCTTTCAGTGGGTATGAGGTTTGTGGGCGTGAGCACTGGAATGGCGAGGAGGACGCGGCTGTGGCACTGCATGGAAGGTATGTGTATCCCTCTGGGGGGTAAGGGTGAGCGGCTAGGGTCAGGGGCAATGCGAGGGTTCGGGTATGGGTTCTCAGGGTAAGGCATGTAGGCATGAGCGCTTGAATAAAGCGAGGACGACGAAGCATCCGCGCCCGACCATGGCACTGCGTGGAAGGTACGCAATCATGGGGGGCACGGGGGTGGGGGTGGGTGGATATGTTGGTATGGGCTCTCTAAGTGAGGCTTGTAGGTGTCATGGGGGGTATGTAGGTATGGGCTCTGAGGGTAAGTCATGTAGGTACAGTATGAGTGCTGGAATGGCGAGGAGGACGAGGCCTTGGCGCCTGACAATGCCACTGCGTGGAAGGTACGCAATCATGCAGGGGGGGGGGAGTTGTGTACTTTTTGGAGTACATATTTCACTCTCAGGTTAAGGTATGTAGGCAGAAGCGATGGAATGGCAAGGAGGATGAGGCCTCCGCGCCCGATTATGGTACCGCATGGAAGGTACGTAATCATGCGAGGAGGGGGGGCATATACAAAAGTAGATTTGGACTCTCAGGGGAAGCATGTAGGCATGGGTGCTAACCATGTAGAATGGCGAGAAGGACGAAGCATCCGGACTATGGCACTGCATGGAAGGTACGTGAGGCTGCTTAGGTATTGGAGACTGTAGGTATGGCCTTATAAATGGCGAAGAGGGCAAGGCATCCGCGCCTGACTATGGCACTGCATGGAAGGTGCGCAATCATGGGGGGTTGGGGGGGGGGGGGGGGGGGCATGTAGGTATAGACCCTGAGGATAAGGTATATGTAGAGATGTACGGGGTATCCAGGCATACGCACTGGACTGGCGAGGAGGACAGGGCGGCTGCGCCTGACTACGGTAGCGCGTGGAATGTTTGTACCTGTGTAGGGGGTATGTGTGTATGTTCACATGCACGCGTGGGCGCTTACGGCTGTGCGCCCCAGGTGCTGTTGATATAGCACATACCGACTTCAAAGTTGAAGTGATTTTGCGGCGCTGCTGCCCCCCGTCGTCAGGCCGGGGGACGTCATGGGGAGATTCTCAAACATGGGGTAATGTTAAAGTTTGCTGATCTCCACATGCAACAATGTTGATGTTTGATGGGCGCTGCTGCCTGTCAAAGGGCCAGGGGACGCCGTGGGGTGATTGCTGGACGCCGAAGCTGGCACGCTGAGCTTCAAAACTTGAAGTAACATTTGAAGTTTGCTGATCGCTGTTGCCGTTTTCAGGTCGGGGACGTCGTGGGCTGCCTGCTTGATGCCGACGCCGGCACGCTGAGCTTCACCCACAATGGGCAGGACCTGGGCGTCGCGTTTGGCGAGCTGCCGCGCTACGCGGACCGCACAGGTAACCCGCCAGGCCTACTGCATGTGGTGACGTGCCGCTGACGTCTGCGTTTCTGTGTTGGCGAGCTGCCGCCATGGCGACCGCAACTCAGGTAACCGCCAGGCCAACTGCATGTGGTGACGTGCCGGTGACGACTGCATTTCTGTGTGTTGGCGAGCTGCCGTGCTAAGGCGACAGCAGCTCAGTTACTGCCAGGCCTACTTACTGCATGCGGTGACGCACCATCGTATGCATGCATTATAGTGCGGCGGAGGCTCCTAGATGCGGACCAGATGCTGCATCGCTCATGCGGATTCGTTGCTCAGGCACGCCGAGGGTTAGGATTAGGGGTAGGGGTAGGAGCCCGTCCACTTGTGCCGCAAAGTTGCAGACACTGTGTACATCTTCCCTGTGTACCGATGCAATCGCCATGCGTGCATGCACGCGTGCTGCGATGAAATGCAGTCTCTGCATGCGTGCAAGCTGCTTTCATGCCCCAGAGTTTCAGGCTAGGGTCAGATTTTTCTAACCCTAACCCTGACCTCACCCTAATACAGACCTGATTGTAATCAGAAACAAAACCCTCCCATCATTGTGGTATCAGTTCGGCGCCTCAGAACGTGCAACAGGCTCCGCACGCTGCTCAGGCCGGCACGCCAGGCGTGTCATGTCCCCGTTCTTTGACCGGCAGCATGCTACAAGGATGTTATGTGAATGGATTAAAATGAATGATTGAATGACGGGACAGCGCACGCTTACAGCTTCCCGTTGCCGCGCATGGTGCCAACAGCTCAGTCGCCCGCTGCCGGCGCGCTTTGTCCTGTCTCCACTCGAGAAGCAGGGCAGCACTAACCCTAAACCTTACCCTAACCCTAACCGTGGGGAGTATGCTGTGTGCCTCGAGCGCCCCTCGCCTCAATGCACCATGCTAGGGTTGATGTCGTAACCAGGGTTAGCCTTTGCAGCTGGCTCTGTCATTGCGTAGCGCACCGCGCCGCAAAGCGCTCAGGGTAACCCTAACCCTAACCCTGACCCTCGTTGCGGAACGCCGCGCATGGTGCTACTGGCCCGCTGCCAGTGCGATTCGTCTGGCTCCACTCGATAAGCAAAGCTGCACTAACCCTAACCCAAACCTTAACCGCAGAGAGTACGCAAAGTGCCTCTGGCGTCCCTCTCATCCTTCCTAGGTTTAGGCCCGCAATCAGGGTTAGGCATCCCCGCTTGCGCTCACTCTCATTGTGGAGTGCATTCGTGCTGCGTGCTTGCGCAGGCGGCAGCGGCAATCCGGGCAGCGCAAATCCCGGCAACCCGGCGAAACGGCGCAAGATTGTGGATGCCGGGTACTTCCCTGCATTCTCTCTCGAGTTCGGGGAACAGGTCGTCGTGAACGCAGGTACGCGTCACCGCGGTTTGAAGTCGTGCATAATGGCATCACTTCAACTTGAATTAAATTGGAGTTCGGGGAACAGGTCGTCGTGCACGCAGGTGTGCGTCACCTCAATGTGAAGTAATGCATAATGCCTCACTCCAAATTGAAGTAAAATTGAGTTTGTAGACTGTTTTCACTGACGCAAGTATGCTTCACTTCAAACCTGATGCAATAATTGACGGCCTCACTTCAAGATGAAGTAAATTTGACGGTACGGCCACGGCGCCCCTCATTGTGCCAGTGCGCCACCAATCGCTGCCTCCTGATTCTGGCCCGTTGCATGATTCAACACCTCTGTCAGCCCCTCTGTAGCCCAAGTGTTTTTGCAAGTGCTGAGTGAGGCAGCCAGGCACGGTGTGCTGTGTATGTAGATGCTATGACCCAGAGCCAGAATATAGTGGATACGAAATCAGAGCTCAGCACAGGGTGCCACTGTGAACGCGCAGCGGCTGTCAACTTGAGGGCGCCGCCGCACGTTCGTTCAGATTATAATTAGGGTTAGGGTTAGGGTAGCAGCGCTCGGCGACCATGCTCACTCGGCCATGACGCATTCCAGTACTGTCATTGCGAGCGAGCGTGGTCTTGTTCGGGTTTAGGGTTAGATTTAGGGTTAGGATCAGCGCGCATGTGTTCCTCGCTTCACGGTTCCCGCGTTCACCACAGCAGTACACTCACAACTCTGACCATGGTCGCCACCGGCTCGCCAATGTGAAACGCTGTCTCAATGCGGTGCTTACGGTTAGGGGTAGTGTTCAGAGCGCAGCAACTCGGCCTCAGAACGCGCTGCTCGCTCATCCTGATCACCAAGCTAGACAAAGGCGTTTCTTAGGGCTAGGGTTCAGAGTACAGCAGCAGCTCAGTCGTCTAACGCGCGCTGCTTGTTTGTGCGCAAGCGTTGTTCGTCCTGACAACCATGCTAGATGAAGGCGTGTTTTAGGGCTTGGACATGGGGGACAAAAAGAAGAAGCGCAGCAGTCAAACGCGCGTCGCTTGTTCGTTTCGTGCTCGCGCGTGCAGGCGCCATTCCCTTCCGACACCCCCCGCCCGAGGGCTACTGCGCGGTGTGCGACGCCATGGCGGCGGATGCTCAGCCGTCGTCGAGTGCTGACGCGGCCGCGGAGGCAGCGCCGGTAAGCCTTTGCATGTGCAGCATTGCTCAGCGTTGCGGGTTATGAGATCCCATCGTGATCTGGGGCAGACGGATACTCTTTGCGCTGACGCACAATGTACCACTTACATGAGGCCAACGGCTTCGATGCAGCGTTGCGACTTTTATGCTCGGCGATATCAGTCGTGCGCTCTGCGGTGCGATCCGAGTGGTGCTGTTTGTTGCGCGACAGCAGTGCACGTGCGTTGTGAGCATTACCAACCGGCGCATGGCCACGAGGGCCGACGCGGCGGCGACTGTGCAAACATCACCACACTTATGGCCATGTTAGTTTACTTCAAGATGCAATACATTGGCCTTGTGCGCAGCAACTGAGACGTGCAGAATTCGGTG
The DNA here is from genome assembly GCA_017506865.1 of Tribonema minus. NCBI lineage: Eukaryota > Xanthophyceae > Tribonematales > Tribonemataceae > Tribonema > Tribonema minus. The sequence continues at coordinate 325,130 of JAFCMP010000042.1, forward strand.
AACGGGCTTAGCAACCCCGATGGGCCTTGTGCGCTGGAGCCAAGGCCGCGTTTTAGTTTGAATTTGAAGCAGTCACAGCTGCGCGCGCCTGCGCCGCATAGTCATCAACGCGTTTTGCACGTGGCCCGGGCCTGGCTGCAGCACCAAAAGCAGCAGACGAGGCACTCGACTTTGCATGAGCTCAGGAGGTCGTTGTGACTCGATGTTTTTACTATGGCGCGCCCAGTAGCCCAGTGACCCGTCATGCTGCCTCTGCAGATCGTACGTCAAGTACTTGAAGAAACTGCACACACACACTCTTGCTGAGCGATGCGCACGTTCTTTCAACCCCAACACGTGCGGGCCAACGCCATATTGTTGTTGAAATGCACATATACTTCAACATGCCCGGTCCCCCCCCCCCCCCCCCCCCCCTCAACACGTGCTTCTCGGATGGTACCCCAAGCAGCTGCGCGCGCACATGTTTTCACTTCACATGAATTCACGCATGTTTTCACTTTACATGCGTTCACGCGCGTCTTTCACTTCACATGAATTCATGCTGAGCGCTGCGCATGACACACGGCGGCGCGCAGGCCAATGTTCTCACTTCACTTGAATTCACACACGCGGTTTCACTTCACATGAATTAACATGCTGAGCACTGCGCATCACACACGGCGGCGCGCAGGCCCACGTCCTTCAGGACGGCACCAACATGCCCGCTGCCAAGAACAGGGCGCCCGCCGCCGCCGCCGCCGCAGAATCAGCAGCGGCGGCGCGCGCCGCGGCGGCAGCGGCGGCAGCAAGTGCGGAAGCGGCTGCGGCGGCGCCGGCGCCGGCGCCGGCGGCAGCCGTGGCAACGCTCCGCGTGCCGCCGCCGGGACCGATCGACCTGTCGTTGTACGAGACGGCGTCCGAGCTGCACATGTTTGGCCTGGACCGGTGAGACCTAGGTCTAGGGCTTGAAGTTTGTGCACTGTCGAGGGGGTAGGGCTTAGCGTTGTGCACTGTCTCTGCGCCGCCCCACCATCGCAAATGCGCAGCTTAGTGTCAGGGCTAGAGTTCACGCAACGCGCACAGTTTCTGCGGGGGCGGAACCAGTTGCGCCTGCCGGCGCGGCTGCGCATCGAGCGGTCGCATTTCCCCGCTCTGCAGCACGAGTCGAGACCCTTGTAGCATCGCGCGTTTGCTGTCGTGCGCTGGCGTGCAGTCGCTATGTCAGCGCGGCAGCGTCGCAAGCGCGTGTGTCATGTGCTTGCACTGCGGTTCCCCAACGCCAATGCCGCAGGCTGCGGGAGGAACACAAGGCTGGGTGCGCAACGCGTGCGATGGCATGCTTCGGTATACCGCGCTCGCCGCAATGAGACCTGCGCAGCGTGCTTCGCGCAGGTAGGGCTTAGCGTTGTGCACTGTCTCTGCGCCGCCCCACCATCGCAAATGCGCAGCTTAGTGTCAGGGCTAGAGTTCACGCAACGCGCACAGTTTCTGCGGGGGCGGAACCAGTTGCGCCTGCCGGCGCGGCTGCGCATCGAGCGGTCGCATTTCCCCGCTCTGCAGCACGAGTCGAGACCCTTGTAGCATCGCGCGTTTGCTGTCGTGCGCTGGCGTGCAGTCGCTATGTCAGCGCGGCAGCGTCGCAAGCGCGTGTGTCATGTGGTTGCACTGCGGTTCCCCAACGCCAATGCCGCAGGCTGCGGGAGGAACACAAGGCTGGGTGCGCAACGCGTGCGATGGCATGCTTCGGTATACCGCGCTCGCCGCAATGAGACCTGCGCAGCGTGCTTCGCGCAGTGGGCAGTGACTCTGTGAGCAAGCATCTGACTGAGGCCTACAATTGACCACTGATCACGGTCCTGAACTCACATGCATTCCCATAACTGCCGCATGCTCAAGGAGGATCTCATGAGCCGCGGGTGTCAGGTGCGGCGCCACGCTGCACAATGCCGCTTTCGCCACAGAAACTCTTGCCATTCACCTCGACAAGCGCAATCAGCGGAACACTCAAATGAGTCCCGAGCATAGGCTGACATCGCCGTCCTATTTTCCGCATCTCGGACAGGCTCAAGGAGGAGCTCATGAGCCGCGGCGTCAAGTGCGGCGGCACGCTGCACAGTGCCGCTTTCGCCGCAGCGGATCTTGCCGTTTACTTCAACCAGTGTGATCCGCACATAACTCGAATGAGTCTTGAGCATAGCCTGATATTGCTGTCCTGCCCCGCGCATATCTATCACTGCCGCAGGCTCAAGGAGGAGCTCATGAGCCGGGGCGTCAAGTGCGGCGGCACGCTGCACGACCGCGCAGCGCGGCTGCTTGAGCTCAAGGGCCTCGCGCGCGCCGACTACCCGCCGTCGCTGCTCGCCGCGGCGCCCAAGCCGCGCAAGAAGGCTTGAAGTTGAAGTTGAAGTGGACGCACCGCGAGCGCGCGCGCGCACGCGTGGCGCTGTCGGTACCTGTACGACGGACGCCTGCGCGATGCCCGCATAAAACAGGTTCCCAGATGCGTCGGTCATGCATCGGCATCGACATGCGTTGGTGTCGGCAGCACCCAGGCGCGCAGCCCCTCGCCCCCGCGCGTGCTGCGCAGCCGTTTGAGCGCTGACACGACTCCTCACACGAGCGCTGCTGCACCAACAGCTCGTGTCGTCTGCGGCGTTGTGTTTGCGGTGCCACGACGATGTGCGTACATGCGGCGGCGGCGGCGGCGGCAGTGCGGCAGTGGCTTCATGAGTGGTACTCACCCAAATGTGTGGCTGTTCTGGCGTGCATGCGCACGCCGGTTGTGATGGCATGAACCGGCAGCTGTCTCGAGAAAGAGGTGCTGTCTACAAACGATGGCATCACGCGGCGACGGCACATTGAAGGTGAAGTTGAACTTGTGTATGGCGCGGCAGCAGGCGCAGAGGCGGCGGAGCAGCGCTCTGCGCGTGTGCGCCCTGAGGTGCGAAAGTGGCCCGGGGCACGTATAACATGCAGCAATCGTAATGCGTTGATCATCCACAGTGCTGAGCGCAGCGCTGCGTGTTTTTCTTGGGCTGCCCGCTTGCTTGCATGCCTTAATGCAATGACCATGTACCCCGGCATTTTGCAGCAATTTTTGCGCATGAAGGCCGCAACAATGCCATGTGAACATTTGCAATACTGGGGGGATTTTTGCTGAGTCACAGTGAAAACCGAAGCACGTGTACGCCAAATGTATTTTTTTGGTGCGCGTGTTTTGCATGCATGCGTATGTACGATGCAAGTTGCAGCCGACAATGATGTGCCCACTCATGAGCCCATGCGCACCTGAACAAGCACAACGTTGCAGTACAAGTCTGCACCAAACGGGTCTGGCCATGGCTGTTGAAGCGTGCCATCACAGCACGTCTCAGCAAGTGGCACGGCATACAAGCACAATTTCATGCGTACACGCACATGTCAGTGCGACACACATGCAGCAGGCAGCGTACGCGTCTATGCTCACGCCAGGCAGTCATGCAACACCGCCCGAACAGACACACACCAGTCAAATGCCATGCACGTGCGGCAGGGGGAGCGGAAGCAAGCATCATGTGAGCGTTCTCACACTTGCACTCATGTGATTATTAGTCGGCGGAGATGCTGATCGTGTGCAGGGCATCGCCACTTCACTGAAGCTCAAAGACGGGGCGCTCTGGTGCGGTGCGGTGATTCGTGGTCACGTAGGCACGGGCTAGTGCACACGCAGTGGCAATACCTACATGCCCCCGGCATCGGAGAGAGCAGAGACGCATGCAGCACGGTCCGGTAAGCGGCAAAGGGAGGAGAAAGGACGGGCGTGAAAAAACAACGCAAAAGAAAAACATGCAAGGCAAGGAGGGAAATGAAAGGCGGCGCACGCAGCCGCCGCCGCTGCCGCCGCCGCTGCCGCCGCCGCATTGCGCGCGGGGGGATGCCGAGACGCAGGAGTGTGCGCCGAACAACTGGGGCAGCTCTTTCTTTGCTAATTGACCTTGCATGCTACCATGTAGGCACAGAGTTGAAAGACGTAGCCTCCCCATCGATTGATCGGCGCAGCGCGGAGCCCAGCTGTGCTGGGCAATGCGCCGTCTATCATTTCAGCCGAGCGCCGCTGCTTCTGCATGCGGGCGCTGCAGTCCAGCTGTGCGGAGTATACATTGGCTGAATATAGATGAAGTGTAGCTGCGATCTGGTGCAATAGATCCCCCCCCCCCCTCTCCCCCCTCCCCGGCCCTTGTGGCACCAGGAAGCGCCAGACGATCAAACGCGGGGGGGGGCGAGCAGGCGGGAGAGGGGGGGGGGGGGGGGGGGGCTAGCGGGTAGCGTTGGCCTTACAGCCCGCCCATGGCCCTTTGTTGACCGCACTCGCCCCCCCCCCCCCCCCTTCTTACACACACACTGTGACGAGGGCCAGCGGCAGTGCCTGCGTCAGCTAAGGATTCTAGCCACACCTGCATGCGCGCCGGCCCCCTCACCCCTTGTCGGGTCATAATTACGACCTTTTTTGTAGAGCGCTGTGGCATTGCAACGTGGCGCGCTCACGGTTTCTAAAAGCGGCGCATGTCGCGCGGGCTCTGGCACGTGTCGCCATCAGCAACCGTTGTTGCAATAGCCCTCTCTCTGATTGATCGCAAACTTTGCCGCTTGTGCCCCCCCCCCCCCCCCCTTTGCATTCCGCTTAGAAGGGGGCGCTCGGAGGGAGGGGGGGGGGGGGGCACTGCTCATCGTCCATGCTGGAAGAACGACGCAGCAGCGCTGCGTTGCTCAGCAATGCGGTACGTTGACGGAGCATCACCGCAGTGCAGCGCGCGCATGGAGTCGTGGATCCCCCTAATGTGGACCCCCCCCCAGACCCCCGCCCGTCAGGTGCGGTGCACCGCCGGAAAAAGCGCAGGCTGAAGGTGGGGATGGGGCGGCATTGACCCCAATCCGTCAGGTCACGCCCTGCCGTCGCCCCCATCGTCGTCCTCCTCCTCGCGCCACCGCTTGCCGCTGCCCCGCTGCTGCTGCCGCAGCTGCTGCTGCTGCTGGTGATGCTCAAACAGCTCCGCCCCCTTGTGCTCCGCGCCGCCGTCACCGTCGCTGCTGCCGCCGCGCTCCTGATAGTGCAGCTGCACGCTCACCCGATGGTGGTGCCACTCCTCGTCCGAGCCGTCCCCCCCCTGCGACCCCCCGCTGCTGCCAGCCTCCATGCCGCTGCCGTCGCCGCCGCCGACGCCGCCGCCGCCGCTGCTGCCGCCGGAGACCTCCGCCGTGCTGTGCAGCGGCGGCGCGTGTGCGCGCGCGGGTTGCGGCACTTCGCCCTTGGCGACCGCGGCGCCGTGCAGCAGCATGTCGATGCCGGGCAGGCCACGCGCGGCGGCGGTGGCAGCGCCAGTGCTCGGCGACGGCGGCGGCGGCGGCGCATGCTGCGGCGGCGGCGGCGCGCCGTAGCCCGCGGCGTCGTACTGGCTGCGGCGCTGCTGTGCCGCCGCCGCCTGCTGCCGCTGCTGCTGCTGCGCGGCCGACGGCGGCAGCGGCGGCGGCGGCGGCCGCGCGACCAGGCGCGGCGAGCGCTGCGGCCACGGGCCGTAGACGCCCTGCGGCGGCGGCTGGTGGTACTGCCGGTACTCGCCTGGCAGCGCCTGCTGCGCCGCCATGCGCGGCGGACCCGCAGCAGCGGCGGCGGCGGCGGCGTGCATCGGCGGCGAGGGCAGCGCCACCGGCGGCGGCGGCGGCGCCGCCAGCAGCTCGTCGTCAAACGCGCCGCCGCCGCTGCCGCTGAGGCCGCGGCGGCGGCGGTACTCTGGCGGCTGCTGCTGCTGCGGCTGCAGCAGCGGGCTCGGCGGCGCCTTCACGGTGACGTAGGCAGGCGCGAAGCCCGGCGGTGGCGGCGGCGCGCCGGGAGGCCATGCCGCCGCTGCTGCGAGGCCCGGCAGCTGATCCAGCACGTAGCTGATGCCGGGCAGCTGCTGCGGCGCCGCCGCCGCCGCCGCCGCTGCCTCCGCTGCGCGCGCCGGGCTCCGCAAGGGCATCGCGTGCTGCTGCAGCTGGTGGTGGTGGGGGTGGCGTTGATGGAGCTGCGCCGCCGCCGCCGCCGCTGCCGCCGCTGCTGCGTCCGTACCGGCCAGCAGCGCATCTAACGGCGGGTCGGTGATACGCGGCCCGCGCTGCCGCCGCACCTTGACCTTGGACGCGCTGCTGCCCGCCGCCGCCGACGCGCCGCCGCTGCTGCCGCCGCCGCTGCTGCCGCCGCCGCCGCTGCTGCCGCCGCCGCCGCTGCTGCCGCCGCCGCCGCTGCTGCCACCGCTGCGCGGAGGCTTATTGGCGGCGGCAGTGGCGGCGCCGCTTGTGCTCATCTGCTGCTCCAGATAGCCAAAGCCGCGGCACTTGGGCCCGGGTCGTCCCTTGAGGCTGCGGCGGTTGAGATCAGGGGATAGTTGAGGTAACTGCACATCGGCTTTACGTACATGCATACTTCAAGCGCTGTCTTGGGGTCCTGCTGCAGCAGGCACGCCGAGCACGCGACGCAGCGCGCCCTCAGCCCCCCGTCTGCGCTAGCGGCCACTGGCAGGCGGTGGAGAAAATGGCGATTGAGGCAGTGAGTGCAATTGCAATTGCACATTGTGGTCATGTTTGCACACTGCGAGTATTGTTTTGGGTTCTTGCTGCGCTGCGGCAGGCATGCGAGACAGACATGCTTGTAACAATCACAACCCAGCACCTCTGTCGGGGCGGCCCCGTGTAAGCTGAAGCCCGCACGTGCTTGCGAGCGCTGAGTGAGGGGGCCACGCATAGGGCTATGTATGTACTGCAGATGCTAACATCCAACGGAACCGGCATCAGTGCTCAGCAGGGCCTGACCAAGCAGCCTTCACTTCAACTTGTCAAGGTCCTCAGGCAGCTGCAGAGGGCTGGAGCCGCTGAGCGCTGAAGAGTGCGTTTGGTTGCGATGGCCGCAGCTGCGTCGCAGTGGGGTGGGCTGCGCGCGTCCTTAAAGTTGAAGTTCCTGAACCCCCCCCCCGAAGCCCCCATATGAATTTTCTAAACACCCCAAAGCCCCCATATGACCCTAAACAGGATTTGCACACAGAGTCAATGCATGGCATGGCAAAGCATGCGATCAACGGCCACAGCAGCTGCGGGACACGCTTCGTGGTGCGGAGCGCGCGCTTGCACTGTTGAGGTTCGCATGGCGCGGCGACTCTCCTTGCAGTTGAAGTTGGCGGACTCTATTCCAACAGGTTTAAGATGTGCCATGGCTCAACAGACGGCGGCTTGCCTCACTGGCAGTACACATGTGTTGCGTGTTGCGTGCCGCTGAGCTCGCTGCGGTGAGTCGCAGGTTGCTGAGGGTGCCATATCTTGCAAGTTGAACAGCGCTCAGCTGGAGACCGAAGTGTAACATGAAGTTACAGTACTTCACAAAGTCCTACATATCATCAGTATATGAGTTGTGCAAAATGCCACCATTATGAGAAACCTTGCCCGCACTGCAATATCATGATGATGCTTGTTCTGGCTCACAGACTGGACAGCTGCAGCAGTTACTGCAGCTCACTGCCGCAGTGACCTGCCTGCCTTCTGTGAGCCTCAGACACAGGAAGCATCATGATCATGAGGTAGCGAATTTATGTGAAACAATGAGACCACTGTGCACAAACAGGCAATTTGAAAGTGGTGAGTTGAAGTTATTGTCACCTCACCTGTACTTGCATCGGGAGGGAATGCCCTTCGCGACGCACTTGGTGCAAGGCGGTCCTGTTCCAGAGCACTTGAGCTTCTTGATCTGCACAGTGCAAAGGATCGCACAGAACTCATTACGAACATACTGGTAGGCTAGCAGTACCTGTTGCACCCCAACCATGACAGTGAGCCTACTTCAGCCCAAGAGTGGACGACTTGACGGTCTGTTCCAGACTGTGTCTCAGACTCCGTCACGGTGGGTCAGTGCAGTTATTATACTAATAGTATGTCTCGACTCATACATTATGTTAAACTGTGTGACACTGATTGAGCTGTTTGAGATTGGCCCAGTGGTTCAGAGTGGCATTCAGACTGGCACCGCATGCCATGATGGTATTACTCACTACGACTTTGAAATTACTCAATGGTCAGCTTCAAATTGAAGTAGGCAGAAAGCCTTAGGGTGGCATGCCACTGGGCCTACACCATCATGACATGATGGCAACCGTTGTAACAGTTCCAAACACGCATGCAACCATCCGACGACATCAATGACATATGTGCATTGAATGTCACAACGATCATCATGGAGCAGATTGAGACTCGAGAATCCAAGATGTTATGTGGTGACTGTCACAGTTGCAGACTGTCAGTCGCTGTGACCTTCGACGCTGAGATTTTTGGTGTGCAAGAGACTCCGAGTCAGTATAACTATTATAGTTGCGCAATGATGATCATGGTGAATTCATACAATGTCATGATGACCATGGAAGCCGACGCCTCACTGACAGGCTGGCCTTGCAGACTTAGTGCTAGTGGTATCGTCAAGTTGAAGTTGATCACTGCCAGCCTGAGTCGCTGTCACAGAGTCTCGGGCTGGCGGACCCTCAGGCTGACCCTGTCTCAAAGGCTTGACAAATTATCAATGAATGTGTCAGTGACTCACTGACGGACTGAGGGCCGCTGTGGCAGCAGCGGCCCGGCTGCGGCTGAAAGCCTTAGTAATACGTCACCTTTCATCAGCTTGAGAGCCTAGTAGCCTAAGGCTCACTCACTGACAGACTGAGTCTGACAGCTGGACCTAGGCTGCCACCGGTCCGGGAGCTGCAATGATCACATGCACCTCTGAGTCATATTGTTCTCACTGACAAGTTGAACGATTTTTGATTGGAAAGCAATGAGGAAACTTCGATTGTTGCCATCCGCGATAACAATCACTGCCATGATGATCAACGATGACATGTCGCTGATTATGACGCCGCCGCGCAGACTCACCGTGCAGAAGTCGCATGTTTTTCTGAGCTCCTGTGAGACCGCCGGCACCATGATGCCCGCCGGCGCCGCACCGCTCGCTGGCAGTTGCTGTGGGCTGTGAGGCTGCTGCCGCTGTGCGTACGCGCTGCCAGCAGCCTGAGGCTCGAAGCCAGGCCCACTGTCAGCAGCAGATAACGCCGCCGCCGCCGAACGCGCCGCGGTTGCCAGCATCATACCGCCTTGCGGTACCGGTGCCCATCGAGCGTCTACGTCTAATAAAGAGTCGTCGAGCTGACGATCGAGCGGAATTCCAGCTGCTGCAGCGTCGCGGTGAGGAGGCTTCCAGGGATTCCGACTTGCCGACTCATCATTATCGATGACATGATAGCCGCTGCTGCGGCGCCCCGGGGCCTCGCCGACAGGCTGGCTCGTCGGCGACCGACTCGGAGGTGGATCCGAAGCCTCAGGGTCGCGGTGACCCGTCACGAAAAGCTGCTGCTCCGGCAGCGGCCTGCGGACCGCACGCGCTCTGTCCAGCGACTGCTGCCACGGCACTGTCAAGATGCCAGCCGGAGGAGAGAGAATCTGATGTTGGCGCGCCGGGGAAAGCGTCTGATGATGGCTGCCTTGAAGTTGTTGAGCAGGCTGTTGCGCGAGCTGGCCGCTGTGAAGCCATTCCGTCGCTCCATGCAGACCGAGCGCGCTGCCAGGTTCTTGCGCCCGGGCCCTCGCAAATGCGCCACCGCCGCCATCATGGTGTCCGGCAGGAAATTGTGTCGGCACAAACCCAGAGGCCCTGGGCCTGGCGTGAGGGCCGGGGAGGGGCTGCGTCTGCTGCCAGCGTTGGGCCCTCGCGGTCTCGGCTGAATGCTCCAGCACTCGTGGCTTCACCGCTGCTGGCATGGCGCCAGTGTCGGTCACTGACGCTCTGGGTGCTTGAACACGGCGTTGGGCCAGAACAGGTCCAAGAGTAAAGGCGAAAGCCCCTGATGGTGATGGTCTGACTGGCTCTGAGGAAGGCAGCGGCCTGGTTGTGCCTGCAGGTGGCCTTGCAAAGCCTAAGTACGGCTCAGGGGCTGCGCGAGGAGCGTCGCCAGTGCCGGCATGAGCTCCACCTGCGCCATCGAGAGTGATTTGCCAATCACCCTCACCGATGAGATTGGATTGACGCTGTGAAAGCTCGCTGTGCTCCGCCTGGCGCTGCTGAGGAGGCAGGGGTGCGCTTTCAAAGTGGCGATCACCCCTCTCGCCGCCTGGCTGCATATAGAGCCCAGTGGCACCGCCTACACACAAGACACAAAAATGAGTTACAGCTCCTTTTTTTTTTTTTTAAACAGGTGCCAGGTAGGGTTAGGTTAGGGTTCAGAACTTTTTTTTTTTTCAATAGGTTTCATTCAGCTGGGACAGCAGCGTTGTCACGCTTCTTCCTGCACGCACACATCTCTATCCACCCCGCGCCCTGCCTGCCCTGCCCTGTTGAGATCGCCCTTCGCTAGACTCTGCCTCATCGCTTTTAGGACCGATAGGGGTCCACCCGAAAGGCGACACAGGCAAGTGACCGCGCGTACACACATGCACAGTGCACATGTGGCCGAGATGTTTACGCACGTTCATGGTGGTCAATTTTTCGTCTGTCCCTGCGCTTGCCTCACGCGATATCACATGCTGGCTCACGCGGTGACTGACTGTCAGTGGACATATTACCCATTCTCGCCGGCGGCGGGGGATTTGGTGCCGTCACCTTTTGCCAACCTCACTAGCGCACACACGTGATGCAACTGGGACGCGGTACATGGAAGCCTGTCAGACAGACATTGCGCAGCTGTACTGTACATTATGGAGGTACCGCGGTATACCGCAGATTAACGACGGAACTTCAAACATGCTGATACTACATTTTTTTTCAAATATAATATAATTACTGAATCAGATCCAGAAGCCTTAGGCTAGACTCAATATTTATCTATACTTTTGGTCAGCCAGCTCTACGTCCATATTTCTATACTACATTCATGTTCGCCACATCCCAACTCTACGTCTAGGACACATTGTCATGAGGAAATGCATTAAATTTTGGAGGCTAAGTCACTGTGGTGTTGCAAAAATGAACTGTAACAGTTACAGTAATACTCAGTATGAAATTAATGAAATGTCCAAATCAGTCAAAAAGCATTTTGAACCATTTGAGAAATGTCGCTGATGTTTATGATACAAATGCATCAGAAATATTTTGTCAAAGAACCTGACAAAGTACAGCAAAATGGATTAGAAATGCACTGTGACAGTAAAAGCATTTGCTTCTTAATTGCCAAAAGCATTGCTAAATGATTGAAAGTTTTTCTCAACTTCATTTGCTGACGTAGTACCTATAGAACTATAGAAGTACTTAGTAAGGTTGAGAACAAGATGATTTTGCCATCGGATTTCAGCCTGAGGGTTGACCATGCCCGGCCAGTGATCGTGAAGTCTCACTAAGAATCTGAGTCAGACAGATGTAAGCTTATAAGAAACTAGAATCATGATACCTACTAGTCTAGTCTAGTAGGCTAGTAGTACTTTTATTTATTCTCGCTCAGGGCGCGAAAAAGCCCAGATGATTGGCATCTAGCTGTAAGGAATCTACATGTCGTATGACAGTCTGAAAGTGTCGCAACGACAACCACTCAAACGCCGCCGCCGCCAAATGGCATCTCGGGGTCCTCCCCTACGTCCTCCTCCATGTGCCCCCCCCCCCTGGATTCTGCCATGTGTGTTATGACACGGCCAGAGTACGCCATGTGGAGCGCTGCCGACAGTGCCGAGCGTAAGCGCGCCAGGGCGATGCCCTTGAGAGCTTTAGGGCGCGCTCCTCCGGGCACTGACATCCTGCTGGCATACTCCGTCGCCACAGCCTCCAGCAGCTTCCGCCCCTGCTCCCCGATGCTGCCAAATGACCCTATTGCCAATGTGGCAAGTTTGTAGCAATTCTGATCATAATGACCAGAATAGTGGGTAGTCTTGGCGTACTTTTTATTAATTCTCGCTCAGGGCGCGAAAAAGCCCAGATGATTGGCATCTAGCTGTAAGGAATCTACATGTCGTATGACAGTCTAAAAAGCCAAGATGATTGGCATCTAGCTCAATCAGACAGGCTGTACGGAATCTACTAGCAGTACATGTCATATACGTACAACGCTCGTTAACGCCGAGAGGCGTGGCAGCGAATGCGGCTGGTGTGGTGGGTGGGCTGGGCTGCAGGGCTTGCAGGAGCTAGCACCAGCGGCCCTCAGGTGATGCCAGCGTGCGTAGCCCCTTCGAGAACACTTCAAACGTGTGGTGGTGTCTCGGAAGCCCTGGCTGGCGTGCGGAGGAGGGACAGGCAGCGGGTTGGCGTGCTTGGAGAGCAAGCGGAGTTGGCTGCACGCCACGGCACCAACCACAAGTTACTCGCAGCGGTAAATGGCAATATCTTGTCAGGCTTGCAGCCTGCGGTGAGCCGTGACCTCGCTCATCAAGGAGGCGATGCTTCACTTAGTTATATAGCCTTTCTCTCTAGCGTCAGCGCCTGGCGCCCAGTGACTCCCTCTGCTTATCTCTATGATGTCGGGGTTCACGAAGATAGCCACAATCTCCAGTTCAGGGCCCATTATGGTGACCTTGGCCTGCATGAAAACTTTGAGATGGAGTCTGCGTGGAGCTGGGTGGCCCTAAGACGGGTCTGCCTGTGGGGAGAGAGTCTTGCAGCTTTGTTTGGTATCCCTGCTAGTGTGTGGGGACAGTCGCTTGCGGATGCTTTGTTGGGGGTGATATGGGGGGCCCGGTGAACCACCGTCTCGCCCATCATCGGAGGCAATGCTTTGCTTAGTTATATAGCCTTTCTTTCTAGCGTCAGCGCCTGGCGCCCAGTGACTCCCTCTGCTTATCTTTATGATATCGGGGTTCACGTAGATAGCCACAATCTCCAGTTCAGGGCCCATTATGGTGATCTTGGCCTGCATGAAAACTTTGAGATGGAGTCTGCGTGGAGCTGGGTGGCCCTAAGACGGGTCTGTCTGTGGGGGGAGAGTCTTGTAGCTTTGTTCAGAATCCCTGCTAGTATGTGGGGGACAGTCGCTTGCGGGTGCTTTGTTGGGGGTGATGTGGGGGGCGGGGTGCGGCGTGCAAGCTTTGCATGCTACACCCAAGAGTGAAAACAAGGCGACACACCTACAACATGGCATTTCCACAGCCACAAGTGGAATATAATAAAAGTACATGTCGTATGACAGACTGTCACAGTGACTGACTCGGACTCCGAGTCTGGAAGTGTCGTAACGACAACCAAAACCAAACCCCCCCGAGTGACTTACTAGCCTACTGCTAGGTGTATATATTATGCCTCAGGCTGTCGCAGATACTATCAGGAAATACATCATGGCCGCCTGTCAGAAAACATGTCAAATAATATAATAATTATTGTCAATCTGGTCCACTGGTCCAGGACCAGCCCGCGATGGATGAGGTGCATTCATGACTTTGTCCATGATGATGAGTCACTCGGAGTCAGACTGCTGTCAGCCTGAATGAGGAAAACTGAAAGACTTTTTGAAAGTTTGTAAACATTTGAAATTACTGACTGGACTGCCAGTGCCACTGGCAGTGGACTGCAGTGGACTAGGCAGCTGAAAGTTCGACCCCTACGACTAGCTAGCCTCAGGGCTCAGCTAGGCTATTACAGTAACTACAGTAACTCTCACTACGGTTGTAGTGCACTCAGCCTGAGGCTGGCGGGATTACCAAGTTGAACGACATATGATCATCTCCATCATGATACGCAGACTCAGTCTGGCCCACTGGCAGCCTGATGACCTCTGCCAGTGAGTCGGGCTTAGCTGCACCAGGTGCGCCGGCGGCATCGCCGCAGTGCGCTTACTGCCTCAGGCTCAGCAGGCTGGCCCACTGGCATACTATTACTAATACTATTAGGAACGGTTACCACTGGTATCATGTCACATTGTCGTGAACTGCTGGCTGAGGATGATAAGCTACTAGGCCCGGCCACTGGCAGGCTGAGCCCAAAGGCCGTCAGACTCTGCTGCAGCGTGCCGATACAACAACTTGAATCATCATGATTGATGCCATCAGTGATGGTCATGACCTTGTTTGAGCCCGCAGGAGCTACATGCCATTGGCTGCCGCAGATGTCATTGATTGATGCAACCTCGCTAGCAGACTCTGAGCCCTGCCAGTGGGTCTCAGACGGTCTTTCAAATTGCCAGTACTACACCTAAGTTAAACATGCATCATCATGATGTCAAGACGCCTGTTCGCATTGCCATGCGGCCTGCAGCGGCCGCGGGTGGCACTGCAATGTCAGTGACAATGAAACGAACAATCAGTATTGGCACTGTCACAGTGGCAGAGCTGTCACAGTGAATTATTCTGCAGCGCGCTTCGGCTAGCTGCAGCACTCACTGACGGCAGGCTAGGCAGCAGCGCATTTAAAACTGGAAGCTTGACGCATCCCCTCTCAGTGAGCGTTGCTTTTTTATAATGTTGCATTCAAGCGGGACCTCTGACTCAGAGTGTAAGGCTCGCGCGCACTTTGAAGGGGCGCGGAGGGCGACTGACGCCGCGCGGCCACTGCGCAACTTCAAGTTGAAATACTGAGGCAAGTGTGGCACGCGCGTGCAAACTTCAAGGTATGCCGCAGCTGTCTCCAGCACCGTTGACACCCAGCTGCTCAGCGGCAGTCAGTTTGTCTGCGCTTTCAGTTACGCCGCATTAGCGCTCAGCCCGGCAGCTTGCGTGCAGCGCTCAGCTGTCTAGCAGCGTCAGCGCATCTTCCACAAAGTCGCCGCCGCTCCGTTTGTGCTCTATCGCCAGGCGTATTGCCTCCTCGAAGACCTGCGAGACCGCGTGGCGCGGAGGAGAGAAGCAGCTTTCAGGTTGGCCCGCCAATGTGCGGCGCCATAATGGTCCCAGCGCATGTTTCCTCCGCCATCAATGCACATGTGCGAGGCTTTGAGGCACGTGCATCCAATTTGTTTCAGCCACAAGAACAAGAAGAGGGTTCATACACTAGACAGGATATCAGACGCATGGCTCGATTCGGTGAGCACATGCCGTACATAGCACTGTCATGAGATCCCCCCGCCCCCGGGCCCACTGTCTGGCATTCCAGATTGGTGATGGCAAGGTGAGGCCGACGCAGAGCGCTGCTGAACTCAGATTGAAGGCTCGCAGCGCTTTGATGCGCGGCCCCCGGGCTGCCATCATGATGATCGAGACAGTACTAGTAGGCATATGCCACGCGCACTGCACAGCACGCCGTCGGTGAGCGGCGCCGCGCAGTCACTTCGCTTCGATGCTGCCGCGTGCAGGCGCTATGGGGGGTACGTAGAGGGGGGTGCCAGGGGACAAGCGCTCAGCAGTGCATGCGCGCGGCGTCTGCCCGTGACTTTGCCTGTGCAGGCGCCGCACGATCACTCGACATTCATACCATTGTCTGACGACGTGCATGCGCTTTGCCTGCAGATACAGTACAGTTGTACGTCTGCCTGCGCAGCGTACAGAAACGAGGTGCGGCCGACCATGATCAAGGGCACTGCATTGGAGCTGAGAGCACTCTGAGCGCGATGTGGCGACGCCTGTCAGTTACATGACGTAATCGCTGCGAAACAATCGGTGGCCTCACCTGCACCACATTGGCGCCATCCGCCGCGGACACAAAGAAGAATGGCAGGTTGTGCTGAGTCGCAAACTTGAAGCACTTTTTTGTGACCTGACGAGGGGGCGGCCAGCGGTACGGAGCGCAGAGGACGGGCAGTGAGAGCCTGAGAGTGTGCGTGTCTATGAATAAACATACAGTATACTTCTGGTATACTTCCATATGTGTATGTACTTCCACATACTAGTAGTATTACACTACAAGCGCAGTATGAGTGCAACATGCCGTCGAAGTGCTTGGCACCAAATCTGCAAAACGCGCGCCGCCGACATTCAAGTTGCTTGAAGCTGCTGAGCACCAGGCACCAGACGGTAACTGGGGTCACAAACTCAAAAGCAGCGCCGAATACCCAATGCTGGGGGACCGCGTGCATCTGCTGATACAAATGGCGTTGCTTTTGGCCACGTACTCTCAACCAGAACCGACATGAGGCGCAGAGCTGTGTGCATTGCATGCTTTCGCGAAGCGCGCCCTGCACGACAGCGCTCCGCAATGGGGCTCAACCTCGAGCGAGGCAGGCGGCAGGGCGAGGCAGAAGAGGTTTGAGAAGGGGGCGCAGCAGCGACAGCGCCACCAGCAGTGGAGATGCTGGGGTTCCCCCAGGTGGTGCTGCTGTCAGCGGCTTCGACTCCCTTCCCCCCCATACCAGCGCAATGGCCGATTCACATTGTAGTTCACACGAGCTGTGTGCACTGCATGCTTTCGCGAACAGCGGCAGCGCAAGATGACGCTCCGCAGCGACTCAGACTCACATTGTAGTCCACGTCGATCTTGTTGGCCACGAGTATGCACGGGATGCTCTCGCAGAACTGCCGCAGCTCGCCGTACCACTGCACGAGGTTTTTGTACGTGGCCTTGCGCGTGACGTCGAAGACCATGATGCACGCGTGAGCCCTGGGGGGGGGAGGTGAGGGGCACAGGGGTTAGGTATGTAAAGGTATGCAGATACAGAGCATACGAACTGGTGCCTGCCTTGCCAGCGTTGCACGTCACATCGAGCAGCATGTCGCGCGTGTGAGCCTCAGGCAGCGCACGCAGTGAGGAATGCATGGGTAGTATATATTCGGTATCATACGGCATACCAGCCCTGCGCGTCACGTCACAGACCATGATGCCCTGCCCCCTCCCCTAGCCCCCTGTTCAGCCTCCGCGCGAAGCACGCCACCGCTGAGCGCGCCGCGCATTCTGAGGCGCCAGGTGCCGCAGCGTGTCAATGTGATTGCATGTACCGCATCTGAGCCACTGCTCAGTGTACTGTGCCGGGGTCCGGCGTCAGCGCTCCACGCTCGTGTGTACCGCGCAGCACAGGGGGCGCACGCTGTTGCGTGCTGATGGCGGCTCTGCTCGCATAAGAGGGGGGGGGGGGGGGGGGGGACGCGCGCCAGCGCTCCGCAGGTGAACTGGAAGAGAGACCGTCGCTATTAGACCGGCGCTATAGGACGCATGCTCTCGCGAGTCAGCGCTGCGGCAGTGCGACAACGGCTGAGAGACTGCTCACGTATGACAAAGTACAACAAGAGCTGCATGTTTAGTGCCCCATGTTCAGTGCCGCTCAGGCGCAGTGCCCCCGCCCTCGCGTACGACACAGTACTACACGAGCTACACTAATGTGTGTTTTTCAACTACTCGCGATGCGCTGCCTGCGCACCTGTAGTAGTACGACGGGTGCATGCTGGTGAAGCGCTCCTGCCCCGCCGTATCCCAGAAGTCCACCGTCGTGCGCGTGCCATCTGCGCGGCACAGCGGCAGGCAGCGTGTGATGTTCACCTGACCTGAGCTTAGTTCGAGCAGAATATTTTGATGTTTGGCAATTTTGACCATCAGCGCAGCGCCGGTAGCGCAGCAACATGTGGAGTTGAGCGTTCGAAGCGCAGCGTTTGCATGCACGGCGCGGCAGCAGATCCCGGCCGCGGCAGCGCGCTGCACTTGCACGTATGGCGCGGCAGCAGCACGCGTGCGTGCAGCGTTCTCGACGAGGCATGCTCCCATGCTAAGTCGTATGATTGGATATCTACCCCAAACAGCCAAATAAACACAACATCGCATGTGTGCCGTCTGCGCAGCGGGCGGCGGCCACCGCTGTTCTGCAGATCGGGCGTGCGGCCAGAGTGTTAGGGCTAGGGTTAGCAACTAAACCTAGCCCAGCTGTCGTGCGTGGGCATCGGCAGAGCAGAGTGGAGCAGAGCAGAGCAGAGCGACAGCGCGCAGTGCCTGGTTTAGTTCTCTCGACACGGCACGCATGTGCGTCGACCGGTACTGTGAGAAAAGCGTCTGGAAAGCGCTCGTCACGCGCAGGCCATCGGCAAAGCACAGCGGCAGCGCTCAATCGTGGCAGCGCTCAGCTTCCGTCTACACGGCGGCAGGCAGGCGGGCTGGAGTGGATGCTGTATGCGTTGATCTAGGCGCTGAATACATACGTGCCCTCAGCCGGCAGCGGTGCGCGCATGCAAATGATTCTCGTGACGTGAAACGGCTTTGCGTGCAAGAGGCAAAAGCAACAGCAGCACGCCTGAGTAATACCCCTCTGTTGACTGAGCACGGCTCCGCTGCGTTCACGATCGGCACGATCAGTGCGGAGCGTCATCGTGTATCATGACTTCAACTTCAATGGTGACGCACACGGTCACTGTGCAGGTTGGGCGTGGGCGCGTCAGAGTCGCTCGCCTGCGGTGCCTCTTCAATGCTCGTTGAAGACCTAACACCAACATGCGTCATTGCACGCGAACTGAGGCCGCCTGCGACTCACCTTCCAGCACGGCGTTCTTGCGGAAGAGCGTGAGGGCGAACGTCGAGAGCTGCCGCGGGCTGTACTCGTCCATGAGATACCTGCGCGCGCCGCGCAGAGCAATCAACATTTATGGTTACACGACAGTTACAGCGGTGGCAGTTACGGCGCAGCGGCAGGCGCCGCTCACAGTGCCGTGAGAAGATTTCGTGGGCATCTCGCACCGCAGTCGCTGGGAGCCAAAACGCGAAGCGATAAGCGAAGCAGCGCTCAGCATGGATGCCAGTGAAGGAAGGCCGAGCGGTCCTCGGCTCTGCGGCGCCCGCACACAGCTGCCGCTTGCGAGCGCCGTCGCCGCGCAGGCGCGCCGGATTGGCGCTCGCTCCATGCCGCAGCGCTCAGCACACGCGCTCACGGCGCTTCGCCATCGTCGCCGAGGGGCAAGCGCAGGCGCCGGTGCAGCGCTCGCACTGGCCGCCGCCGCCATAACCCTAACGCTAACCCTAAGTCGCTCGCGCCTCTGGAGCACTCGCAGTGTCGACGACGGCTTGGGGTCGGGTAATCTAACCCCAACGCTGGCCCTAACCCTAACCCTAACCCCAACACCTAATCCTATTGCGCGCTCAGCGGGGCGCGGCACGTTGAGGGTATGCAGGTACACTCGGGCAGTATGAGCGCGCTACCTCTAAAACCCAACGCTACCGCTAATCCTGATTCGAGCATGAGCGCGGTCACCTTCCTGCAGCTGCCGTTGAGATAAAGCGTCGCGCTTCAACAGCAAGTTGATATTAGCATGGCAGTGCTCATTGTGACTCACGGGGCTCGCGCGTCTCAGACGTCCGCGGTTAGGGTTAGATAACCTGACTGTACGCCTATCTTGTGCTCCGCGGCGAGCAGCCCGTCGAGGATATGCAGGTATACTCTGGCACCATGAGCGCGATACCTGTAAACCTTACCCCATCCCTAATTCTGATTTGGGCATGAGCGCCGTCACCCTCCTACAGTTGCCGTTGAGATGAAGCGTCGCGCTTCAGCAGCAAATTGAAGTTAGTGCGGCACTGCTCCGCGTGACTCACCTCTCCACGAGCTTCGACTTGCCCACCGCGGAGTCCCCCAGCAGTATGACCTGTGGGACGGGGGTCACCCATGCATCGCAGTGAGTGTACAGCGAATGGTCCATCACAACGGCAGATGTGCAATGCGCCTTTGAAGGTCGTCAAGTGCTGCCATCACAACATGATGATACATGATGATATCATGATGCAGTGAAGGTACGATTCCTGGTCCATCACGACGGCAGATGCGTCGCGCGTCTTAGATGTGGACAGCCGCGGCCATTGCATCACGATGATATGTCATAATGCAATATGAGTTGTATGATGAACGGTCCAGTACGGCGGCAGCTGCGTAATGCGCCTTGGATGTGGCCATCGCATCACGACGCTAACATGATGTCAATATGATGGACCTTGCCATCATCAGAATCGTTGCCGCAACATCGTTGCCACGATGGAAGTGCGTGACATGTTCTTTACCCCTAGCCGAAGGGCTTCGTGCGCGGATGTCAACACACGCCATGGAGGACTGCGCCTGCACACGCACAGCTGCTGTACCACGACTTCAACCTGAGGTTCAAGGTATGGCAACCCCACACCGCGGCACGACGGCTGCCGCTCACAGCTCCGAAGCAGCGCTCCGCATCACACGCAACCATGTCCGCAGCACCGCTCAACCCTCTGCGATGCTGATGCTCAGCATTCTCTAACTCGCGCCCGTGCGGATGTTGTGCGGAGTCAATCTACAACCGGTGCTGACGCTTGCGTCGCGTTCGCATGCAGCACATTGGGGCTCCTAGGTGCTGGTGCTCAGTTTATTTGAATCCTGCGTGTGTGCGGACATGGTGTTCATATAATTCATCTACAACCGACGCCGGTGGGTGTTTGTGTTTGTGTGCCGCGCATGGGATGTTCCGACAACTGCTCGAACGTTTGGGCCCAGGTGGCGTCATTACAACGACGCTCGGGACCTGGTATCGTACATGTAGTGTTGTACAGTACAGCGCAGTACATGTAGTATACTACGGTGCACGTGGTGCCGTGCAGATAGTACAGGTACTGCGCTGCGTCGATGACACCTGGGCGCACAGACGTGATTTTGCTGCTGCCGTGCGGTGCTGGCAGCAGCGCTCAGGTACGGGATCATATGGCGCGGCGGCATCAGCCGCTGCTGCGCATGGCAGCAGCAGCAGCCGCCGCTGCAGCCGCACACACGCAGTGACACAGTGCCAAACTCCACATTTGCTGCGTGTGACGCCAATGGCAATCGCAACGCGTGCCTGAATTGCGCTGTTGCTGCCGAGAACCTCCCTACCCACAGAATCGATTTGACTTATACGAAAGTGTTCGCCGCACGCTGCGGAGATGAGCGCTGCTGCTGAGCAATGGGGCAGCACTCCCGCAGGTCAACGCGTCGTGCACTTGAGCGTTTTGGGCACCTAAAGCACCCCCTGCGCAGCCCAGGCCGCAAGGGCGATGTTAGATTTCAGAATCGCTCTGCTGATCTCGGCGCTAGAGACATCATGCCACACTGCTCAGTAGACCCTGGTTGATTCTGAGCCCGGCATTACTTTCGATGCCTACGTGATGCAGGTTCGTGGCCACGGCAGGAGTCAATGACCACTGCGCCGGCGCTTTCACCTTCTGACCTTCTGACGCTCACCCTAACGCGCAAAACATTGCTCAGTAGACCTTGGGTCTAAGCCTGGCGTTACTTGCAATGCCTACGTGACGCAAGTTTCTGCGCAGTGCAGGAGTCACTGACCACTGCGCCGGCGCTGTCACTCTCTGACAAGGCTGAGCGCGACGGCCTGCAGGTCACAATGAGGGTTAGGGTTAGGGACCCCCGCAGCGCCTTCGCTGCAGTTTGTCCCCTATCATGTGAAAAAAAACCAGCACGGTTGGCGCAAAAATCTTCACTTCTTTGATGCCTCCCATTGATGCCGCTCAAGCCGGTGGGTAGGTATGCCAGCTACGCGCATTCCGCTTGTCTCAGCGCGTTGTCAGTCCGGGACACACGAGCAATGCTACCTGGGCTCGCTACCCTTCTGGACGTGACATCCTTGAGGCGCCTGGTATGTATGTATGCGCCTGGTATGTGGGTATGCGGTGCAGCTGAAGAAGCATCCTCGTATTGTGTTGTGTCGCGTGCGCTGCAGCACTTGCATCGTGTTGTTGTGCACCACAGAGCCTTCCCGCACCTTCACGTTGTGCACGCATAGATTGGCGACAGACAACTTCCAGGCCGGTGGCATAAATGGCATGCACGCCCCTGCAGGTCTGGTTGAGCAACCGTGGTGAAGAGTAGTGCAGTTGTCACACCACGATGCCGGCTGGCTGTACTGTAGTGTACTTCTTGATTATTCTTCCTTAGGGCGCGAAAAAGCCCAGAGGGTAAAAGTTCAGCTTGCTACCAGAATCTGCATGTGTCCTGTGAAACTTGCAAGTGTCTCAATGCGCAACGACGATCACTTCTACATGACGTCGATAATTGACTCCCCCCCCCCCCTGCGCACTCTAGTCTGAGATGTTGATTGGATCTCTGGCAACTCCGGAGTCTCCTTTTGCGGGCTTAACCTGCATAATAAACTGTGTTACTTTTCACATGTTTCCCTTCAATGCTTCAGCGATGGCAGCTGGCGAGGCCGCATGTACGCCAGAGGAACTCGTACAGAATATCGTTTTCTGGATGTATGTTGCGAAGTACTGGTGCGTAGTCTTGCTACTTCTGCCTGCTTCGATGCACACCTTCAGATCAGGGTCGCCCAAGTCATCTGTGTCAGCGCTCGATCCCCGGCTGACCTCCGCCATGGCAACCTCTTTTCCTCGGCACGCCTGGCTGTCCAATGCCTGCAGTCAAGTGTCCACTCCACTGCGTGCAGTCTCAATGAATTAACTGCTTCAGGTACTGCTGCAGCCCGTATGCTTGCGCCCTGCCACCACCAATGCACTGTGTGCCACTGTGTTACTGCAGCAGCTCTCCTGCACAGGCCTTCTGTGTACGAACCGACACCTGGCACGCCAGCACTCACTGGCGGCGTTGGCGGCTGAGTCTACTCCACAGTGGATGAACGTGGAAAGCAGCAGGCCTCTCCCAGCAGAAATGGCGTATGCGTTTGTCCTGGCAGAGAGAAACGAAGAAGCTGGGTTGGGAGGCGGTTACTGATGAGGTTTTGCTTCAACTTTGACTTGAACTTGTGAAAATTGGTAACGAAGGAGAGGCGGTGTGTGCTGGCGAGAAAATCTGATGCTGCTCGATGTGGTCTGAGCACCGCTGCTGGCGACAACACCGTCCTGATCAAGGTACTCGTATGTGATGTGTGTGCAACTTTTTTCCAAAAGATATTGCAGATCTTGCAGATCTTGCCGAAGTACACGTACAGGGTGACTCATCATGGAGGTGCAGGTGTAGCAGAGCTAGTGGATGTGTCACTTTGCGGATATTTAGATTTCAGTTCTGCTTGGATTGGCGCCTTAATTCCGCGCACCTCAATCATGTCTTCATAGACGACGACACAGCCAGCCTCGCATGGTATGAACTTGTTTCGTGGTAGTTGAAGCCTAAATGTGGTCTACATTGGAGGACCTATGGTCGTTGTTTCGACGTGGACACAAATAATACCATGAATCCAGACACGGCATCACCTCTATTGTTCCACCAGGCCTGTCAGCAGCGACCTTTGGCCAGTGGTTCAAGGCAGCCCACATGGCGAAGCACGAATGCTCTGTCTCCAAAAGCGACCTCGACACTGTCGCTGCCGGTGGCAAGCACGAAACTGGTGTGCTGGCGGGTCGCTTGAACAGTTCCAAGCGCACACCCACAAACTGGGAATACGTCAGGCGGCGCCGCTCCCTTCGAACGCTTCTTTCGCAGCACATGCGCAGCGCGGCAGCGCTCATCACAGTAAGCCCGCTGTCTGCACCATCAATGCATGCGCAATGACACTTGCGCTGCCCCCTCCTCATGTGTGTTTTCAACTCGCATGCTTACGTCACATCGGCGCAACGCTGCAGCGCCATGATGGCGCACGGCTGCGGCACTAGTCCAGACCAAAACGCGCAGCGGCAGCAACAGCAGCAGCAGCAGCAACAGCATCAGCAGTGCTCAGAAGAAGAGCAGGATGCGCGCGGCGGCGGCAGCGGCGACGGCGGCGACAGCGCGCTGCCGTCCCGCAGAGGCAGCGCGGACAGCGGCATGGACGGCAGCAGCGCTAATGGCGAGGCCAGCGTGAGCGCTGCTGATGACGCCAGCGATGGCGCAGCGATTAGTGGATCCACTGCGGCGTCAGGTGAGGCAGCGCTCAACTGCGGTGTAGCGGGGCGGCGGGGGTGGGGTGGGGGTTGACGCCAGCGCTGCAGCCGCGTCGACCGTGTGTGTGTGCTTCGTCCGCAGGCTTTTGCCTGTCAAGCAAGACAAAAGAGAGATGGCATCTCAACGTTGTCGGGTGTGTATGACTGCGGTTCGCAGCAATGCACCGCATTGTCAGCATCGCAGGGAGCTGTGATGCTATACCTACCTTGTAGCATACCATGTGTCAGCACCACCATCAGCACTCGCAAAGGCCTAGTTGTGTGTGATGATGGCACAGGGAGCGGTGCGCGTGCCACTCTCGTACACTCCGCTGCTCGCGCCGTTACATCAAGCTGCCCCCAGCATGGTACACGCAGTGCAATGGTGCATGAGAGACTTCCAACGCCTATTGCTGTGCGTTGTGCGCACCGTGTCTTGGCATCTCAGAGAGGTTGAATGCCGTGTGCCATCTTGTGGACCTATGTGATATGAGCATTGCCATCGATAGTTTGCAAAGGCTTTGATGTATTTCATGAATCTCAGAGACCTTGAACGGCGTGTGTCACCTTGCTCATCTACAGTGCTTCGCGAGCATTGCCATCGGCACTTGCGGAGGCCTAGTGTACCCCGCGATCGGGCCCCTTGACGCCTGGTGCTGAGCATTATGGCACCGTGTATGTGGCATCTTTGATGCCACATCTGCTGCCTTGCTAAATCTTTGATGCCAGAAATCTTTGATGCCACATTTGCTGCCTTTCTGAATCTAACCCCTTGCCGCCTGCTGCTTTGCTAACTCTAACCCCTTGCCCTAGCCCCAACCCTCGCCTCACCACACGCATCAGCGTCGCCGCTAGCAAGGCGGAGGCACGATGGTGCCATGGCTCCTGACGCTCTCATGCCCACGCCTTGGGGGGTTAGGGTTATGGTTAGGCCGCTGTGTCAGCGCTCCGGCATACGCAGCATAGCTACCTCTAATTCCTAACCCCCCGACCCTAACACCCCACCCTAAGCCTAACCTTAGCCTCACCACACTTATCAGCGTCACCATTAGAGTGGCCTGACCCTAATAAGCCCAACCTTAGCCTCACCACACTCATCAGCGTCACCATTAAAAATGGCGGACTAAGACGCGCGATGTGCCCAATGACAGCGCACGCGTGGTGCCATGGCTCCCGACGCTCTCACGCTCGCGTCGGTGACATCAAGTCGTGTCATGCCCGCCGCGCTGCGACTCGGAGAAATACGGCAGTAGGGGGAGAGGGGGGGGGGGCGGCGCGGTGCGGAAGAAAATGTAGGGTTAGGGTTAGGGCTAGGGTTGGGCTAATCCTAAACTTAAGGTGGTGGTTTAGCGTTAGAATGAGGGTCAGATCAACCCTACCCCTGACTCCAAGGTGGTGGTGTGTGCGCGCGCGCCCTCAGCCGCCGTATGCCGGCTGTGCATTAAGCTGTGTCAGTGCTCAGGCATAAGCAGCATCGCTCAGCGTCGCTGCCCCCCGCCCCCCGCGCGCGCGGCAGCCGCCACCGGTACGAGCGACGAGGAGCAGGCGCGGCGCAAGCGGCGGCGCGTGCGGAGTGCCGACGCGGCGATTGCGGTGAGCACAGCACCATTATCATGGAAACGAATCAAAAGATCGTAGAGCTCTAGGTGATCATATGTTGTGTAGGTGTGTATGCGTGTACACACTCGATGCGTGCCTTGCCGCGATGGCGACTGCGAACACCTCGCGCGGGCAGAGTAAACAGGCGAACACGACATAGGCGTGAGTGGTGGTGCGTGCGCAGCGCTGACGCAGCAGTTGCGGATGAGCACTGCGTCATAAGCATACATAGTGTAGGTGTTTGTGCGTGTACGTACAGGTCGCACGCCTTGCCACAACTTTGGTGACTGCGAGCACCTCGCGCGGGCAGACTTTTTCAACATGACATTGATGCGCGAGCGCAACAGCTTTTCGGTCCATGGCTCTCGGGGCGGTGAGCGCATCATTTTCATACGTGGTGCAGGTGTATATGCATACACCTGCAGAATTTATGACGGAGTTCTGTCGTATTCACACTGCATGAAGCGCTTCGCAATCGCGTCTTCGATGTATTTTGCTTCGCACCTGCCAAACAGAAACTCGTTGAGCCAATGTAGATCCCGGACACAGTAGCGAGTTGAAACAAAACTCCCACATAAGCAAAGTGACACAAAATGTTGAACCTGCACCAAATTGGTCACTACTCTGGACGAAAGCCGAGAAACACTAGCCCTTGAACACAGGCGTAGACGGCATGTGCGTGGTCACAGGAACGCTTTGTGGTATGCATGTATACCTACCAACCCTGTGTACCACACACTGCCATCGCAAACAGAGGGCCATGTCTGAGCTCGCCATGCCTCCCATTACGTGAGCTCGCTTGTCGTCGGAGCGATGCCATTGATGCCTGTGTGCATACAGTATCTATGCGTCATGCGCCTTATGTACAAACAACGCATGCATGCGTACCCCTGTTGCTCGCCCTGTTGCTCCACACCGGCAGAGGCAAATATCAAGTGACCAATGCAACAGAGGATCGACGCCAGTCGTGTGCTGCTAGAAGTTATTGTATTATATTGTGGTCTACGTACTCAGGGCTGACCCTAACCCTGGTAATGAACATGTAACTGCCATATGCATGCACTGCATGTGTGTACCTGCATCACACCCAGGCACCTGCCCTGCCGCTCATCGGGACAACAGACGGTCTGTTGAGTAGGTCCTTTGAGTGCCGTTGTGGCGTGACCGTTGGTTGCGCTGTGGCGCGCGCTCACTGGTGTGTGTGCAGCTGTCGCTGGCGGCGTGCGAGGTGCGAACGCCCCGGCAAGGGTATCACTATTTGTATAATGCATGTGTACATACCTACATACCTCACGTAGCGCAGATGCGAAGCGCGCCAGTCCGTGCTTGAGTGCTGGTGGTCCCTACTGCATGTGCGCCTGCTTGTGTGTGCTACTGTACATGAGCTGATGCGCTGGTCACTGTCGCGCACACACGCACACGCACACACGCACGCAAGCGCACAGGCACATGCACATGCACACACGCGCGCGCGTGCGTCGATCACGCGCTGATCACTGCTGCATGCGCGCAGGCGCCGCGGAGAAGCGCGAGCGTCCTTTGCAGCGTCAAATACCCTTACAGTGGCTTCGATGCGAAGCACGCCCGTCCGTGCTCAATGCTGGTCACTGCTGCATGCGCGCTGGTGTGTGTGCTACTGTACGTGTGCTGACGCGCTGAGCGCTGCCGCATGTGCGCGCAGGCGCCGTCCGAGAACTGCGAGGGGGGCACCGGCGCATCCACCGCCTCCGCCGGCGCCAGAACCGGTGAGCAGTACGTGTAGTCCTAATGTGTGCAGCAGGCACACTGCTGCGGTTGGCATTGACAATGCGCTACGCAGAGCTGATCGAGGCGTTCGCGCCGTGGCTTCATAAGCAGTGTGCGTAACCTGCAGCACGACACTAAGGCGGGTACGTATTGGATGCTTCAAGGTATGCTTCACATATGTGGTCACCGTAGTCGTCTTTTCGAAAATATGACATCAAATCTCCCACGGCGTGACTGCACGAGCGACAGCGGTACAGTGCAGCAGGCTCAGCGCGGTGGTATTGGTGATATGCTTCGCAGGATTTGGCCACGGTGTTCGCGGCTTGACTTCGTGCACAGTGCTCTGCATCGCTCGCGCACGGGCACCTTCCCCACATCCAATCACGGTGCTCACAGCGCGACCTGATGCAGGCGTGCACTCCAAACTGCAGGGGGGGGGGGGGGGGGGCAGCCTAACCCCAACCCTATTTAAGTGAACACATAGGCATCGTCTCTAATGCCGCAATGTGCGATGAGATATGGCCGTGCCCTGCTGCGTGCTTGCTCCTGACAGGTGCAAATGGGTTCAGGTTAGGGTAGGGCTAGGGTGAGGGTTAAGGTTAGGGGTTAGGTTTATGGGGAGCATCGTCCGCGACGTCTCTCGATCTCCGCAAACTCCACACAGGTTATCAGCGAACCGCTGAACGCGACCTCTCTCGCCTCTACATGAACTTCAACTTGCACTGCCCGTGTGGAAGCCTCAGGGTCCATCCCAGCTCTGCGCCATCGCGCAGCCGCGGCTGCGCGCGCTCTTCCCCTTGACGAACAGCTGCGCCCCGCCAACCCTAACCCCTGCCCCTAACCCTAACCCTAGCCCTAACCTTCTCGCAAAGTCGCCCACCTGTGACGAGGTGCTTGCCTCCAACCTTAACCCTAACGAGCACGTTGCTACAGTCAAACATGCACTATTAATTTAATTAGAATGACATCATCCCAGGACCCCGTTCAGTACATGAGCTAAGCCCGTGCTCATGCTCGAGTTGCAGCGCCAGTCATGCCAGTTAAACACATGGCTTTCCGACAAATCTCCCCTCACGAATAGGCTGACCGTGATGTTGGTGATGTGTCCAATGCCAAAATTCAATGTGTACCGCCACCTACTGCAGCGGAGTCCATTCCGACGCCCGCTGCTTGTGCCAGTCTGACATGCATACGGCATTGTGACAAAGTTTTCCATATGGGAATGCCAACCGGGACATTGTGATGTTCCCAACGTCCACTTCAACTTGTACCGCCACCTTTTGCTGCGGAGTCCATTCCCACGCCTGCCGGCCGCCCCGTGATCTAATGACAACTTCAACTTGTGCTGCCACCTATTGCAACTTGTGCCGGCGCTTATTGCAGCGGAGTCCACTCCGACGCCCGCCGGCAGCTCGGGGTTCCGCCCGCAGAGTCCGCACCTCCCTGGGCCTGGGGGGGGCCTCAGCCTTGGCATGAGGGTGGCAACTCACACGGCACACGGTGCGCAGCACAATGTATTTGGTGTAACACTCAAATAAAGATTTATCAGTTTCGTGTTGGTGTGACAATGGATGTTCTTGAATACCAAGAAAGCTCCCGCAGAACACATGACCCCCCTGAGCTGCAGGACATTTCCTACTTTGAAGTATTTCATGCTTCAATGTATGTCAGCCACGGCACGAGGGGTGGCGGCGCCCACTGCGCGCGGTACGCACCGCAGTGTTTCAGCGTCAGGCGTGCTTCACGTTTCTTCAGGCAAGTACATGCACTTTCTATGCACCAACAGATGCCAATGGTCAACGCAGCACTCACAGAATGTAGACCGACCACAAGTGGGTATGATACCACTTTGAAGTACATGTTGAAGTATCAGATTCTTCCCTGGCATGAGGGCGGCGGCGCACGCGGCACACGGTGCACGGCACACTGTACTAGCTGTACACTCTAAGAATTCTAGAGATCTGGCTTTTGTGTGACGACGGATGTCAAGTTCAAGACAGCTTCCACAGAGCACAGCGGCATGCCTGGGCGTGATACTCACCCTGTACAAGCACGTGCATGAAAATGTACATTCATAAGGCGTCAGCGTTGGCAGAGGGGCGGTGGCGACGCGCACGTCACACGGTGCGCAGCTCAGTGTCAATCACAGGGGTGCTCTGCAAGACGTGTATGCTTTGAATGCGGCAACAGACGCTCAGGGTCCAGGCAGCTCCTACAGCAAACGACGCCGGCCCTAGCCATTGTTGCTGGCCAAACACATGTGAAGGATGCACCTCAGCTGCTTCTTGCCGATGGCCGATGAACACTGCTCGCAAAACGCACAGGGCAGTGGGCCGGCGGGTGGCGCACGCTGTTCCCGCACTTTGTACACAGGCACACGAGCGTACCTGAATATGCACAGGTCACCTTGGGCACCGCCGAGAGTGCAGAAATGGCCCGGTGTTCCTTGACTCCCAGTCTGATTGTCTGATGGCCGGTGAATACCGTCCGCAAAACGCGCAGGGCAGTGGGCCGGCGGCTGGCGCACGCTGGCGCGCAAGAAGGCAGTGCTCCGCGGCCTGGACAAAATCTTCAGCATGGCGCAGAGCGAGGACAACTTCACGCTCTTCGGTGAGGCGAAGCGCGCAACTTCAACTTGTACTTCAACGTGTCTGCATGTGACAGTGGATGCTCGTGCTGCATGGCAAAACAAAGAAGCACTGAAGCAGCTCTTCTGATAAAAATACGAAGCACTGAAGCCGTGCTTCAGCATGGAGCAATGGGAGGGCAACTTCACGCTCTTCGGCGAGGCGAAGCGTGCACTTCAACATTTCTGCATGTGACAGTGGACGCTCGTGCCGCGTGGCAAGCAGTGCTTCAACATGGCGCAGAGCGAAGGCAACTTCACGCTCTGCGGTGCGGCGAGCGCGCTCGCAGCGTGCGCTCGAACGCGCCCGCATGTGACATTGTATAGAAGTCACGAGCTGCCGCCGCGGTTCGCGCTGCCTGTGCTGAGCACTGCTGGGCACACCCCGGTGACGTGCTCACCCCCTGCGACCAACAGTTGCAATAGTCTTCTGATGCCAGTTGGCAACACACGCAGCAGGAGCGCGGCACGCATGCCGATGTGCGGAGATGCGCAAGGTAGTCAACTTGCAGTACGAGGCCTGACCCTGATGCATGCTGCGCATCAACAGGGCAGCCACATGCATGCAATTCGCTCTGAGAGTCAGCACTAGGAG
The DNA here is from genome assembly GCA_017506865.1 of Tribonema minus. Classification (NCBI taxonomy): domain Eukaryota; class Xanthophyceae; order Tribonematales; family Tribonemataceae; genus Tribonema; species Tribonema minus. The sequence goes on from JAFCMP010000042.1 coordinate 355,334, forward strand.
TGCAACACGCCACTGCCGTCCGTCATTGTTGCCGTCGCGGCGGCGCTCGCAGCCGTGTATGCTCCCAGGAGCAGGAAAGGCGCGCACAAGCGCAGCAGGGGCGTATGTGTTGCATGCGACATGGTGCAGCTTGTGCTGCATGGCAGTACTCTTGTGGTGGCTGCTGGTCGAGGCACATGCAATCATGTACACGACACGTGGTGCTTGCCTGAGCAGTGTGATGCCACGCGCGTATGGGCGCTCTGACATCATGCTACTCCACAGCGGTTGTGGCAGCGCAGCGCATGGAGGGGAGGAGGTGGCCCGTGAATCTCAATCATCTCAGTGTGTCGTCTGAAAGGCGCAGACTTGTGCTGAGCACTGCTGCTGTCGCTGTTGCACGCCGCCGCTGATGTGTGTGTCACGCAGAGCTACTATGTACACCTAATGGTGGAATGTACTCTACTCATCAGAGCGATCGATGACACCACCGCCGTCCATTGTTGATTCCGCCATGTGAATCATCATACGCAGAGAGTGCGACGCCATGTGGAGCACTGCCGATGGAGCTGAGCGTTGCGGCACTTTGACCATGAGCATTGCGTTGCCAAACATTGCGCGTTGCTGAGCACTGCTGAAGCAGCAGCTGCTGCTGCGTGCCACGGCAGACAACGACATCATCCAGTGCTTCTACGACGTAGTTTGGGCACAGTCAACAGTGCAGAAACAATTCAGCGTTCCTCAAATCCCAGTGCGCGTCATCTGAAATGCGCAGGCTTGTGCTGAGCACTGCTGCTGCTGCTGCGCGCCGCTGCAGGCAACGATCAGTATGCGTGTCACGCAGCACTTCTACACAAACCTATTGCTGGGATATACCTACTCATAGTTGCGATCGATGGCACGACCGCCGTCCATTGTTGATTCCGCCATGTGTGACATCACATGCACAGAGTACTACGCGTGTGACATCACATGCAGAGAGTACTACGCCATGTGGAGCACTGCCAATACTCGTAGTGGAGCTGAGCGTAGCAGGACTTGCGACCATGATCACTGCGCGTTGCCGAGCGTTGCACGTTGCTGAGCACTGCTGCTGCTGCTGCGCGCCACAGGCAACGACATCATCCAGTGCTTCTACGACGTGGCCAGCGCCACGGGGGAGCCCGTGCGCGCGCGCGCGCTCATGTACGTGGAGCAGCTGGCACAGGTATGTAGGTACTTCAACTTGAAGTACTTAGTTTAGAGGTAGCGTGTGGCAAGGCCGCGTTTGTTGTGTCTCCTAATCGAACGGAAGCGTGCATTTGTCATTGACGAGGTCTGCACACGCCTTAAGTGGTCACGGGGCATCGAAGAGGTGTCGAGAGTTGCTTACACGGTGTCTTGCGCGCGGGTGTGCACGCAGAGGTTTCTCATGTATGTGGAGCAGCTGGCACATGTATGTAGGTACTTGAACTTGAAGTATGTAGACTAGTAGAGGTAGCATGCGTCAAGGGCCGCGGTTCATTGTGTCCCCTGTTGAGCGGTGGTTACACGTGCCAGAAGAGGGCTTTGATATTGACGGGTTGTCGAGTTGTGCACGTGCCAGAAGAGGTTGTTTGTCCTTGACAAGGTGGTGTGAGGAGTGGCGTTCACTGTGCCTCGTTCGCGCACGAATGCAGGTAGAGGCGTCTTGTCTCGAGGCCCGCGTTCATCGTGTCTCGTATCAAGCGATAGTTGCGCAGACCAGAGCACACAGCTTCTGGAGTTTGCATGCATTACTGCGAAGTCTCACATTGGCAATGATTGCAGCGGTCAGCAGAGCATTTTCCCCTGAAGAATTGCACCTTCCATTAGCACCGGTTGTATGATCCAGCATGTACTTTGAAGTATTCTCTTCTCCTCACTCAAAGATTTGATATCAATTGTTTCCTCTGTCACCGTTGGCTGGTACGTAAACAACCATTCCTCCTCTGCATGATGCATCCCAGACATATCCCATCAGACATGACAATGGCAGCGCTGCAGAGGCACATTTTAAGTGCCAATAAAGCAGCGTCGCGATGCTCAAGCTCAACAGCGCGGTCCTTGCGCGCAGCGGCAACTCCTTTAACTGGCCTTTGGAAATGCACACCTTGCCTCTACGCCGAGCCGCGTGCACTGCGCTGAGTTAACCCCGACCCTAACCCTAATCATACCCGTAACAAAAGGCATCCGCTGTGTGTTAAGATTCTTCGCCCGCCCGCCTGCCGCTGCCAATTTACTTGACTTCAACCCTAACACTTACGACAGACATGCGCTAGCAGCACTCTGATCTGCCTGCCGCCACCGTACTTCTGCATGTGCCCCACGCAGCGGTGGAAGACAACGGTGCGGCACGCGGGCTGGCGCCAGGTGCGCACGCTGAGCGCTGCTGCCCCCGCCACATACGTACCTACCCCGCACACCATGTCATCTCCATTGCCGAGCAGTCGCCGCGCAGCGCTTCGCACTCTGTCGCGGCCGCGCGCGAGCCCTGCTGCACGACGCGCGTGGAGGTTGAGCGCTGCTGCAGCTCATGCGGTCGTCCGTCGCTGCCGCGAGCGTCCCTGAAGTGCATGGCAGCAGAGTCGATGTCAATCGCATTGTTGAAGTGCTGTGATAGCGCTGAGTTGCCAGCTGCGGGCGGTCCCGCAGCAGACCGACAGTCGCTTACAGGGGTAGCGTTCGGTCTCTCGGGGGTTCAACGCATCGCGTTGCCTCGCAGATGGCAACGCTCAGACGTCCCGCGTAACTGCCTGTGCGCTCCGCGTGCTCACAACAAACGTGTGGCGACCGTGCCTGAAGGTGAGCCGTGTGCCGCTGCATCCTGCGTGATGGCATTGCTCAGCGTAACCGCCTGCTCTGCGCTCCTGCGCGCGCGCGCAGGGGGACGCGGCGACCGCGCCTGAAGCTGAGCCGTGCTGTTGATGGCATTGCTCAGTGTAACCGCCTGCTCTGCGCTCCCGCGCGCGCGTGCAGGGCGACACGGCGACCGCGCCCGAGATCATCGACGCGATAGTGGCCATGTACTGCTTGGAGCGCGTAGGCATACACGACGACGTCAAGGTCAGCGTCGTCGGCGGCGGCGGTTGAGCTGTGCGGAGGAGCTGTGACGCTTCAGCATGAAGTCAATTGCATGCAAATGGTACTTCAAGTGCGTCGTGGGTGTGCACCAGCACACGCCTCGTTGTTGAAATGAGTAGAGATCTGGCTGACCGCTGTGCATCCAGCGCGATGCCTTTGTGCCACGGCTCCGTCGTGAGCAGCGATACGTGCTTGGAGCGTGGCATGTACCGCCAGCGCAAGTTCCTCAACTCGCAACTATCGATGCTGACATGCTTAGAGGTGGTCAGCATCTTTCCCAGGAGCATCTGACGACGTGACTGCAGACGTAATGTGGCGGCACCTCCCACGCCTATCACAGACCTCTTGCTGTGCGCGATGTTCTTCACTCGCGCCATTATCGTCACGGAAGTGCTGCAGCGACGTCATGCCAAAATAGTCAGCGTGCCATGATTTGCTGATTCCAAGCACAGGTCAGTTCCCAAGCCACAGACGCACTGCATCAGCAATCTCCTCGGCGCCGCTGCAGCGCAGAACCCGCAGTCATGCCGTATGTATCCCGATCGAGGAGCACCCACGCGACCCGAGCACTAACTTGACTCACTCAATGACTCAATGTCGTGCGCTTCATGCAGCAGACATTTCATTCAATTTTTACGCAATGCCGCTGCTCCGCTGCACGCTGTCGCGCCCGTGCCTCGTGCAGGTTGAAGTTGAAGCCGCGCTCGACGCGTACACCGCCAAGGTGAGGCTCGCGGCGCGCGCCTGGTCAGCCTACTCGAGTACTCGAGTACTCGCATGACTCATTGCTGCACAGTGCCGCCACACAGCTCTGTTGTGTGAGCAGCAGCATACTCATGTGTTGAGAGAATTATTATATCAGTTTGATCATATGTTACTTGTATCACGCGCTTGGTCGGCGTACTCGACTCGAGTACTCGCGCAACTCATGGCTGCTGAGCGCCGCCACACAGCTCTGTCGCACGAGCAGCAGCGTGCCAGCATGTTCGCCCAAACAAGCGCCAAACTTCAGCACCCGTGTTGAGCTGCGATCGCAGTGCAATACACCAAGTCAGGAGCGCCTGTGACGCTCGTCGCCTGCTGGTCGCGCTGCACCATTCCCAACAAGGTGCTGACTGTCCGAGGCCAAACGGCGCGCGCTTGTCGCCTCGCTGTCTGTCTAGCAGAAAGGGGGGGGGGGGGGGGTCACCTTAGTGGGAGGAGGGGAAGAGGGGGGCAACGAGGCAATGGTGCAGAAGTGTTGTGGTCGTTGGACAGGAGTAGCCATCACCCCCAGACCGTGTTCTTACAAGGTCTGCACTCCGCTGCGCTGCGATGCCAAGGCACACAGACACAACCAGAGCTTTGCCATGCATGAATACGGCGCATGCCGTGCGTCTCAGGCGTGCGAGATGCGCTCACAACAGTCCACTCACCCCTTACTCCCACCCTCGTGATGGCCCGTTCCAGCTTCAATGTGTCAGTAATGCTCCACCTAGTGATTGTCATAGCCGCTGAAGAGCGGTTCGGCGGTCCGAAGTGCCGATCTGAAAACAGCGCTTCTTGCGATCAAGTTCAAGTTGCTGTAGTATGAGATGCGCAAGAAGAAATAATTCCATGTACCAGCTCGTTCAGCGTTCTGATTCCTGAAACCCCCCTTCCCCTCTTCCCCGCTCTCCCAGGACTGCTGTCGCCTAGAGTCCCACGACTAGGCTCAAGTGGTCGAAGCACGTTGAATTTCTTCATCGAATCACATGGCTTTGCATCCATCGTGTTCACAGCGATTTTTTGACGCTCCCCCTCCCCCCCTGTGTCTCGCTCCCCCAGGACTACCTCGGCTGGAACCCGCTTGCGGGACCGCCGCCGGAACGAGTGCTGGTGAGCCATTTCTGCATTCTATGACACCAGTGATAGTACGCCGCCGCAACGTGCGCGCTGCTTGTGCATCTGCAGCGAGCTGTGTCGACACTGCTTGGTACTGAAAGCGAAGGCAGTGAATGCAGAGGGGAGGGTGATAGTCGGTGTGGGGGGGAGGGAGAGGGGTGAGTGCTGATGAGCGGTTTCGTCATTCTGTGACGCCAGCATCAGTACCTTGCTTCAATGTGCGCACTGCGTGAGCATAAGACTACAATGCAGGGGAATGGTAGTGGTGGGGGGGACCTTAGCCACGAATGGATGCCCTGTGCCGGACACTGTATCTTGGGTTACCTAACCCTAACCCAAAGACGTGCGGGCGCATCATCTTCCGACGGTTGCTGACATGTCGCGGGGCATTGGCGAGGTACTTCCCCTTGGAACAAAAATGACATCTTGCTTGCACGACATGTGCTCAAGCACGTGCCAATCACTCCTCGGCGCGTTGGGGCAGCACTTAGGGTTAGGGCTAAGGTCCTGAGTGGGGACTCTTGACGTTCTACAGCACGCGCCAGCCATCAGGAACAAAGAGTACTGTGTGACTTGTCCGAGCTGCTGCAATGGATTGCAATTTGCGACTCCCACTCGTTGCTCGTAGAACCTGTACACTTAGGTTTAGGGTTGGGGGTGAGCAGAACCTGTACTGGGACGCCAATCATAGCTGAGACTGACTTGTAAAGCATCAAGGCCCCTTGCCAGAGAATGTCGAGGGGCGCTGCAGGCAAACACCCCCCCTGGCCCTTCCCACGTCAGCACAAGCGCGGGAGTCGTTTCAGCTGGCTTGTGAATGCCGCATGCATCGCTTGCAGGATGTGCACAAAGGCGCAGTGCGCCTTGGTTGCTTGCGGAATAAGCATGAAGACGCAGTCCATATTTGCAGACGCTGAATGCGTCACTTACAGGCCGCGCACACGGCACTGAACGAATTGCCAGTTACGTGCCCATCACGGCGTGGCGCGCCTTGTCTAACGCAACCATTGCTGAATGATTGATTTGTTGAGTGGACAAATGAATGAACGCGCCGAGCGCAGGATTTGTTTATGGATGTGTATATGGGCGATCACGCCGTGGCGCGCCATGACCCCCGCTGACACAATGTTTGATTTAAAAAGTGAATGAATGAATGAAGTGAATGAATACCACGCATGCAGGACGTGTACACAAACGCGCCCATCACGCCGTGGCGCGCCATGTCCAACCTGATCAACGCTGAATGAATATTTGTGACTGAATGAATGAATGGTTGGGTGAATGATCATGTTGTGCGCAGGACGTGTACTCGGGCGCGCCCATCACGTCGTGGCGCGCCATGTCCAACATCACCGCGCATGAATGAATGAACAAATGAATGAATGAATGAATGAACACGTTTGGGCGCAGGACGTGTACACGGGCGCGCCCATCACGCTGTGGCGCGCCATGTCCAACATGACTAGGGATGTGCGCAGCGTATATCGTATATATAACGTATAGATATGTATAGCGTATATATAACGTTATAATGCGAAAAGCCTATACGCTCTATACGTTTCGCTAAAACGTCATTATTTCGGCTTTTCAGGGTTCTGTTGACCTGCCACATCATCGGAAGGCCACTCTATGACCTCTGACATCGCGTCTCTTGGCCACGTCGCTAAGGTTACCGGCTGTAGCTGCTGCTGTTGCTGCTGCAGCGTACAGAGGTAGAGGGCAAAGTCGTGCTTGCTTCCAACAGTAAGCGTCAGAACTGGTGGGCCATGAGAGGTGCCCTGTCGTTTCCTCACATGGCCAAGGTGGCGGTCAAGATGTTGTCGTTTCATGTGACCAGTTGTGCCACTGAGCGCAACTGGTCTTTGTGGGGGGATATTTTTGTCAAGGGCCGCAACAGACTTGCACTACAGCGCGCTGAGAAGCTGGTGATGATCAGGGGGAATGCAAAGAACATTGAGCACCGCAGGTCAGAGGAGGAGGTCGTGCTGTCTCTGCTGGCTGAGAAGTAGAGTGCTCATGTAGGTTGAGAACACACAGATGCCACGTGGCAGGCCTGCATTTGTAATCACTACAGCGTTTTTGCTTTGATCTGGATCTCGCTTCTGGTGCCTGTTCTGCAACGCCTGCGATTGATGCTACAATGCATAAAGAAAAATTAATTGAAACGGAGTTGAAGTTCAGGTTTTGCCATTAAATATACGTTTGTATACGTGGTATAACATTATAAGGGGTTATAATATACGTTATACATAGTATAATTTTTGAAATTATACGCTCGTGCACATCCCTAAACATGACCAATGCTGAATGAATAACTGTGACTGAATGGATTAATCAATGAACACGTAGGGGCGCAGGACGTGTACACGGGCGTGCACATCACGCGGTGGCGCGCCATGTCCAACATGACCAATGCTGCACACTTGTACATATTTTGACTAAATGAATGAATGGATCAATAAATGAACACACTGGGGCGCAGGACGTGTACACGGGCGCGCCCATCACGCAGTGGCGCGCCATGACCAACCTGACCATGAATGAATGAATTGACAAATGAATGAATGCACGCGTTGGGCGCAGGACGTGTACACGGGCGCGCCCATCACGCCGTGGCGCGCCATGTCCAACAGCCTCATCTCCACGTTCTACGCGCACCGCGTCGGCGTTCGCCTGGGCTGCGGCTACGAGGACGTGTTCCGCTGGCTGCGCGCGCTGCGCCCGTACCGCGGCCCGCGCGAGCTCAAGTGGCAGGAGTACATGGACCAGGTGCGTGTACGGCGAGAGTACATGCCTGGTACAGTGAACTATATGAAGTATTCCGCTAGCTGCGCGCGCTGCGCCCGTACCGCGGCCCGCGCGAGCTCAAGTGGCAGGAGTACATGGACCAGGTGCGTGAACTGCGTGAGAGTTCATGCTCGGTACAGTGAATTGTGCAACTTCATGCGTGATACGGTGAACTATGCAATGGTTTGCGAGGATGTGCTACGCTGGCTGCGCGCTGCGCCCGTACCGCGGCCCGCGCGAGCTCAAGTGGCAGGAGTACATGGATCAGGTGCGTGAATTGTGAGAGTACATGCTCAGTGAACTCTGCAAGGTCATGCCTGATACAATGATGTGTGCGATGGTTTGTAAAGGATGTGCTCTGCTGGCTGCGCGCGCTGCGCCCGTACCGCGGCCCGCGCGAGCTCAGGTGGCAGGAGTACATGGACCAGGTGCGTGAACTGCGAGAGTACATGCCTGGTACAGTGAACTTGGCAAGTTCATGCCTGATGCAGAGATGTGGGCAATGCTTTGCAAAGGACGTGCTCCGCTGGCTGCGCCGCTGCGCCCGTACCGCGACCTGCGCGAACTCAAGTGGCAGGAGTACATGCACCACGTGCATGACTTGCGAGAGTACATGCCTGGTACAGCGAACCTACGGCAACAGCGAACTCTGCTGCGGCTACGAGGACGCTTGCTGGTGGCTGCGCGTGCCGCGCTCGTATTGCGGCCGTCGCGCGCTCGTGAGCTGAGGGTGGAAGTAGTATATAGACAACGAGTTTGCAACGAGTTTGCATGCTGGCTGCAAGCGTACAAGTGTACGCATTCAAGTTGTCAAGCGTTCAGGTTGTTGAGCAGCATTACACATGCCATGCAATGATGTGCCATTGAACCGGCTTCTTGCTGCTGCTGTGCGGCCTTGTGCCGGCAGCACCCAGTCTGTTCAACTGTCACTGGTAACTGAACGCTGCGCGCGAAACAGGAAGTGAACATTGTTTCCACACGTTTTGCTGTGGCGCAGTGCTACCTGGTGGCCCATGTCATCCTGACGCTCAACAGCTGGGGCGAGCTGCGGCTGGAGCCGGAGTTGCTGCCGCACGAGTACCTATTTGTCAGAGAGGTGAGAGCAGGTGGACACAACATCTTCAACTCTTATGGGCAGCGCAGAGCTGCAAAGGTAGTCTGCACTGCATGCAATTTGCAGCATTCATGTACTTTTCATCAACGCTCAGGGCGCCGAAAAGCCCAGATGGTGGATGTCCAGCTTGCAACCAGAATCCACATGTCTTTGTGAACACCTTAAAAGTGCCTCAATACGCATTGCCGATCACGTCTTTCTACTCAAGCCCATGGTGGTGAGAGCAATGCAAATCAATTGAGTTTCACTTGCATCTCCGCTTGAGAACGGCAGCTTCAAATATGGGTGTAGATCAGGCCAGTCACGGCTAGTCAAATCACGCTGGGCGATTCTGCTGACACTGACTAAGCTGCGACATTTCCACGGTCCTGAAAGCGAGTAGGAGGGACGGCCTTGCTGCTTGCAATGCGACATTGTCATGAATGCACTTTGGTGTGGCGGACCGGGCTCCGCTCTTGCCGCAGTTGCGACATTATGACCTTTCTTTTTGCGGATTGATAGTGGCAGCATGATTGCTCAGATGGAGCACGCAAATCACACTTAATAAAAGTGGCAACCCACCCACCATGCAGCTGAGGGGGGTACATTAGGCAAGGCTCCATTCACATGTATAGCTTGAGCCTTGCCATGTGCAACTCGTATTCCACATTCCTTGAATGTTGTGGCCATGACAACGCACTGCACGTGCAGCTTCTGCTGCTGGTCCGATCATGGCATGCAGCAGTGCCAAACCCTGTTGTATGTGTTGTGGACCGTAGAATGGTGCAGGTATCACTCTGCCATATCGGCTGATCGACATGGCAGTTGTGCTCCATAAACTACGACGCCGCGGAAGCCTTGCGGCAGCGGCCGACACACATTTGCGTCATCTCCAACGACATGGAGTGCAGCGCAAACGGCTTCATCGGCCTACCTGCCTGCACATGTTGCAAGCCGATAATCGTTATGTTTCGCCAAGGATCTGTGAACCAGAGGAATGTGAAAGTCTTCCGCTCTTCCTCCGTCGTTCCTCCACCGCCGCAGCACTTGGCAGTGCAAATAACGCAGCGGGATGTGCACCTGGTGGGGCAGTTCATCGAGGTCAGCGTTGTCGCATCGTCTGATCATTGGTTTGCCTGAAGTCACGCGAGTAGTTGGGGCTAAGCATCGGGGCATGACATCAGATGGCTCGAATTTGCCCTTATTGTATCATGGGGTTATGGTGTAGTGGTTATCACGAATCGTTTGCAACGATTAGGTCGTGGGTTCGAGCCCCACTAACTCCTGTTTTTTTCCTTTCTTGCTTCACCGTTCTTCACCTCAATTTTTGCATGTGTCATCTGAGTGTGTTGTAGTACGAAGGGGGGTGCGAAGTTAAAGTAGGAGGGTGTATACAGTCTGCCAATGTTTGGTCTGCACCCAAATGATGAACCCACTGCGCCATTGCGGAGCCTGCGCCTGCAATGAGATCATGAAATTGCAGCATAAAACGGGACTTTTCAAAGCCTCCTAAAACTCTCATATCAGCTCCCACACAATGCGCTACACACCAGACAAGGGACCATTGCCAGGACATTCACTGTGCGATGGTGACAGGATTCTCGCTGCGCGCTGCCCTCATTGGCTGCATCGTTGCCTGGCAGGTGCTGCGCGTCTTTGGCGCCGCCGACTCCGACCCCCTCATACAGGTGAGGCGCACCGATGGCAGCGCTCAAAACGCACACATCGCGGCGCTTGCATCCAGCGCTTGTGCTTGAGCAGTCAGCAGCAGTACCGCACTAGCTTCTATACTAGTCAGTGCGTGTACTGAAACGTGTGTCACGCGACAAGGCTCTCGCGCTGCGCTTGTGCATGAGAGGCATGAGAGCAGCCACCAATATCCATCTGCATTGTACTTCCTATTAATTCTCGCTCAGGGCGCAAAAATCCCAGATGATTGATATCAAAGCTTAGACATAGTACAGAATCCACGTGCCGTGTGGCAGTCTGAAAGTGTCTCGATGACAATCACTTCAGTGTACTAATGCGCGCGCGCGCTATCGACGTCTCTCGTTGTTGTTGGGACCAGGCCGGCATCACCTTCCTTCTGCAGGCGCAGGAGGAAGACGGGTCCTGGGACAGGGGTGAAGACAGGGTAAGAGTTCTACTTGGTACTTGCTTTCGGCGCTGTTCCAGTTGCTGCCTGTTGGCCAACTGTGTATGTTGTGCACATGTCAGGAGGGTGATCACGTTGCGCCAGAGAAGGCGGCGGCGCGCGCCTGCGTGTACTCTGCAGGAAGGCGCTTTACTGTAGACTGTGTGCAATCAGGGTACGCGCCGAAACCCACCCATGTTTCCCCGAAACTAGTTTTGGCGATATGTCGGGGTCGGATCCATTGGAACTTGTTGGAATGGCCGGGATGCATTTGAGGGCGAAGGGACTCCGTCAGGGTGTTTGATACTGTTCTGTGCATAGCACAAGTGTAGGGTTGCAAAAAAGCGTATTTCCCCACACAAATACGCCTTATTCAAATACGCCGTATTTCCAGTACGTATTTGATGTATTTGGCGAATCTGGGCATATGCTGGCACACGCAGTGTAGCTACAGCACACACAGCTCTCTGGTGTGCAACCTCAACCTCAAGTTGAGGTTTGACGCACTGTATGCCTCGTCTACTAGAAGGCGCTCAGGGTTAAGGGCAGGGTTAGAATGAGGGTCAGGGTTAGGTGTAGGAGCTGGAGCAGCCACGACGACGACGAGGGTGGCATTTACGTGCACAAATCGTGAGGTGGCGATGGCAGACACCTTGGGCCTCTGATGATGGCGGTAGCGGTGCTGGCGAGGCTGCTGTACCTGCAACAATTCCTGTCGAGCGAGCATTGCTGCCTGTGCAGCCATCCATCGGCTGTGTGGCCATCCATCGGTGTCGAAGGAAAACGCGGCCACACAGAATAAACGATCATGTTGAAGTTCGGCTTCATCGAAGGAGAAGAAGAAGGCGAAGGCAGGCAAGGGGGAAGGATGCGGCGTTGCCCACACTGCCTTGTCAAGCACTCCGTGGGCATTTGCAAAGGGGTCAGGCGTGAGGTCGCTCAAAAAGCACGTCCCAGTTCCTGGTGCTGCTGTCTCGCTGCTGATGTCAGCGTCAGCAAAGGAGCGCAGTTAACAGGCCTACGACAACACCGTATTTGCGGCGTATTTGCTCACACAAATACGTATTTAAATACGTATATACGCCCCCGTACTTAAGTACGCATACGAAGTTTTGCAACCCTACACAAGTGTGTTTGCACACACCACGCTTCAAACTGGTATGACAGCGGTTTGGTCATTACTGTCAGCAGTTGTTGCGCCTCATCTCAACCCTCCCCCCGCCCATTCCCTAACCCTAACCTGTCGGAACTAAAGATCGGAACCTGAGGCAACGAGGCCTCGAGGTTTCGACGTTCACCCTGTATGTACGTACAGAATTGGCCTTGTAATCGAGGCAGTCGCTATCCTGGTTAGGAAGAACCGATTCTGGTATTTTTATCCGTTTTGAGGTGAGCTCTTCAGCCCGCATGGATACATAGTTTGTGGTTTTGACTTTTTACGGATGCACGCACACACAATCTCTTCTTGTGAAATGGATGCTATGTGTGTGTTCTTACCCTAACCCTAACCCTAACCCTAAACCTAACCCTAACCCTAAGTGTCACTATTGTGTATGTGTGGGTGTGTTCTGTCAGAAACTTTTCAACAGGTACTGTTTGATCATGTGTTTATCCGTTTCTAGGCAACACGGGTCCAGCTTTGATAGAATGTATACGCTGGCACCTGCATGCGCACAGCTAGTAAAGCTGAACAAGACCATCATCAATAATCGAAAACAGTACGATAATTATCGAAAAACTTCAATTTCGATCGGATTTTTTCCTATTCCGATGATTGTATTGGAACCTGGATTGAAACTGCTCAAAAAGCTTATCTTGAGCGATGCTCAAAAATGCTCATCTTGAGCAAAGAGGGTGGATTGAAACCCCTCTCCAGCACGGCTCTGCGCACCGTTGTTGCTCAAGATAAGCCTTTTTGAGCATCGACTGTGAAGCACGACAGAGGGGTGAATCACGTAGTTCAACTTGCCACACGTCAGTGCTTCATTGTGAGCCAGGAACGCGGTACTGCACTGTTCAGCACGCGCGGACGCCCGAAGGAGCAGGTGGACCGATACGCACAAAATTCATTTGCGGCGCCAAATTCCTGTGAGCCTCGCCGCTGTCGGACCGGCATTATTATGTAATGTCAGCAAAGTATACTTATCAGTGCCTTTGCCACTGCCCGCTCTCGGTTCCCCGAATTTGCGCGGTGGGACCGAAGATTGAAAATTCGGCATGCGGAACTGACCTGTCTTGGGCATGTCGGCTGTTGTTCATGAACCAACTTCAACACTGGCTGCTTCATAAACCAACTTCAACATGTGAACATGTGCTGAGCCGTGCGTTGTCAGTTTCAGATTTATCCATTATGATGCATTGCACTGCGATCGCTGACCTGGGTCTCATGGGCCGCTCTCTCGCTCGACTGCCGCTGCTGCCGCTGCCCGCCGTTGCAGGACGACTATACGACCTACCATGCTACCATGGTCGGCATACAGGTGCGCCAGCATGATTCAAAGCAGTACATTGTGAGTACACCACCGATGAATGTGAAGAATTATTTCCGATTTGTCGTGCCCCCAATGAGAACTGATACTTTGTCCAAGGAGTACACTCACGCATATGTGCGTCTTCGCATCCGAATTGGAAATGATCAGAGTACACCGGTGCACTGCCGCTGATGTCGATCTTGTTGCCAGCCAAGCGGGCCACACGCGGTGAGTTGGTGTCTGGTGGGTCGATGGAAGGCCGAGCGAAGGCCATCCGAGAGAGATGGATAAGCTTAGACGCGCTGATGCGACGCCGGGTGCTGGCCTTGCGCAGCGCTCAGCGCTCAGCAGGCACGAAAAGGTTGTGGTTATCATGGAAAGTATACTTCTCCGGAGTACTTTCCCATACATTTCATCATCATTTACACATATCAGAAATCCCAGTGACTTTGGCGCATATTGGCGAAAATTTCGGTTGAGGTAGTTGACACACAAGTACAATGATCTGTGGCACACACAGAAGTGAATATCATACCTACGTACGCTAAGCCAGCGCTGCCAAGTTGAGGGTACCACCTGAAGAAACGCGCCTGGTGTCGCTGCTCGGGGTTTCCTGTCCAAGGCGCGCGACGCGCGCGACGGCAAAGGGTCACGATTAGGGTTTGGGTTAGGGGTAGGGTCAGGGTTCGTGGCCTTGCGCGATGCTCTGCATTCGGGGGGGACCCTAAGGCACGGGACACTGTAAGGCGGCGAACGCCACGTGGACATTATAGGCATTTTCGATGGATCAGGGTCTCTAGCGCGGGGACCCCCTGTCCGAGGCGCGGGACGCGCGCGACGGCAAAAGGTCATAGTTAGGGTTGGGGGTTGGGTCAGGGTTCGTGGCCTTGCGCGACGCGCTGCAATTGGGGAACCCTAGGGCGCGCGACTCTGTAAGGCGGCAAACACCGCGTGGATGTTTGAGGCACGCGGATGTCGAGGCATTTTTGATTGATGAGCGTCTGTAGTGCGGGAACCCCCTGTCCGAGGCGCGAAATGTACGCGACGACAAAGGGTTAGGGTTAGTCTCCGAATTTGTGGGGGTGCGCGACGTGCAGCGTCTGCTGTGCGGCGCAGTTTGCGGAGCGCTGCTACGAGGCTGTCGCTGCTGAAGCTGATGGCTGTGATCGACAAAGTTTGTCAGCGGTGCGGGCCGCAGAGCGCTGCCTTTGAAGCCTTCGCTGCTGGCGCTGATGGCTCTGGTCAACAGAGTCCCTTTTTGTCAAAATTTCTCTTTGACTCCTAGTCGGCTAGCGTCTGCTGCGCGCGCTGTGAGAGAAGGAATCGGCGGATTCCGAAGCGGGTGCGAGCGCGATGTGAACGAGTGAATGTGTACATACCAGTGGTGCATGTTGCGTGGCACTACATTTTGTCGCGCGCGCTTGTTCCGCGGCAGTGTTCCAGCACGCAAACTCCACAGGGCAACGTGCGATCACATGAGTTTACTCGAGAATGCTGTATGGTATGTGCGCCCAGGCGGTCAATGCAACGCATTTCGACCTGTACGATTGTCATTTCGACCTGTACGATAGTCGTACAGGTCGAAATGCGTTGCATTGACCACCTGGGCGACAATCGTACAGGTCGAAATGTGCTGCATTGACCACCTGTCTGCAAGCACGCAGGCAGGGTATGCGCGCTTCTCCCACCATACCCAGGCATGCACGATGCTCACCCCGTGCCCCGCACCCGCCTGCCTGCTCACAGGCGCTGCTGGTCCACGTCTACAGGGGGAGCGGACCGGGCATCACCAGGTACGCATTTCAGCAGCGCCCAGCGACGGCATGAGTGTGCTCCGTGCCCACGAGCTCCTCAGCAGTGCTCAAAACCAACCGGGTTCCGTCGCTTGCCCCGCATGCCCCCCCCCCCGCCCCCTCGCCGGCGCCCCTTCTCCTGCGCGCACCCCCCCCCCTTGTGATCCTCCACGAGAGCCACTCTACTCCTTTGATGCCTACATCCCTTATACCAAGCTCATATCATCGCTGTTACCCCCCCCCCCCCCCCCCCCCGCCCTCCCCGTGTGCGACCGCCCTGCAAACCCCCCTGCGAAGCCTGGCGCCGCTGCTCGAGGAGTGGTACGCGGAGGAGATGTGCCGCGAGTCCAAGCCCCTGTCGAGCACTGCCGCCGTCGACGAGGCCAACGATACGAGGTGAGCGCTGCCACCATCTTCAATGCTTCAACAACTTCAAGGCTGACGTCACTTCCGTTTGCAGGCTACGGTGACGGGGTGCACGCGGCTTGCCAAGCCCCAGAAATGTGCCATTTCGCATCCATGTAGAGTGCACTTCACTTTCTGTTGTAGGGCGCCGCGAGGGGGTCCAAGGCTCACCGAGCCCCAGATATTAGCAGGTCCTGCGCATCCGGTCTGAGGGCATTCAGCAGCGCGTGTGCTGTGTGAGCACGCTGCAGCTGGTGTCGCCAATCGCGCACCAACTGCTGGCCAATGCGTCAGAGGACATGATCTCAGTGCTGTCATGGTTTCAAACAGTGCCCAGTCATGGCACCTATGGCTATGCCAGCATGAATCCTGCACATTGGCGGAGCTGCACGCCAACTTTGCGAAGCGGAGGCAATCACGATGGAAACAAAAGAGGTCACAGCGTTCAAGGCTTGGCAACAGCAAAGCGCAAGTGCCAGTGGTGACGCTCCCGCGAGCGCACAGCTCAGCGCGCGCTGGCGCGCAGCACATCACATTCATGCTGTCCTCGCAGCCGCACAAGCGACGTGTGCTGTCTGCGCACAGGGCTCCGCCCAGTCGCGCCGCTCCCGCCATGCGATGCTGGCATCACTGCCTGAGCGTTGCTATGCAGTGGTGACGCGCCCGCTCAACCCTCTGACGTCATTGTTGCAGCCACACACACATTGTGCACTTGCATGCAGAGGTCGAAACAGTGACCAGCCGCTCAGCTGTGACTGAGCAACACTGCAACCGCTTGCCGAGCGTGGCTGCGCAGCCCTGCTGAGCAGCTCTGTGAGCTGAGCGCCGCTCGGCAAACGTGACTCAGCCTCACTATGACCGCTAGCTGAGCATGCTGCGTAGCCCGGACTGAGCACCACTTGTTGAGCGTGGCTGTGCAGCCCTGACTTGTTGAGCATGGCTGTGCAGCCGTGACTGAACGTTATTGCGACCGCGTGATGAGAGCCGCTGTGCAGTCCTTGCTGAGCATCACTGTGACCGCTTGCTGAAACTTGCTGCGCAGTCCCACGTCGTCGGACTCCGAGTCCCGCAGCCCGCGCAAGCGCGCCCTCTGCAAGGAGCAGAAGGCCATCAAGGTGAGGGGACTTCACACGTTGCACTTCAAGTGCGTCGACCGCACCCATGGCAAGTGCGTCGGCCGCAGCCATGGCGGTTTCAGCCAGTACCAGCCGGAAACTCCACTGTGAACACGCTCCGAGCTTCCATGATGGTTGCTTCAGCCAATGCTGCGCAGGCGGCGGACCTCACACATCTCAGACAGGCATAACCCCTGCGTACCGCTGACCGCTCTCATGTCAGCGTTCAACGGCGTTAGGCCGCCTTCAAAAGTGCACGACATCCGCAACACTATTGCTGCAGTGCTGCGTGGCCCTAGAAGTGTAAGTTTTTTTGTGGAGATGGTTGCGCAGATTGCCGCTCTGATGACCCCTGCTGTGCATATGCTTTAGCACCCAGTAAACAGAGGGAAAGTGTGACTTTAGAGCAGGCTCCAGAATGATGCTTCACCTGGGTTACTTGATGCGTATTAACATCGTGTGCACACATTGCTGAATCATCAGAGCGCACCTCGAGGAATCCCGATGACAATTGGTGCAGAGTTTCAGTGCCCGCACTCATCGCCTTATCCCCGCACCCGCCCTGACATGTCGCTACACGCGCGTGCCGTGCGCAGCACAGACTCGTGTGAATTTCTGTGCGCATTTCCACGCGCGCCGCTATGTCTGTCGCCATTCGCTCTACGAAGAGTGCTGTCCGTCACCATTTGCCGTGCATGCAGTACTTCGACAGAGAATGCGCGTGCAATTGGTGTAATTTAGCGACGCGCATGCTCTTGAACACCACACTGCGCCACGCGTCTGTTTGAGCTCGTAGCGGTGTTGCCGTCTTGCCCAATTCGCTTTGAACGAAGGCTGTGCATGGTTTGACGCATGCGCATCGACGGCAATTCCACATCATCAGTGTGCACAAAAATGGTACACGTCTGCAGTGCAAGGCCGTTCAAGAATCTCGTGGCAGCACGTGTTCACCTGAGCTGCCAGTGGCACCATCAATCTTCTCCATCTTCTCACCACTTTCTATCGCTGCCTGTGCCATCCGTCACGTGCGCAGGCGGTTCGCAGCATGGCTCAGGACATCGGCAGGCGCGCCAAGATGCAGGACTGGCAGGTATGTATGTATGGGCAGGCATGTAA
This sequence comes from Tribonema minus, assembly GCA_017506865.1. Taxonomy (NCBI): domain Eukaryota; class Xanthophyceae; order Tribonematales; family Tribonemataceae; genus Tribonema; species Tribonema minus. The sequence continues at coordinate 373,171 of JAFCMP010000042.1, forward strand.
CAGGCGTACAGATTTTGCACGACGCAATGCATTGCGTTTGCGCCGCGTGTGACTGCACACCAAGACCATCGCCTCCCCCTCCTCGTGCCCCCTGCTGGTTCCTGGTTTTTGCCTTCTTTTTGTGCCAAAAGTTGCCAAAACTCTGAGCCCGAGGAGCAGGCTTATAATTACCACTGCTGTGTGGAGTCAGTGGACTGCGAGGTGCTGCAGCACTTGGATTGTGCTGGAGGTAGTGCGCAAGTGTCGCGGGGTGCATGCTAACAATACATACACAGCGCTTACATGGGAGTCCCAGGAACACTGCCAATGACGGCAGCACTCAGTTTGGCTGCTGTTGATGAAAGGGTATCGAGACGCTGCAGCTTCAGTTGCTCTTCGAATCTGTTCATTGGCTGCACCGATCCACTTCAGGCAGTACATAGAAAGCACGCCAAAAGTGTCGGAATCCTTGGCTTGCCCCCCCCCCCCCCCCCCCCCCCCTCCCCCCGCCTTCTGACACGCCGCTCATCAACATGGGGTTCTGATGCGGCAACACATCTGCAGCGGCAGCGAAAGCGCTCGCTAACTGTTAATCGTCAGCGGCTTTGTCAACAACTGCAAACCGTCACCCTGCAGACCACCCGTCAACACACACGCTGCATTTGGCCCTGTTGCTGACAGGGTGTCGAGGCGCTGGTGCTGGTTTTCGCCTGTAGTCCTTCCGGCATTCGAGGCGCCGCCCGTAAATATGGTTGTGATGGGGCGACTCACTTGCGACGAAAGCACTCGCCTAATTTCCGTTGATGACAGCTTTGTCAACAGTGCGAACCGTCACCTTGAACGAACCAGCTGTCGACAACCACGCTGCATCCAACCTCTTTGCTGGCAGGGTGTCGAGGCGCTGCTGCTGGAGCTAGAAGGCCGGAGCGATGTCGGATGCAGCGTACTGCAGGCCACAAGCATCGGCAAGACGGTGAAGAAGCTGCGTGCAGGTCAGCAAACAGCAGCAGTGATCATTCGATGATCTGTTATCAGTCAATACTATCAATACCTTCGACCAGAACTTCGATTGGATCCGATAGTATCGGTTAGAAATGACCGAAACGGAAAATGGGATGAAATTTCCATTTAACCTACTATACTCACATACATGGTCACAATGTCACCTTGTGACCCCAGTGTGAGAGTTCAACGCACTGACAAACGAAACAGAAAACTTCGCGGACAAATTGTGTTTGAACCCTGTTAATATGACCGAAACACAAAAACGGAACCGATCATAGTTTCGGTTTCCATTTTTCCGTACATAGTTTCGGATTCCGTTTTCTGTGTTTGATTCACACGGAAAACAAAAAACAAAACTAAATGGAAACCGCAATGCCTGTAGGGCCAAAACACAGAAACCCAAGAAAAAAGAATCCTTCTCAAACATTCCATTTCTCACCTCTATCCGATGCGACACAATGTCGACAGTGTTGAGCCAGCTTGTCCCGTGGCAAAGAAGAACACACCGTCCCCTCCCCCTCTTCTATTCCTTGGAAGAAGAAATGTACAGTAGAGCGGGCAGCCACGGCAACGCACCACGAAACTGACAGCGCCGCTTGCATGCTCATGCCTGGCGTGCTTCCATTGCACCTAGGTTTGCTTGGGGTTAGGAAGGTGAGGGTTAGGGTTAGTCAGAGTGGCCGGCATGCAACAAATGTCGGGGGGGCGCGCATTGGAATGCTCTCAGCATGACATTGTTGCGGATGCACCTGACACAAGAGGTCAAGTCTCACCCCAATCGCCAAGGCCAGACGCCTGCCTGGAAGAGGCGTGCGCAAGGTGCTGGTTCGCTTCTCACATCATGTTTGTCCACATCATGAGGTCGGCGCAAGACTGGCAGTGTGGCAACCGTGCAATGGGAGATCATCAGAAACTTAATTCCTCATGGAAACGAATCAAAAGTTCGTAGAGCTAGTAGTCTACATTCTTAGTTCTTAACTTACACATCGACCCTAAATGAAGCTCCAAGAGCTGAAATTGTGCAGAGCAAAAAATTATAGGCAGCACAGCGTGTGTGATGTGACCCATGGTAAATAATTGCGGTGTGAATGTAGCGGGCCCGGCCGTGGATGTGTGTTTGCTACTGCACTCGCTGGCTTATGGCGTTAACGTCCAGCGAAGGGCTACAGCTCTGCCCGCCCTTGCGCAGCGGTGGTCAACCTCATGACCAGAGCTCGACCCACCGATTCCATGCGATGGGAAGAAGCGCAAAAATCAACAACGTTACTACCTCACAGGCGCAACCTTATGCCCGTCACCACTTCGCCGCGTGTTCGATTCCACGCGACGTGAGGCTTGGGGTTGTCACTACCTTACATACCCACCCGTATGCCCACCACCCCATCACCCCCTAGGGCATGTTCAAATATGGGCGCAGCGCAGGCGGCGCGGCGCCTCCTCGAGCGCTGACGCGAGCGGTTTCGGCCACACTGTCTGGTCGGCACAGCCCAAGTCTTTTTCGTGCGCACCTGGCTTACGAGCGCATATTTCACCCTCTTTCGGTGCTAATCACCCCCCTCCCCCCCCCCCCCTCTGTGCGCATCGCCCCCGCTCTCGCAGCCTTGCATCTGCGCATGGCCTCAAGTGACACCAAACAAATCATTGGTTCTCGCTCACAGCATGAGGACGCCCAGTTTCCGCACACCGCAAACCTTTCTAACCCTATGCCCGACGGCATTGCCCATACCCCCCTTTGCCGCAGTTGCGGATCTGGGCGTGGCGGAGGCCGCGCGGCGCCTTGTCGAGCGCTGGCGCGAACTGGTCTCGGCCATGCTATCGCATCCGCCGTGACGCGCGCGCTACGTTCGCGCGGCGGCGTGCGCATGCCCCGTGACTCCGGAGCTCCTGTTCGCGGGGCAGCGCGCACACGGCCCGCAAAGTCCCGCTTGCATTCCTGGAAACAGCGCTGCAATGGCTGACGCGCACAGCAGCAGCAGCAGCAGCAGCAGCAGCGCTCTGTTGGTGCGCATCCGTTGCGGTGCGTACGCAGCAGATGCGCTGTGACATCACGCTTGCGTCCCCTGTACGTGCGCCGCGATGGCGGACGCACGCACACTGGCAGCCGCAGCAGCAGTGCTCAGTGGGGATGCCGTGCTGAGCCGTGTTGCTGCTGCCATCGGCGGAGCAAGGCCCCGCACCGCCATGCAGTTTGTTTGTGATTGACCTTGTCACATTGTGGAGCGTTACTGGTGCGCCAGCTCCTGGGTTACAAGGACAGTCGCTGTCATGCCACCTTTGTGCTAATTGCTTGATGTGCTGCGGGGTGGGCGCAAGTTGAGCGCAGTTTTGCGCAGCGTTAGGTGCGTAATAGTTTCTGCGCACGCTCAGTCTGAAGCAGGCGAATGAGAGATGAGCTCTTTTCCTCATTCTGTGCGTGTTGAAGTTTCTCATTGGTGGGTTTGTGATGATCGTCGCTTCTTTCCTGTCAATCTGCCGTTGCCATCGTGTTCTTGACTGTTTCAATTGCAACGGTCATGAATGTGACCGATTGCATAGACATATCGGTTTCGGTTGAACTGCAGTGATGTCACTGCGGTCACACAATGTTGGTGGCCCTGCGTTTGATCACACTGTGTGCGTTGTCAAGCAGGCCACCGTAGTACAGCCAGCTAACACGGAACGAGAAAACACCCACCCACCCACGCCTATGTTTTCGTCAAGAATAGGTGCGGGGGGAGGAGCGGGGAAGGGGGGGGTTCTTCTTGGAGTCGGCGACCGGGCTCAAGGACCCCTCCGGCTCACGCCGGGGGGTCGGATCCTAGGGGCGGCAGGGGTTTGGGTTAGGGTATACCGGCGCGCCCAAACCCCCCCTCCCCCTCCATACATAATGCCAATATCTTGACTACAGTATACTACAGCACCTTGTTGCTCTTCTGTCTGTCTGTTTCTTGGCTGGGCATGCTTTGCATGACATCATGTATGCAATCCTGACTCGTGTACGAAAAAGTTGGCATCTGCACCTCTTTGCCTTAGGACAACCTGAGTTCATGTAACAGTTGCAGTTGCCGGTGGTGTCTTGTAGGCTTGGTTGGATCTCTGAGCACCGACACAGGTAATGTCTCTGAACCCTGGTTGAAAAGCACCCATCAGTGGCTATCTCTGCAACGTTTACAGGGCACATACGCAACCCTTAGAGATCTTGGCAGGATGGTGTGTGCGCAGTTTTCCGTGATGTGATGCATCATGTAGCCCTGACTATCTCCAGTAGTCGCAGGCATGCTTATGTTCACATATATATGATTTCTCGCTCGGAACAACTGCTTGTGATAGGCAAGCAGACATCAGCAGCGGAGCGGAGCGGCGAAGCTCGGGCCAGATTAGCATGCCCAGAGGCGAAAGCAAATGGGATGGGGAGGAGAAGGGTGGGGAAGAAAAGGGTGGCGAGGAGAAAGGCGATGGAGCTGCCGTCGAAATAGAGCTGACAAGTCTGGATGTCTCTCCCAACAATTGCCCTGTCGCTGAGGTGAGCCTTGCTACAGCTACCTACACAGGTGGGATGTGTGATTCGATTATACTGGGCACATAACATAGTCATGACATTTTCATACCGTTTGATGCAGCATGTGTGCAGCGGTTGCAACTGCGATCACTTGCAGCAATTTGAGTCACCAGCATCACGCACCCAAAAAGCACTATTAGTCCTACTGCTGCTGCCACGGAGGTGCAGTACATGCGGCCGTCACATCACCACAGCCTCATCTTCCACAAAGTCATTTCAATATAAAACACAACATCATTAGATATCTCCGATGGCATCGAAAATGTTCAATAAGTGATTCTATGTCGAGTCCTGGTATTGTACAATGTTCGTGGTACTGTTCTCGCCCAGTCGCTACGGTATTACCCATGCAATGCGCACAAACTCTCTGTGATGGAAGGCATTGCCGTTCTCGGTGCTCCACGCATCTTCAGTGCGCACAAAATTGCCGCGAGCGTACGGCGTCGCATTCTCGCTGCTGGCGTCCACCCACGGTCTCCCTGGAGTACTAGTCCTAACCCTAACCCTAAAACTAACCCTAACACCAATGCTTTTATACAAACAAAGGTGCCGTGAGCCTGCTCATTCTTCCGTACGGACGCGCTGTCTGCCTGATACACAAGCAAAGACTCAACAGCGCATACGGACACAAGCTGCGTTAGTGTTGCACTGCTCCGTATGCGACCATGATGACGTGGTGACGCTCAATGGCGCGTGCCCAAACGACTTGTTGGCGACGCCGCCAGAGCAGGGGCTTGCAGCCGCAGTTTTGCGCGCGCGGCGCTTGACCTAGGTTAGGGCTACATGGTGAATGGGCGTAAGGCAGGGGTGAACGCATTGGTCACGGTGTTTTCCGGCGCGATGATACGAGCCGCCTCTTAGGGTTAGGGTTAGATCTAGGGTTAGGTGCCTGTGCACAAGCGCGACCTGCAGACCGCCTGCCGAAACATCCTGCGGATTGCGCAATGCAGAGTTCAGCCCCCCCGCGTGACAATGCTGCTGCGAGTCGTTTTTTCTGCGACGGCTCAAAGACCGTCCTCTGCGCTAAGAAGCGCCATGTCTCAGTACCCGGCACGCCCTCCGCAAGCAGGTCTTGCGCTAGCCATTACGCTCTGCCTGACCTGGACACAACGCGGTGTTGTCACGTCTGGTGCCGCGCTCCGAGGGCTACTTGTGAGTCCCGAGACACTCTCGGCACTGCAAGCGGCTGATTGCACCACCCAGTCAGCTCCGCTTGACCTGGCCCTAACCCTAACCCTAGCCCTACATCTTGTCGCCATGTCGTATGTCCCTGGAGAGTGCCGCTGCTCAGAGGGCTACTTGTGAGTCCTCATAAACTTCCAGCGCTTTTCATCGCTGGGCGCTGCCACACCCTGTTGCCACCGAAACTCTTTACCTTTTGAAACAAAATACACAGTCGTTCCGACGCTCATCGCGTGTTTGTCCTGAGAGCACCGCGCCTCTCTATTTGATGTCACCAACTCGACTTCAATCGCATGCGCATCGACTGCTGAGGCGACTCCGCCTCTGTTAACCTTTTCCTAGGAGACTGATATCATCCTGATTCCAATCGCATGCGCATTGACTGCGCGCGCAGGGCCTGGACTTGAAGATGGGCTTCACGCTGAGCGCGCCGCTGCAGCACGCCGTGTGGAGCGTCAAGGTGGGTGTCTTGCCTCGCACCGCACAACTTCAAACGGCAAGGTGGCGACCCGCGCATGGTGGGCCTACTTCTGCTGACTTCAAGTCACGTCCGCAACAGACCCTGTGAAATTGTCTGCCTTTGCGCGCTCGCTGTGGGGGTCCCCAAGCATTCAGCTGCAAGATATGCTAGGTGACGGAGTATGAAACCTACATACCCTACTTGCATGTGTATGCATACCTACACAGGTTCTCACCACAGTGGAGTTACTCTTGTTAGTCCACCATGTACTGGTCCAGCACCAGTTCAGCACCATTCCGACCCTGCGTCAGGACTGTTTCTCCACTTGCACAAGCATCTACATAATAATCACTTCTTTGCAACTCCAGCCTGCCCTGGTCTAGTGCTGTTCTGCACTTTGCATTGGGTCCACCTTGGGTGTCCTATTCTGCCACGGTGTTTAGTTTCGTCACTAGGCATTGAAGAACTGATGGACATGCACATCGTGTTTACAAACTTGGTGAAGGCGTTAGCCATGCTCACAGCAGTCAAGCACGCAGTCTGAGTCTTGCGCCGATGCCCTCTGTCTCTCCGCCTCAAAACAGTTTGTGGTCGACTCTGTGAATGCCAGACACGTCATCGAGCTCGGGAACACGGAGCCCGAAAACCTTTCAGCAGGGCCTTCGCGAGTGCACTTCAGCGTAAGTCTTGCGCCTGCGCTCCTGTGGCGGTGTGACAAAAACCCTTGCAGTGGTGACACAGTATTCTTGTGTTGAAGTACATTGTTGTGTCAGGCGCACGCCAAATCAGTATTGCAGTGTTGACGTACCGTGATATGTGTCGAAGTACAGGACTGCATTGAACTTTCATGTGCGCCGGTGCAACCATGCGTCCTGCGCCTGCATTTTTTTGGAGCGTCGTCGTCAACGCACTTCAAATGCTGATGTCGACGCAAACAGCGTCGGAGTGTTGGAGTTGTGTACACCCATGTGGCGCGCTTCTCCGATAAAGTTCCACTGGGAACGCCCTACTGGGACCTACATACATGAGCGCACATCGACACAAGTCCGTCGCCAGCATACCCGGCGCTGTTGTCAATGATGTCAACAGTACCTCGGCGGCAGTTTCCAGTCGGTCCACACGGCGATTGACCACACAACACTGGACTCGCTAGCACCGAGCTGGCGGTCTAGCACAGCCTCGACGGGTGCACAGACGCGTGGTCTGCGACCGCATTGCTTCCTGATATTTTGCGCAAACACAGTTTAAAACATACATAATCCACTTATCCGGATAAGGGTTGGGGTCGGGAATTGGGGTCAAGGTTAAGATGAAGGTAAGGGTTAGGTCAGAGCGCGCCATGCACTGACTTGAGGCTTTGCAGGCACGCCAGTTGGGCTCTGGCATTCATTTGGCACCGGCACCAACTGTTGTATTTCACAGGCCTCTTCCGTGTCACTCTTCGGTCACATGTGCTTTGTGGGAGATGTTTGCACAATATTTGTGGCAACGTGCATGCGGAGTAGTGCAAGTCACTCTAATCATGACCCCCCCCAAGCCTTTGGCTTATGGCTTACCCTACTTCAATCCTCATGATTGTTTTTGTTCTTTTCCTTCTTTCGATTGCGCATCAGGTGCCGTCCATCGACGTCACTGGCGTAAAGCCCTGCACCCTCGCCAACATGGGCCTGATGGTGGCTTCGCTGACAGGAAGACAGGTGGGCAATTTTCCATACTTTCGAGTACTTCACGTAAGAATGTAGTGACTTCAAGTGATAAGTTTGTGACTCCGAAGAGATGCCGCTGGCTTTTGCACCTTGAAGCACAGCCTATGTGCTTGAGCCACAGCGCAGCCTATGTATGTACAATGCACTGCAACACACATTCGGTCCACACGTGCTGGGATAAGGCGGTCAAAGAGAAGGTGCAGTTCACGGACAGGAGGTGCTGCTCTAACTCATCCTCTGTATCATGAAGGCACTGGCGATTCGCGCACTTGCCAGGGTTTTACCATGAGTGGCCCTATGCATGCGTGTACAACATCAGTTGTCAGCGCATGCATCAGACAACATGCACATCAGCGTCATTCAGCAGCACCATCAATTCGAACCCTGACCCTAATTTGAACCCCAATACCAAGGGCGCGGGGACTACGGGTGACAGTCTTAGCCCCTAACTTATGACTTGCCGCACTCATGTTTCCCGTTGCACAATGAGAATTCTGCAGCATCAGAGACACATCATTTGTGACCTGGTCAAGCGACCGCTGTTAATCACTTTGGCGCCTGCTGTCAATTGATGATAGCGCGAAGGTCGTCTGCAAATCACGGTAGGCGGGAGTAGGCGACGCATCGTCAAGTCTTATCATGCACCCTGTTGCAAGCCTGTCATTGTGAGCGGCTTGTGTGCACAGAGGTACCTTGGCAAAGTGTGCGTGTTTCAGAAACAGTGTGCCGTGTGCTGAGAGCACCGCAGCGCCTGACCATGCGATTCCAAGACATTGATGTACTTGTTGTACTTGTTGGGCTGCAAGAGTGAGCAGGTAACGCTATAGTATCGCCCCCGTCACATGAGTGCGAGACTTCTGCCCCTCGTATCCTCTTCGCGAAACTGCCAACTGCGTAACTGCCACTGCACACCACCTTTGCACGGCCTGAACCTCAATATCCTGTTGTGGGATTTTACCTTACGTCATTTCTACTCAGTGGCTGAATACTTCAAAGTATGATTGAATTCTATGCGGGTGACGTTGCTCATGTGCTTGCGCGTGCGTTCCTCTGTTCTCCTTGCCATCGCAGGGCGGTGGACGCGTCGACGTGGTTGATGTCAATATGGTGGTTCAGGTGGAGAAAAGGGGGCAGGAGCTGGTGCGCTGCATATACAGCCCCCTTGAATGACACCCTCTCCCCCCCCCCCTCCCCCTTTCCCTCTCGTGGTGCCCCTGGAGAAGCATGTCGTATTGCTGCCCGATGCCTTGTCTGCGGGCATTTGCCTTGCATGCTGGTGAGCCGCGCTTTGTCAGGGTTGGCGGTGCATGATTGACAGTCAAACGCTTCTCGATGCCCGCTGTGAATGGGGGGCTGGCATCAGGCGTGGGGCATTGTTTCCATGCATAAGTGAAGTCGTGCCTGTTTCCGCAACAGCCAGTGTGCTGCTTCAGTTGATTTGTTGCAGAGATGTGCTAACTCTTGATGCGTCATCAGCGGTAGCTGCTGAGGCACGCAGCACCCAAATTGACATGGTTGATGCAAGCACCTGATGATTCCGCACCAGTATGCCCTACTGCCACAAACAACTTCAACTTCAACTGTAGGGTCGATGAAAATTTCAAGGCTGATGATGCGTCTGTGGCATGCATTGGGGCATATGGACATGACATGAACTTTGTTTTTCAGAGTAACAGGGGGGGCGGGGCAAATCAAACTTCAACTTCAACGGGCAGGAGCGTCAACTTCATCGCGACCTGAAGCAGAAGATCATGTTCACATCCCGCGAGGAGCAGCCAAGGCTGAGCGCCTTCCGCATCGCAGCATTGCTGCTAGGATCTTGAGGCAGCAGTCAGTCTAACAGCATCATGAGAGCTGTGGCAGTGCTGGTGCTGCATCTGGCATGTACTCAGGCATTCACAGGAGCGCCTCAGCCATTGCCAGCAGCGCGGAATGCTGTGCCTGCTGGTCATAAGGGAGCGCTCTGGATGTCGGAGGCTGAAGCTGAAGGTACGCAGCTGGCATGGATGCTTTTTGGCTTAGAGAAGTTGACTTTTGCTCCTGAGCGTCGAGTTGTGCGTGACCTGGCCCAGGAGCGGTTTTTCGTGATCATCTCTGAGACAGTATTGCAACTTGTGCTGTTTCGCTGTCGAAATGCCCGGTTCTCATCTGCATGAAACCTCATGGCTGGGAGATAAGCAGTACGACATGATGACGAACTTGTTGAACTTCCTCAAACCTCCTCACAGCAGCAGCAGTCAAGCCAGTAGCTTTGAGACAGTCCCAGCCTTCCCAGTGCCAATCATAGCCTTTGCCAAAGGGTCAATGGCTTCAGGCCTTTAATGTCCAAGCAAGCCTCAGCGAGTGCTGCTTCTCTTCAACCCCGACCCCCCACCAATAGAAGAGACGACAGGGGTGAGTTCATCGCCTCCAACCACTCACCGTTCACCCAATGCAGAATTGTCACAGCTTGCGCAAAGGCCTCGCTACCACTTCACGAGTACACGAGCCACTGCTGCGCACAACGGAGCAGCAAAGCACTCGCCTCCGGTCGCGTCATCACTGGCGCATGCCTGTGGACTCCGCTGGGCAGCAGCAGTGCTCAAACAAGACCGCAGAAATGACGTTGCGCTGTGCGTTGTGATGCACGCTGCTTTGTGCGCTCTGCATGTGTAGCTCGCGCATGAGCCACCAGCAGTGCGAACCAAAACCACCTCCTACTCAACACTCCAAGCATGAAATGTTCGTCTTGCGAGTTCAGACACGGTAGTTCCGTACGAGGTGAAATCGTGACACTTGGCTCGTCACTTCCAATAAATGTGACGGACTTCTAGTATAAAGGTAGATTGCACGCAGCGAACAGGCCCACATTGTGAAGTTGTATATTGTCAGGAAACCATGAGGCATAGCACAGACACTGTGTTCGTGGTGTGCCGCACAGCAGAAATTGTTGAAATTTGCAGATCTTATTGAACAAAGACCTCCCGGTGTAAGGTTTGAGCAACGCTTGAATGTATCATGCAGCTGCAAACATTCCGGTGTGAAGTATGAGCAGAATTTGAGTGGCATAACAGTGACTGCGCCCCAGGTCTCCAGGCGAAAATGAATCGATGCCACCGACGACGCCAATATCTCATGCCTCAAGACAGTTAGCTAGGATCGTCCCCACAGCGTACAACATATGTAAAGTGCGCTTGGCGCCTGCTGCCTGACAGCAGGGGTAAGGGCTGGGGTCTGCATGGCACGTCGTCCGCGCACATGCGCAGTTCAATTAGCGATGTCTGTTGATCGGGTCCGATGTATGCAAGAGCAGCACAACATAATGCGGGAGGCGAGCAGTCGCATGCGCAAATGGAGCGCAGCACGCTGGCTCAGCACTTTGACCTGCTGCAATTATGATAATTGAATTATCGGGTTGGCTTCCGCGCTTTTGCTGCCCGTGGCGCGCGCAGGGAGGTTCAGCCGGCGCGCGCTGCTGAACACTGCCGCAAAGGTCGGCGGCTACGCGGGCGCGATAGGCACTGCGCGCCTGCCCCTCATCACGGGCCCCGTGGCGCAGTTCCAGGACATGGCCGGCAAGCGCTGCGTCGTGACCGGAGGTGAGGCGCGCTACTACTGGAAGCTCTACTTGTTGAAGAAGCAGCGCATGTCATATGTGTCCGGGAGCTGAGCCGCAAACATGCGCCAATAGTGCTGCTACTTTCCCCAGGCTCAGTATCATTTGACAGCACAGGCCGCCTGCATCAGTGTCAGCAACACTACTGCAATCACATCATGAGGTTCACTGTCATGTTGACGCCGCAGAGCACTTTCACCAGGATCCCAACAAGACTTGTGTGATACTTGTACGATACGTGTACTACTTCAAGGAACTCACCTTGTCATGTACCACTCATGACCACATGCAGATTGTTGTGAGCTCTTCACCTCCGACCACGGTGCTTTGACCACCATTGCCGCGTGCACTGGGCATCGTCACTGTGGTGTGCGAGTCATACATATGCGCACTATTGGCAGTGTAGAGCCCGGAGGCGCAGCGTGTCCTTGCAGGAATTCTCGCCTATCCAACCACGATGCTTCACAGGTTTTTGGGCTGTCATGATACCTTAAAGCACTGCCTGCATCAAGTCAAGCTTGTGCCTCTCAGCACGCTCTATTGCAGGTCATCACACTGCCTGAACCTCTAAAACACCCCCTCCTCTCGCCCCGTGCGCGCAGGCATCACTCAATTATCTTGCTCTAACCTGTCCTTTGCTCTACCCCTTGCTGATCGACTGTGTTGCGGATCCCAGTCTTGACCCTAGTGAGACCCCCCCCCCCCCCCCCCCCCCTCTCCTTGTTCACACCTTGGCCCGCAGGCAACACGGGCCTGGGGTACGAGACCGCGCTTATGCTCACCAAGATGGGCGCGGATGTCGTCATCGCCTGCCGTAATGCCGAGAAGGTACCTAACCCTAAACATATATATAGAACGCTGCTCAGAACCTGTAGCATGGCAGCGGCGCTCGACATGGTGCTGCTCTGGCTAGCTATGATTAGAAGTATGTGTGCTCACGCGCATGTTTTCGACAGCACGCGTGTCAGCATCCTAACGCACACGGCGGCATGTTCTGCGTGAAATGCTTCTGATAGATGCGGAGTTGCCGATATCATGCGCTGTGAGCTGTTGCATAGCACCAGGCCAGCATTGTGCATCAGACTGATCCGTTGCTCGGCTGGTCACATTTGACAGTGCGTTTGCTTGCTCAAGAGGGGTTTCCTCTCTCTGAGCGCTGCTGCAAAAGCTCAGATATGCGCATGCGCCCACATTAATATATGCACATACCCTCAGGTATCCCTAAAATGCGACATTCCGGAGCACCTCGTAAAGCACATGCGGATTCACTGCAGCGCTGGACGAATGCAGCATGACTAGGCGAGAGCTCGAACACTTGCCAAAGGTTCGTCCAACACCATGTCATCCATTTTCCGTTGCTTGGACCTTGTTTTTTGCTGCCGCGCAAATGTGGCTGCCGGCTCCATACCTAACCTACCCTACTTCTGCCCCTGATTGTGACCCTCAGGCCCAGCGCGCCGTGGAGAAGATCGCAGCAGCAGCTTCTCAAGGAGGCAAGTCACTTGAAGTTTGCTGTTGCGGTGCCCACACCAAGAAGAATGTCCTTCTTTTGACGTGCCTCTCAAGTTAGCCGCAGCCTGCTATGTTCACAAGGTGCTGCTGTAGTACCTTGAAACGCCGTCTTCAGAGGCGATGAGACTGCATGGCAGCGCAGCCCCGCCAGTCCTTTCGAAGCGCCACCTCTACTGGATTTTTCTCATAACCGTGGGTAGTGTGGAGCTGCTGCTGTTGAAACTTGTGTTTTTTCCTGCTATGTTCCTTGCTATGTTACATGGCACAGGAACCTTCAGACCACTAACGGATGGCATTGCGCCCTTCGTTGCCGGAAGGGTTTCTCAGCGCCCATAGCCCAGTGTGTTTCCCTCGCAACGTGTCTGATCGGCCCACCTGCACGAGTGAATGTGTGGTACCCTAACTTCAACCCTAGCCTCCGCGCCCGGTACGAAGACAGCTGACGCTGACTTGAACTTCCTGGAATGCACTTGAGCTTCGTGAACTGCGCGCTGTGGACCTGTTCTTGACCACTTGAGGTACGCTTGGGAAGGGCACCCCCCTGTGCCTGCCTACTGTGCTTGTCAGTCAGAGTCATGTGCTAGTTTCCTGATTTTCATCTCGAGGACTTCGTGGGGGTGGCGGCGATGCAGTGGGCTAGGTGGGATTAGGGTTACTAACTTGGGGTGAGGATAACCGTAACCATACCAACATCAACCCTTACCATACAGAACCTGTCAGTGCAAGCCCTTGTCTCATGCTCGCACTGCATCCATCCCCACACCCTGACCTTACAACAAGCATTACCTCAACTGTGCAGGGCACAGGAGTGACGTGCCGGTCGGCACTTCGCGCGCGGCGGCGCTGGACCTGGGCTCCATCGCTAGCATCAAGGCATTCGCCGCGACGCAGACAGGTGAAATATGCTCTTCGGGGTAGGTATGGGTTAGGGCTTGGGGTCGCATGTAGGGTTAGAGCGCATGGAGTGAACGGCGGCGCGCTGGACATGGGGTCCATCGCAAGCATCAAAGCATTCGCCGCGACGCAGACAGGTGAGATATGCGCTTAGCGGTAGGTATGAGTTAGGGCTCGGGGTCAGGGTTAGGCTTAGGGCAGATGAAGTGACCACGCTGGCACAACGCACGAGGTGCGCTAGACATGGGCTCCATGACGAGCATCAGGGCGTCCGTCGCAACGCAGCGGGGTGAGCGCATAGTGGCACGACAGGCACAGCCGAGGGGTAGGGTTGGGGGTGCATTGCGCGCGCGCTGCACAGTCGGCGCCAGCGGCCTAACCCTAACGCTAACCCTAAGGACCTGTGCTCACCATGTGTCCCTGATCTGTTGCTTACGAGCCAGCGCTTAGGATGAGGGTTCAGGGTCAAGGTTAGGGCATGTGAGTGAGCTCGCTGGAGCTCGCAGCACATAGGATTACGGTTTGTTTCAGTGGTAAATTCAGGGCAAGTGTTGGGGCAGGCGGGTGAGCAAACAGTAGCACAACGTGTTAATGCATATGGTTTGTGTCAGGGGATTGGCCTTGGAGCTCGGATCAGAATGAGCCACGGTATCCACGGTCACCAGGTCAAGTGCGCAGCGCCAAACGACCAGGCTGTTGACGCACGACTGAACTCATATGCAGTTGAATCGGTGTTGGCATCTTTCAACCATTACGATGTTTGCGATCGCAGTATATACACTTGCTGTCCACCGCCAGGGTCGAAGCATCGAAAGACAGGCAGGTAGGTACTAAGCGCGTGTTGTAAAATGCGCACCAAAGGACAGGCTCATCACAATGAGCCGGAGCACCGCAGAAGCACAGGGTTAAGGTAGAGGTTAGGGTTGGTTCACATGCCGCGCGCCTGCAGCTTAGGGGTAGGGTTAGGGTTAGGGTTAGGGTTAGTAGTCCTGCACATGCACTGTGTTTCCGTGGATGCCACCTGCGTCGGGCATCCATTCGTCCGTGCCACTGCAACGCCGTCGCATACGCACGTCGCATATGGTATACTGAAGTACGTGCTGTGTGCTACAACAGCCTGCGCCCGGCTCCGCGAGTGCGCTTGTCAACAAGGCTTACTTCATGGCGGTCCTGACGCACGCATGCCTCAAGAGGCATGTCGAATAACTGTTTACTATGATTCAAGCACGTGTTACGCATTGGGCACTGCGTGCATGCGCCCACAGCAAGCCCCACAAATGTGCTCGTCCGCAACGCCAGCATCGCGGTGCTCTGTGCTGTCGTCGTTATCCATCTGTAGTGCCATGATGTGTACTTGTTGAGCAATGCAACGCGCGCGCCCCTGCGGCAGGCCCCCTGGACGTTCTCATCAACACCGCCGGCGTCATGGCGCTATTCGCTGTAATTTGCAAAAAATCCTGACAATGTCAGCATCGTGGCGCTATGTGCTGCCGTGCACAAATATATACACAACTGTCACGGTCACATGCACTTGCTGAGCGTTGCAACGCGCGCGTGCGCCCGCGGCAGGCCCCCTGGACGTTATCATCAACAGCGCCGGCGTCATGACGCTACGTGTTGTCGTTTACAAATATTTGGAGCTGTGTCGCTATGATGTGCACTTGCTGAACACTGCAACGTGCACGCAACTGCATGGCAGGCCCCCTGGACGTTCTCATCAACAACGCCGGCGTCATGCCGCCATGTGCTGTCATATACTTCAAGAAGTGCAAACGCTTTGAAATATCTGACTGTGTGGCGATCATGTGTACTTGCTGAACACTGCAACGCATGCGCCCCGCGGCAGGCCCCTTGGACGTGCTCATCAACAACGCCGGCGTCATGGCGGTGCCCACGCGCGAGCTCACGGAGGATGGCTTCGAACGGCAGATCGGCGTCAACCACCTGGGCCACTTCCTGCTCACGGGGTGAGCCACCAACACTTGATTTTGTACTTGAACTTGTATTTTTGATTGGAGGTTTGATTGCAGCGGACAGCAGGCGATGCGGCTGATGCGGGGGGGAGGGGTGTGGGGGGGGGGGTACTGCACACTGTATGTCGTTCGTCGTCGCATATGCATGATAGATCGGCGTCAACCATCTGGGCCACTTCCTGCTGGCGGGGTGAGTGAAAAAAAGTTCTACGCTTAGTAAGAGTCCAAGCACAGGTGTGACGCGCCTGTTGTCAAACAGCAGATCAGTGTCAAACACCTAGGGCACTGCGTACCGACGGGGTGAGCGATCGATTGGGGCCGCATCCTGTTCAGAGGGCGAGTGATGCAACGTCAAGTCACCGTGAACCACTTTCCGCTGACGAGAGGTGAGCCACAACCGCTTCCGTCAATCCTCAAAAGATCAATGTGTGTTGCTCCTCGTGCGGGCGTGAACGGAAGCAGGGGGCCACCTCGCGCTTGAGAAGTTGAAGTTGTCACGCACGTATGAACTGGCAGCGCGGCATCCGACGTCACGGTCAACGCGATACATGGCAGCAGACCGCTGATAAATGCTGCGCCTTTGCGATGTCCTCTCGCATCTGCAACTGCCAAAAGCCCCATGACGCTGCTCGCTCAAAAGTTTGTGCGACCCGTCGGATGCCGGCCGTTCCGGTTCAAGCCATTCCCATCGGAACTGGAGCAAATGTTACCTCTCTGCACTATAACTTACCTTCTCAAGTCCAGGGTACTGCCGTCCGTGCATTGCACGCCGACGCAGAACCGGCGACTGGCATCAGGCAGCCGCGCATTCACCTGCTTGCTCATGCTCGACCATCAACGTCACACTCCTTGGGTTGCCCACCATTCTACTGATATGAGGCACAGCTCAAGAGATGAATGCAGGGGGCAGAGATACAGTGTACGCATCCGCACCAGCGTAGGGTGAATATCGCGCATAGAAGCATATATCCTGTCATGTGTTGCACGACATCTCTGCGACTCAATCACAAGAGGCGGCGCCAGCCCTGCTATGAGCACTGCTGCGCTGCGTGCTGCCGATCCCGCCATTCCGGACAGTCCGCCTGACAGTCTGCGTTTTGACAGCGTTGCTGGAGGAAGCCCACTAACGCTCACTCACTCCCACGGCCATGATGATGCGCGTCGGAGGTATGGTGTGGCAGTCTTGGGTTTAAGGTGTCACGAATTGCACCCATGTTTTAAACGATCATGGAATCTTGGTGGTGAGGTGGTCAGGACGCATTGCAGACTTCTTTGGGCTATTCGCCGACTGCTGAGCACCGCCTTGCACACGACGTACTGAAATCGTTGACATGATGGTGTTTGTGCGTCCCCTGCCGCTCATGCCAGGCTGCTCTTCGACAAGCTGAAGCGGTCGCCGGACGGCCGGGTGGTTTCGGTGAGCGCTGCTGTTGCAACTTGAAGCACATATCATTGCCTGAAGAGTGCTCTCCTGTAGCTTTGCAGCCTGAGAAGCGCTTCGAACATCACAGTGAAACCGTTGGACAGATGCCAACGGCAGTGCTCTGGTGCGATCATGGATACCGGATGCCCTGAAAGCATTACGGGAAATGGGTGGCCTCTTCAGTTCAGCACTACCAGGTCGCATTCTCCATGTAGTAAGTAGCATTGTTTGACAAGTGCCTGCTGTTGTGTGATATCTGTGCCCTGTGTGCAAGAGTAACGGCTGCCTTATGTATTCATGTGCATACAAAGTTTACAGTGTGCATGTATGCATAAGCAGATGTATGTGAAGAATGGCGGTTTTAAATCAATCACGGGTCCGTATAACGGTACTTGACAGGCACCTCAGTGATCCGACACCTGTACTGCACACAAACAATCATCTGAATTCAAGCGCATGCCGATACAGGGATGTCTGCCAAACTCCATTTCCGCTCCTGCACTGACCACTGTACTGCCGCTCTTCCCGTGAACTCTGTACGCTGAACTCTGCGCATGGTCAGGTCAGCTCCGAGGCGCACAAGATCCCGCCGGGGCAGCTCAACCCCGATGGCGACTTGAACTTTGAGAAGACGCCGTATTCCGCATGGCCGGCCTATTCTCAGAGCAAGCTTGCCAACATCCTGTTTATCAGGCACGGTACAGTCCCATCCGCTGTGTTGCGTGCGCGTAGGCATCGCGCGGCGCGAGGCCTTGCGTCGAAAGGTTGTTCCAGGAACTGCTTTTGAGGCTCTGTATGTGATGTGCCGGGGGTTAGGGTTAGGGTTAGGGTTAGGGTTAGGGTTAGCACACGCGTGCTTGCAGCTGAGCAAGGCGACTCACGCCCTGTCATACTCACATGCGGAGACCCGGCCTGGTCTGATGCAGAGTACTTTAGCTTGTTGATTGGCGGATGCCATCCCCATGTGTGTGCATGTCACAATGTGACGTCCCTTGAAACAATCTCCTCATGCGTAGAAACTCCCCATGACAACAACTCTCTCCAGTGTGCTCGCAAGTCAGTCGGTGCCCTGTCAATATCAGGCGCAGTGCTGGGGCGGAGAGGGGCGCCGGCAGCGGCATCGATGCCCTGGTTGCGCGGCCAATGTTGAGCGCTGCTGCCAGTCAGTGTCGTAGTCTTGTCAACGCGCGAGACTGTTTGAGCGCTGCCCCCACCCAGCTTACACCGACCAGAGAGTTGCACTTTGTCGCATCCTCCATCGTTCAATCGTCATCAAACCTGCTCAAGAATCGTAATATTCTTGTACAGTATCAAGTTCGAAAGGGAAAGTACACACTTTTTTAAGTGCTTTACTGAATATTGAGACCAAATTGTGTGTGTGCTGCAATGCAGGGAGCTAGACCGCCGCGTGAGGGAAGCGGCCGGCGGCGGCAGGCCGGCTGTAACCGCCATGGTCGTGCACCCGGGCGCCTGCCGCACGGACCTCGGGCGCTACCTGTTTGATGCCAACAGCATCAATCCCGCCGCCGCGCTGGTGGCGTCGCCCATTCTGGCGTTGCTGGTGGCGACGACCAAGAGCGCCAATCAGGTGCGGTGTGGAGTGCTCTTATTTGATATGTACTGCTGTTTACGTCAAGATGCCTGAATTGGCACAAGCCGAAGTAGCAGCAGTATCAACCCCGCCGCCGCGCTGGTGGCGTCGCCCGTTCTGGCATTGCTGGTGGCGATGACCAAGAGCGCCAACCAGGTGCGGCGCAGAGTGCTCTTATGATATGTACTTCTGTTTGCGTCAAAATGCCTGAATCGACACGGGTTGAAGTAGCATCAGTACCAACCCTGCCGCCGCGCTGGTGGCGTCGCCCATTCTAGCATTGCTGGTGGCGATGACCAAGAGCGCTAATCAGGTGCGGCGCCGAATGCTCGTACTTCGAAGTATATAACTTGTTTCCTGCATATTTCGAAGTACTTCACATACATCCAATATGTTGCTTGTATACGTCAAAGTGCCTGAACTGACATAGGTTGCAGTAGCATCAGTAATCAGAAGCTGGCAGCTGCCTTGGGGGCGGTGCCTATCCTGGCGTTACTGGTGGCCACAACGAGGAGCACCAACCAGGTGCAGAGCTGCCTGCTCTCACGGCACCTTTTTTTTGGACACGCACGCGGCGAAAAAGTTCATAAATGGAGCCAGCATTAGAATGAACGTTGCATTTTTGAAAACAAACGCAACACTCAAATGCAGCTTCGTCGCGCGCTGCTGCAAGGCACCCAAACTGCGGTGCACTGCACCACGAGTCCCGCGCTCGGCAGCGGCGGGGGCGGCGGCACGTACTTCCTTGACACGCACGCAGCGCGCCCCGCTGCACCGGGAAACACCCTCTCTCTCCTGAATAAACTTTGCATTAGAATTTTGCATTGGATAAAAAAACATCAATTCAAGACTCGAACGCCGCCGCTGCAGGGCGCGCAAACTGCGGTGTACTGCGCCACAGCCCCGCCCTCGGCAGCGGCGCGGGCGGCACGCACTCCCTTGACACGCACACAGCGCGCCCCGCTGCACCGGGAAACACCCTCTTTCTCCTGCAAGTTTGCATTAGAATTTTGCATTGGATAAAAAAACATCAATTCAGGACCCGAACGCCGCTCCGTCGCGCGCCGCTGCAGGGCGCCCAAACGGCGGTGCACTGCGCCACAAGCCCTGCCCTCGGCAACGGCGCCGGCGGCGGCATGTATTTCCTGGACACGCACACGGCCTGTGTCTGAACGAGGAAAACACCGTCTTTTCCCTGAATAAACGTTGCAGTAGAATTCTGCATTGGGTTTATAACAAAAACTTTTCAAGACGCAAACGCCGTTCCGTTGCGCGCCGCTGCAGGGCGCGCAAACTGCGCCACGAGCCCCGCCCTCGGCAGCGGCGCGGGCGGCGGCACGTACTTTTTGGACATTCACGCGGCGAGAAATTTCATGAAATTAAGCCAGCATTGGAATGAACGTTGCATTTCAAAAAACAACGCACACTCAAATGCAGCTGCGTCGCGCGCCGCTGCAGGGCGCGCAAACTGCGGTGCACTGCGCCACAAGCCCCGCGCTCGGCAGCGGCGCCGGCGGCGGCACGTACTTTTTGGACACACACGCGGCGCGCCCCGCCGCGCCAGCGCTCGACGCCGCCGCGGCGCGCGCGCTGTGGTCCGAGAGCGAGAGGCTCGTGGGGCTGCAGTTCCGAGTGTAGACAGGGGGGGACAGGGGGGGCGGCGGTGTGGTGGCATGCCGCAGCGGTTGATGCGGCGCGTTGACCGCGAGCCTCTGAGGACTCAAGAGTCTGTTCAGAGCACTCAAAAAGGGGGGGGGGGGAAGAGGGGGGGGGTACAGGGTACCTGCAAGGGTTCGCTACGAGGTGGTGATACCAGTAGATGGCGCTGCATGCGCGCAGCGCGCTGCGTTGCTGCTGCTGCTGCTGCTGCTGCGCAGCGGACTCCACCCGTCGCGAGGCTCTTCCGCTGCGCCTCACGGCACGGGCGGACTTGCGGATTACAGTGCAGTTGACAACACAGCGATGACAACGGATTTGAAACACATGCCTTCGCACAACACATTACGTCAGCAAAGTCACTATCACACAGTAAAATGACGGACTCTCGAGGCGACCCGCATTGTTCCCACGCTGCGCAGGTTGTGTTGAAGAGCTGAGTTGCATTGTAACAACACGGCTTCACGAGATGTGCCGTTCATTCTTTTCTCATGCGCCGCTTTGTCATCATACTTGTGCAGCTGAAGCATGGCGTGTGGGTTGAATGAGGGTTTTCCCTAACCCTGTAACCCTAACCTTCGTCCAACCCGAACTGTAAGTGGTAGTCTAAACCCTAACCCGTTAACCCTAACCCTAGCCTGAAACCGAACCGGAAGTATGCTGGCGCTCGCCAATAGCATGTCCTTCTCTCCACTAAAGTGCGTCAGACCCAAACAAAGCCGTAACATGCGTTCAATTCGTTCATGATTGGCAAGACGCACATTTTGTAGACTACTCTCGCTTTCGTTGGTACCCTCCCGTTGGTGGGTTACTCACACAGTTAGTGGTTTATTTGCCTACGTGGTGCTGAGTTTGTGGTTTATTTGCCAACATGGTGCTGAAAGTGGGTACAAACTGGGGCTGCTTTCTACAGGAGGTTTATTGCATGCATAAAATCTCCAAGTCCAAGTTCAGTACATAGCCCATTTCATCACATCATGACGAATGCAAAACGCACATCACAGGTGAGCTGCAGTTGCATGCATCTTTTGTAGAGAGTCGGACTGAATTGCATATAGCAAGCAAGCTGCGCCATGGATTGCTTCAAAGCTCAGCATCGGCAGCCTGCTGGTCCATGGTTTGTACTTTTTATTGATTCTCGCTCAGGGCGCGCAACAGCCCAGATGAATGGCATCTAACTTGAAGCTTGCTGTACGGGATCTACATGTCGTGTGACAGTCTGAAAGTGTCTCATGGTTTGTACTTGCGTGAGAGCTCCAGCCTTCGTGATGTGCTTTGGGTGTTGGATGCTTTACCAGCAGAGCAGGCCGTTCAGAATTCGTGACATGTGCGTACACGGTTGCGTGTATCAGCGAGACATGATCATGTCAATGATACTAAAACACAAACGTGCATCATACTCTAGCAAGAGCCAATGTGAAGCATATCCAACATTGGGGCTGTTTCACGCCTTCATGGAAAATCAGCCGAGTACATCAAGTCGCTTTGGAAAGGCGTGCCTGCATTTCCAAAGATGTCACGCCATGCATTGCATCATGAAATGGCGGTTTGGTGTGCGGCCGGCACTGACGAAGGTGTTGTACATGCATCTTCATGGTCATGTCATCTCTACAAACAGCACAGCCACACACGAGCATCAAACTCACAGGAATGCACAAAACACTTGAATGCATGCACTCCGAAAGATGGTTTGCGTGAATGACATGTACTCCTCATGAATTCTCGAGCCAAACCAGAGCAGCCCACCCAGCGTGTCCCAACAGAACAGCACGTATGCTGCTGCTGCGGGATACTGAGCGATACCTCGCAATTGCCTACAGCGCTGTCAGATGAGCACTGCTTGCGGCACCCTGAACGCAGCCTTTGCGTAAGCTGCATGCGCTGCACTGCGGCGAGGCGACGATAAGAGGACTTGTCGCATTGGTGACTCGCAGTCGATCTGCGGCATGCGCAGCGCTGTCTGCCGTCCATGCACTTGAGCTGGACCTTGCGTTACTTCAGGTTGACCTTGCACGCACAATCAGCAGCAGGGAAGGCTGACCCGCCAGCTCTGACGGCGGCTGGCCTGTCGCGTGTTCCAGCGTGTGCAACGCCAGCGCCGTCTCCACCATGCAGGTGGTCTGTATATGGTCTAAACCGTGTCGTCATGTATGCGCGATGACCTTGCTCAGCGCGTGCGTGGCCTTCGCTCCCAAGTTATTATGCAGTGTGTTGTGTATGGTCTACAATGCGTCTTCGTGTGTGCACAGGCGACAGCCGCGCCGGCGCGCTACGCTGCAGCGCGCCCGCAACCTTCACTTCGAAAATCAGCGATAGCGCCCCCGCCCCCTGAGCAGACGGCGCCGGCACCGCAATAACACAGCAGCAATGCTGAGCCCGTATCCCATACGCGCTGCCTCTCGTAAGGTGCGGAAGCGCAACAGCGCTCAGTCCTCCGGCGCGATCGAGACCTTGCCCCGCACAGCAGCAGCGCGCAGCTTACACCCCCGCACGCGCTCCCTCTCACAAAATGGCAACTAGGTATGCAGCAGTGCTCAGGCTCAGTCCTCTGGCGCGACGGCTATCGCGACCTTGCCGCGCACGCGCCGTCCGCGCAGGTCCGCGAACGCCTGCGCGACGCCGTCCGCCGAGAGCGGGTGCACGCTCGCGACAGCAGGCTTGAGGCGCCCCGCGTCGGCCCACTCGGCGAGCTGGCGCAGCTCCTGCGCGCTGTCGGGGAACCTGGGCGCAACACGCGCACGCACACAAACGGCGGCGAAAAGGGTTGAGGGCTGACACCTGGGGCTCGGGATGACGCCTAGGGGGGTGGGCTCGGCGGTGGCATCAAGGCCAGCAAGTGCAACAGGCGCAGAGACCGGTGGCCAGGTGCGCTGCTGGCCAAGCAGCAACTTCAACTTGAGCTTCAGCTGCCGCAGCTCCTGGGCGCTTCTGAGAAACCGGCGACACGGACGCGTGCGCGGGCGACGGCAGGAAGGGTTGAGCGCTGACACGCAGAGCTTACGGGGCTTAGGGGGTGGGAGTAGGCATGGGCAGTGGCACTAAGGCGAGCGAGCATGCAGAAGACTGGCGACGACGGGCGTCGAGGCACGCCTGCCATGCGGTACGTCACCTTCGGTGTTGAGGGAAGAGTCACTCCCTGGAGTTCAACTTGGTTCACGCTGCAACTGCGTACACTGGCAGCGAAGCAAACAGGCCATGAGCAAGACATGGGGACGCGGAACTGCATTGCATCATGCCTGATTACTGGTGCCGACCTGAGTAGGCACATGATGATGGTTGTAGGCCGAGCATTGCAGCTGCAGTGTTTGACAACCGCAAAGGGGCCACACCACTCACAACAGGGCAGCAAGCAGGCTCTGCGCTTGAAGAGCCGTCGACGAAGCGCGCGGCTCTACGTCGTAAAAGTTGAGTGTCGAGCGTCGCTGCTGCTGCTGCATATTCAAAGAGAAAGTATGCGTGCACGTCACCGAAGCGCATCTGCGCGAGGAGCGAAGCGCACTTCGCACGACGGACATTGCGTGCACAGACGGACCGGGCCGTCCAGCCTACGAGTCAAGCATGAACTGAAGACATAACATACTGCGCTGCAGCGCTCACCGAACCCAGAACAGCTCGCGCCCCTCCCGAAACAAATTCACGCCGAGCGCGCGCTTGCACCCCGCGGTCGCCCAATCCACCACGCCACCGCCCAACCTCAAAAAGTCGCCGCGCAACAACTCCGGCTCGCCGCGGATCCTGGCCTCGTAGCCGAACGCGGCGTCGCGCGCGTCGCCGCTGCTGACGCAGTCGAGGGCGACGTCGAAGGCGCCGTGCTGCGCTGAGCGCTGCCGCAGCGTGGCGAGGAAGTTGGCGTCGTGGTAGTCGACGGCGTCGGCGGCGCCGAGGGCGCGCACGAAGTCCGCGTTGCGCGCGCTGCAGACGGCGGTGACGCGCCCGCCGAGTGCCGCCGCCACCTGAGCGATGTCGCAGCGGCGGCGTGTCAAGGGTTGAAGTTATCGCACTCCTTCTTTGGCATTAGTAGTACTGGATGATAAACTGCGCCGATAAGGTCGTTGTGGTAGGCGACGGCGTCGGCGGCGCCGAGGGCATGCACGAAGCCCGCGTTGCGCGCGCTGCAGACGGCGGTGACTCGCCCGCCGAGCGCCGCCGCGACCTGCGCGGTGTCACGACAATGACGACACCATCGATTGGGACTGAGTGCGCGTTGCTGCGAACGGATGATTTGACGACCAGGCGGGTGCTGAGCGTTGCTGCTATCTGAGCGGTGTGCCACGACAGCAGATCGCAGTGTGATGCTTGGAATGAACAGTGGGCCAGTACTGCGCAGCACGGTGACGGCGTGGCTGCTGCGCGCCGCCGCCGCCTGAGCGGTGCCACAGCGGCGGCGTGGAGGGTTGAAGTTACTGCACTCTCTGGTACTAGTAGTACTGTATGATACAGTGCGTCGACAAAGGGACAACTGAGCGTTGCTGCCGCTCAGCGATGCCACAACAGCAAAACAAAGAGTTGTACTCACTGCATACAGTCACGGTTACTCTGTAGGACCATTTGGTGCAACGACATATTGCTACTTACACAGCAAGCATGCCTCACCTGAACAGCTACGTGGCCTGTGCCGCCACTGGCCCCAATGATCAGCACGTTGGAGCCCGGCTTCACCCTGCCCGACAAGCTCTGTATGCTGGTCAGCCCGCTCAGAGGCAGCACCGCCGCTTCAGTGAATGTCAAAGCCTTGGGCTTGAGAGCTATCTGCGACACCGGGGCCACTACATACTCAGCGAAGGAGCCCTTGAAAGGCGGGACGGTGCCAAAGACGTGGTCTCCAGCGTTACATTGGGAGTCGCCAGCCTGCACTACCGTCCCTGCGAAGTCAAACCCAGGCGTACAATCACGAACAAACCATTCCGTGAGGCGTTTGCAAGGCTCCCAGGCTGGAAGCTTGTCGCCTATGACGTTCTTGGCATCTACCGGATTGACCCCAGCGCATACTACTTTGACTAGCACGGATCCGGGGACCAGGGACGGCTTCGGCAGCGTCACGACAGTAGGCACGCCCCAGTTGTACTTGGCGGCTTGCATCCGATTCGCTCAAGATTCCTTCCCAGCCAAAGTTGCACACTTCATGCGCTGATAGAGGACGCAGCGGCAATGTGAATCAAGACAAGTCGCACAACGCCGCGTGGCGGTCTACGCGTCTCGTTTCCGCTGTAGCAAGTGCGTTTTCGCAGGCAACCTTGAAAGTTCAAGTTCAAAAAGCTTTTTCCCGGAGAAAGTAAATTCAATCAGAGAGGGCAGGGCAGGGCCTGGGGGGGGGCAGGCAAGGCACTGAATGCCGTTTCTGGCTAAGCACCTCCTTCCCGGAAGTTCAGTATGCAGTATGTAGGGTGACTTTCTTCCTGAAAATGGCATGAGGATACCATGGCTAAGTCTTGATAAACCAATAGAACGCCCGCTAAGCAAATTTGTTTGATGTATGCTATTGCAGTCAAACGGCAGACTAGTTTGCACAGAGCGTACCACATTCGTATGTGAGGTGTGCCATGCAATTGCAAGGTATCTTCTGCTGACACGCACAGCATCACATGTAGAACATCAACGCTTGCGCGACCGTTGCTCACATCTGTACAGGTTTTATTTACACCGGAGCACCATCGAAGTGTAGTCGGCCTTCCCCAGCCCTTCATGACCACTTTGCATGCTCCCACGGCTCATCCAGACAAACAACACGTGAAATGCCAGCACCGCAAATAATCACGCCTCTCCTCTACTTGCGCCCCCCACTTTTCTCTCCTCGGCCTTGCGTCGTAGCAGCTCCAGGCGCCCCTGCTTGGCCCCCTTCCTGACCCCCTCGCGTTCGCGCGCGGCCTCCCCTTGCGCGCGCAGAGCCTCAATGTAGTCCTGCAATGAGCGTCACGGTGATGCGTGTACAGAGAATTGAATTGAGCTCATCTTTGCAACGCAATCGCAGCTTTTGAGGCTAAAAGCGTGGATGTCATTGTTGAGGTTGTTAAATGAGCAATGCTGCAACTACCTTCAGTAACGCTACTGCCAACATCAGAAATGGGCGCACAAGCACGGGCTCATCGTGACCCTTACCTGGTGGGCACGCAAGCGCAGAATCACTGATGCTACACACGGGCAGAGTGAGTGTGGTTGAACGGGCACAAGTCAGAAGCGACCCAACATCAAACAATGATCAGATGAGCAATGCTGCATCTACTTTCAGTGACGCTACTGCTAACACCAGAAATGGGCGCACAAGCACAGGCTGACCATTACCCTTACTTAGTGGGCATGCAGGCGCAGCATTCACTGATGCGACTGAATGCGGTCGTACGGGCACAAGTCAGAAGCGAACCAATGCACTGTCGACAGCGGTCAGTGCTTGCACAGAGAGTATGTTCGCTGTGCAGGCGGTTGTTTCAAGCCTGAGAGGTGCTGCATACAGACTTCAACTCACCAGTTGAACTCGACAGCTGAACCTAACAGTTGAACTAAAAAAAACTGCACCAGTGCTCATGAACACAAGCGCATGATCCATACACCCAGCACTGGGAGAGCGATGGCCTGTTGCATGCCCAAAGCGGAAGTATGGAGGAGTGTGCAACTTGAAGTTTCACTGAGTAGTGGTAGATATAATGCCACTCACTTTGTCGTCCTGCGCGAGCCTGTTCTCCCACCGGTCGCGCAGCCGAAACGAGGTCGTGCCGGCCTCTGCAGCGAAACCGACAACAGACATTGGAAGTCACGGGGGACAGTCAGGCTCTGTGGATACGAATAGAAAAGTGTGGCGTTTGTCAGCTTGGGCACGTTTCTTGACGGCATTGCAGTGTGCGCATGCGTTAGTTTGAAACATCACACTACTTCAACATCTCAAAACTTCAACATTGAGGCTGATGTGCATGCAGGCAGGCAAGCGCGCCCGCCGCGCCTGCGTCACTCGCCGCTTCCTCCTACAGCGCCACGCTATCACACATGATGATTCAATGCCTGCAGTTCATCTGCTGAGGAGCAGTGAAGTTGCATACTTCATGAAGTACATAAATACATGCATAGGTACCTGTCGCGCCCGCGCTATTCGCCCCTTCCTCCTCCAGCAGCGTTGCAATGTCCGACTTAATGATTCAATGCCCGCAGTGCACCTGCTGATGAGGGGTACAGTCGCATCCGTTGATTCACACGAATTCTGTGCCAACATGCGTCGAGCTGAAGCTGCAAACATGACTACATACATACCTGCAGCACCTGCGCTATTCGCCCCTTCCTCCTCCAGCAGCGCCGCAATGTGGCGCCGTGCCGCCAGCGTCCCCTCCCCCCCATAGTCCCCCTCTCCGCCCCCCCCACCCCCCCCGCCCCCCCCTGTGCCCCCCGCGCCTGGACCCCAGGCCCACTGGCCGCTGCCATGTCGAGCGTTGTCACGATCGGGCGCGGATGTCGCGTCGGGCCTGTTCTCTGCGGTAGGGGGCTGCCAGGGGGCGGGGGGCGGGCGGTGGCGTAGCGTGCGCTTGTATTCCTGCGCGACGGCAGGGTAGATAGGTAGCTGCGTCAGGAATGATGCGCAGCACTGTTGTACGGGCAAAGGCACGGAGCGTACATACTTCTCATTACCGCGGCCAACTGTGCGCCGCAGCGCCTGTGTACACTGGCACCAGCGAGTGCCTCGTGCAGCACTGGCCCACCAACTCCTGCGCGCATCGCATCGGTCAGGCGATGCACCGCAGACGGCGCACACAATGCAGCAGCGCGCATTAAACACAGCGGTGATCTCTGGACAAGGATGCGACGGCGCGACTGCGGCGCTGACGCGCGAGAGCAGTGACGGGGCCCAGAGTATGCCGAGAACAAGATCTGATGATCGTGGCATGCACGGCCACCCATGTTGGGTTTAGGTTGAGGATCGGGTGCACCGCGCAAAAGAAGATTTGATGTCGCGGCATCGACGGCCATGTTGAAGTTAGGGTTAGGTTTGGGTGCATACCGCGCAGGGTGGTCAAGTGGGCCGTGAACCGCGTGCGTTGATGGAGCCATGGCCAACAAGCAGCGTCAGGAATGACGCGCAGCACTGCTCAGTGGGCGACGGCGCGAGGTGCACATACCCGAAAAAGGGTATTCGATGCATAGAGCGGGAGTTGGGGCAGGGGAGCGTGGATTTGCTCTCATAGCCAGCCTGAGGTCGCTCAGTACTCTGGAAGTCGTGCGCTGCGGACCTGTGCATCTGCACAAGCGTTTGGCATATGGCCAAGCGTGCGCACTTGCTGAGCCTCGTGGCAACGGGGGTCAGTCTTGCATCGAGTTCACGCACAGCGCTACACGAACTAATAGCTGAAGTACAGCGTGCGCTGCCGTGCTGAGCGATGTCATTGCTTTTCCGCTCGACTGCGCTACCCGTGCCCCTGACGGCCAGCGCCTTACCGTTCCGACACGTCACGGCAGCACAACGGCGGCGAGTGTGACTGTCCTGCCAACTGCTCACCTTGTACTGGCTGCTCGACTTCTTCACGACGCGCGTGCGGCCGAATTCATCAAGGATTTCTGCCTCATCACTGCCGTAGCCGTTGTCACCGTTCTGCGCCTCCAGTCTGTGGCGTGGCGGCGTTGCAGCAAGGACAGAGGCGGTCAGCACGGCACGCTGCAGCAGAAGAAATGGCGATGGCCTTGCTGCTTGAAGGCGAGCAATATGTGCACCAGTGCGCGTCACAGCCTGCTCCCGGCACATGTGGCGTG
This sequence comes from Tribonema minus, assembly GCA_017506865.1. NCBI lineage: Eukaryota > Xanthophyceae > Tribonematales > Tribonemataceae > Tribonema > Tribonema minus. The sequence continues at coordinate 402,409 of JAFCMP010000042.1, forward strand.
ATGGCTAAATCTGACCCCGACACATACCAGTTCACAGCCATATTGTGAAAGGCTGAGGTTCGGGAGCTGAGCAGCGCCAGTTACCTATAATAAATATATACACAGTTCATGACAGCCGAGCGCTGCCTCGTGGTCAACTGAGCACTGCAGAGTGGAGCTGAGCGCTGCCGACTGTCAGGCGTTGAGCGCTGCCGCAATGTGTTCCAGCTGAGCGCTGCCTCACATTTCTGGCTGAGCGATGTCCCTTGTCAGGCGCTGAACGCTGCCGCACCGAGTGCTGCAGAGTGCGCTGAACGCTTGCCGCGCTGTCATCTGGCTGAGCACTGCCTCTGAGGTGTCATGTCTACGTACGTCTAGCTGAGCGCGGCGGGCTGCCTGAGATGCGCGACTCAAGCACACACAAGTTTCTGAGCGCTGCTAACGACCAAAGAGCTGAGAGCTGTCGACCAAAAAGCTGGAGCGCTGCTGACATTGATCAGACAGCTGGGAACTTGGCATAAACACAAGACTTGATGTCAGCACATCCAAATTCATCTCTCTTGCCAACAGAACGCTGTTGACATTGATTAGACAGCTGAGCAGACCAGGAACTTGGCATATACACAAGACTCGATTTCCTCATATTCAAATACTTTGAAGTACATGTCTCTCGCCGACGAGCAGTGAAACATCAGACGCCATGCTTACATCGGACCCTGCCGACCACGAAGCAGTCAGTGCTGTAACCGTCAGATTGGCCAAAGTCACCAAATCACTGACAAACTTCAAAGCAGACAAGACGAATCCTCAATTGTTTTTCATTCGAGCACCACACGTCACGCAAGAAGATGGTAGAACTAGAACTATCTAGTGTCCAGTCCACGAACACTCTATTAAAGAAGATTTGAAGTTCGAAAGCTTTCGTTCATGTTCTGATATGTGTGACAGAACCAATTGAACTTGAGGCAGCGGGAATCAGAAAAAAAGACGGACAAATTATATCGGAAGAAAAGCCGGATGATGCGGGAAAACGCCGGAAACTAGGCAAGGATGGAATTAGAAAGAGCCGGAAAAAGCCGGACACGAGTTAGCGGGGAAATCAGTTTGACCTTGCAATCTACTTGCACGTGTAGTTGGGCGGCGCTCGATCAGGCACTTGTGCAATACTTCATGCATTCGTCGCGAACTGGCCAAACGTGTATTTCACTCCTGACTCTCAAGCAACATACACCGCATAGAAGCCGCACTGACTACTGGCAACACGACATGAACACCGAGCACTCCTCAGCAACTCCGAGGCCTCATGCAGCGAATCGGATCACTCCAGCGATGACGACTCCCAGTTTTCCGTGCTAAGCGTTGACAGCCGATTGATCAGCCGAAGACCTAAACACTGTTGGCAACCAACGTAGCGCCCAGCAACGTAGCTGGGCACTGAGCTGAGCACTGTTACCACATGTGTGCGCCCAGGTGTCAGGTACCGAGATGCGTTGTATCGACAACACCCGGGCGCGAGGGCTGCGCGCAGTCCTCAGCAAACGAGCTGAGCGATGTCCGTTGCGCGCGAGAACTTCGAACTCCCCTCTTGAGCGCGCTTTCGACAAACCAAAGTGCTGCGCGCTGGCGATAACAATCATGGTTCGAGCTGAGCGCCGTCCACAGCAAAAGAACTGAGCGTTGTCGACCGCTGAAGAGTCGAGCGTTGCATCAGTTTTCAAGCAACTTCTGCGTCTTGCGCAATTACTCGACCTTTGAGCGCGCTTTTGCCAAACCAAAATGTTGCGCGCTGGCGGTAACAACCAAGGTTCAAACTGAGCATCGTTGACCAGCCCAGCAAGAGCTGAGCGCTGTCAGCAAAGCAAGAGTTGAGCGCTGCTCACCTTTCAAGCTCCTCCTGCGTCTTGCGCGAGAACTCCACCAGCAGGCCGGACCCCTGCAAGCGGCAGCGCACAGCAACAGCAGCGGCAAGTCCTCAGGTACCCACACAGGCAAGTCATCAAGCAGTGAGTACTTCCGAACAATCAGCATAATTCATACATTTGAATGTGTGTATACGTTTCATCACAGGATGTGATGAATGCTGTGAATGCAAATATTTAGGTATGCATGTACCCCCATATTTCAAGAATTACAACTGATTAGAGATAGATAGGGTACGGTAACCGTGGAGATATAGGTAGGACAACAAGCGTGTGCGCACGCACGCACACCTCCAGGGCCGCCACTTCGCCACGTGCGATCTTGTTGCAGAGCTAAGCCTTGGCATACACGTACTTCAACGGATGTACATGAATGTGTACATGTAGTGACAGCGTTGATGTGTATGAAAAGGAATTAAAAGATGGTAGAGCTCTTGGTGACAAGTGTATACTGCTTAGGTAGTCAGGCACAGACACGTGCTCCAAGTATATGTATACCTCCGGAGCTGCCACTTCGCCGCGCGCGATCTTGCCGTACAGCTGTGCCTTGGCGTACACGTCCTTCAACGAATGTACCAAGAATGTGTACACCCTGAGCCAGAATTGACAAAAAGTACATTGTGATAGCATGAATGAGTACTGCTTACGTAGGCAGGTACAAACAACTGTGTATGCATATGCATACCTCTGGAGCCGCCACTTCGCCGCGCGCGATCTTGCCGTAGAGCTGCGCCTTGGCAAACACGTTCTTTAACAAAAGTACAAGACTGTGGACACCCTGAGCGACAATTAATAAAAAGTACATTGTGATAGCATTCTAATGTGTACTGCTTAGGTAGGCAGGTACAAACACATACTTCAAGTATATTTATACCTCCGGGGCCGCCACTTCGCCACGCGCGATCTTGCTGTAGAGCTGCGCCTTGGCGTGCAGCGAGGTCACCGCCTTCCGTTCCCTGGCGCATACACAGTAGGGGGAGATGCCATATGGCAATGTCATTCAGGAGTGATCGGCAATGCGCATTGAGACACTTTCAAGGTGTTCATAAGGACACGTGTAGATTCTGTTTGCAAGCTGGGCATCTACCGTCTGGGCTTTTTCGCGCCCTCAGCGAGAATCAATACAAGGTACAGTAGGCCACGCAACGTTGCAGCAAGGCTTCGGCATGACATGAGGCGGTATGCTGACACTACGACATCAGATTCGGATTGCACACTCATGACATTGTGGGTGTTGCAGCATACCTCAACTTGAAGTAAACAGCTGCAGACCACTGCAGGATCGCAGCACGTTTCAGCATTGGGCCAACGTGCTAACCTTGTTGTGATACTTCGAAGTGTTCGAGCTTATTCAAAGGGCTTTCTACGTACACCCTGTTGATCTTGTAAGCTTCGCAATAGAGCTCTACGAGCTTTCGATTCGTTGTTCATGCACATCTTGTAAGCATCGCAATATGCACATGAGCATTCCCTGACGTGTAATGCAGACCATAAGCGCGCGCAGCAGCAGCGTCCTGACCGTGGAGATCGACCTCTGATGGACGCCCTCCATTGAGATATACTCCAAAATGAAGTTGAAGTACAAGATGACACGCCTTGTGGGAGTAACTCGGTTTACCCTCCGCCAATGTCAAGGAAAGCGATGACCATAAAGATCAACCCTGATGGACGCCTTTGCCGTACGAGATGACACGCCTCATGGCACAGCGGTCACATGCCGCCTGTACTCGAACCACACATGCCCCATTGCACCTGCTACTTCCGCTTATACGCTCATGGTGTAGGTGAGGTACTGTAAGCATGTAATGCATGCGCGCCATCCTGCCGCAGTGCGCAGAGCGACGTAAAAGCGGACAAAAAACACCGCATTTCCGCTCGCCTGCTTAGGACCCTTCATCCGATGCGTAATTTTCTTGCTCTACACAAGTTACTTCCTGCTTGAAGCACTCAAAAACAATCCGAACTTGAACTTCCGCAGTATCTATTGAGTGCACCAAACTTGAACTTCAGCAGTATGCCTTTCTTTCTCTGCTTGGAGTTGTAGAGTTAGGGCTAGGGTTAGGTTTGGAGTTAGGATTAAGGTCAGGGTTAGGGTTACACAATAGTACGCAATAACACTCCAAACTTGAACTTCGGCATCAAGTACCTTTCCTTCTCGGTCATCTGCTGGTAGTCCTTGGTCTCCTCGTCGCGCCTATCGCCGTCGTGCACGCTGCAATTCGCACCATAACTTTAAACTTGAACTTCAATAGCAGTTACCTTTCTTTCTCGGTCATCTGCTGGTAGTCCTTGGTCTCCAAAAATGCAAAACTTCAAATTGACCTTTAGCGGTGAGTACCTTTCTTTCTCGGTCATCTGCTGGTAGTCCTTGGTCTCCTCGTCGCGCCTGTCGCGGTCGCGTACGCCGCGTTTCGCACAACTTCAAACTTGAACTTCAATATCAGTTACCTTTCTTTCTCAGTCATCTGCTGGTAGTCCTTGGTCTCCTCGTCGCGCTTATCGCGGTCGCGCACGCCGCCGTTCTCTCAACTTCAAACACTTGAACTTCAGCAGCAATTACCTTTCTTTCTCGGTCATCTGCTGGTACTCCTTGGTCTCCTCGTCACGCTTATCGCGGTCGCGGACGCCGCGGTTCGCGCGCGTGAAAACGTCCTTCCTGCGCGCTCAGCAACGACGCGTTGCAGAGTCAGCGGCGTCGCACGCTCACAGGTCGACATGCGGCGACGTCAAGTAGGCGCAACCCAAACGTAGCGCTGTGTTTCGTCGGGAGACTCTCAGGGGAGTAACCTCAGGGCAACGCTGACCAGCAGCGACGCGCCGCAGTATCGTCAGCAGCGGCACGCACGGATTGGCAATCCATCCCTCGCGCCATAGAGAGCAGGTACAAACGGAATACGGCGCTGCCTGTCGGCAAGAAACTGACTAAGCAGCAACAGAGGCGCGCAGCGAGCACGAACTCTCGTGGCGGCATGCCGACAACGCGTCTTTGCCCTCGCTGGACAGGGCATTGTCCCCTGGGACCCCCCCGCGCGCATGAACACGTCCTGCCTGCGTACTCAGCAAGGTGCGCCGCAGTTGCGTCAGCATCGGCACACACGGATTGTCCATCCCGTGCGACATTAAGCTATTGCAAACCACATGCAGCGCTGTATATTTGCCAGGAAACTCTCAGGGGTGTAACCTTAGGGCTACGCGTGCCACAGAGTCAGCAGCGAAACGCACACGCGTGTCTATCTCTCACGACATCGAGATTGATACACACGCACGTTGTCCATTGCGTGCAACATCGAGCAGGCGCAATCCAAATATGCGCTGTGTTTTGCCAGGAGACTCTCAGGGGAGTACCCTTGGGGGAACCCTGACCCCCAAAACGCGCCGCAGAGTCAGCAGCATCACACGCACATCGTCCGTGCCGTGCGGCACCGAGCTGCTACAAACCAAATGTAGCGCTGTATTTTGCCAGGAATAAGCAATCAGTGACGGTGGCGCATAGCGAGCGCACACTGTGGCACGCTGCGGCGGCGGCATATCGATGTAGCGTCAGCAGCGGCACGCACACGCATGTCCATCTCTGACGACAAGGAGATGGATACACACGTAGATTGTCCATCCCGTGCGATGTCGAGCCAGCGCAAACCAAATGTGGCGCTGTGTTTTGCCAGGAGACTCTCAAGGGAGTAACCCTAGGGCAACCTTGAACCGCAAGACGCGCCGCAGAGTCAGCAGCGTCACACACACATCATCCGTGCCGTGCGGCATCGAGCTGCTACAAACCAAATGTAGCGCTGTACTCTGCCAGGAGACAAAGCAGCCAGTGACGGTGGCGCGCAGCGAGCACACACTGTGGCACTGTCACGGCGGCATGTCGATGTAGAGTCGGCTGCGACACGCACAAGCATGTCCATCTCTCACGACATGGACATGGATACACACGCACATTGTCGACACCGTGCGATGTCGAGCAGGCGCAAACGAAATGTAGCGCTGTGTTTTGCCAGGAGACTCTCGGGGCAGTAACCTCGGGGTCACCCTCCCTCACCTAACCTAACCTAACCTAGCCGTAGAGTCAGCAGCTACACACAATTGCATGTCCATCTCTCGCGTTATCGAGATGGACATACACGCACATTGTCCATCCCAGGCGACATCAACCGAAAGAAGCGCTGTGTTCTGCCAGGAGACTTTCAGGGTAACCTCAGGGTAACCCTCACCCTCACCTACCCTAACGTAGCCATAGAATCAGCAGCGACACGCATGTGCATATCCATCTCTCATGACATTTAGATGGATAGACGATACAGTATCTGACTTTTTTTATGCCATGACAGAACGTGAACCAGTAACGGCGGCGCGCAGCAAGCACATTCTCTGGCGGCAATAAGTTAACGACAGATCTTTCCCCGCACTCGAATGGATTTTGTCCTGCAAGCATTCTCCTTCATGCGCTCACGACGTTACGACGAATCGGGCCTCACGATGCATATCCTTGACAACAGGGCGCAACGGCTATAGCATTAGATGCAAGGACAGGGTCGAGTGACCGGGCCAGTGTGACAGCGAAGACTCTCCTAGGGTGAGAGCTAGATCACGTCGACATTGTATGAACAGGGTTGAATCTGACACGCAGACTGTGGGTAGGGCTGAGGTTTGGGTCCGCCGACCTAGGGCTAGGGCTAGGGCTAGGGTTAGGTTTACTCACCGTAGGCGCATCTCGCCCTCCGCGAGCACGCCCGCCGCGCGCTTGCCGCGCATCGCCCTGCAGAGCGCACCCAGTATTCGAGCAGGGCCACTCGCGCGTCAATTGTGGTTTGCAGCTGGGGTAAGAGGTAACGGCATCATTAGCGCCAGGCTCTCAGCAGGGGCACTTGTGCGTCAATCGTGGCTTGGAGCTGGTATAAGAGGATAGGGCATATTTAGCGGCAGCCTCTCCATTCGCGCTGATGCGTCGCATATGTTCACGCCCCATTTGGCCGAAAGCACAAGGCGCTGCCTGCGCGCACACGGGCGCCAGTGTGATGAGCGCCCGCTTGCTAAGCGTGGACACCCGTTCGTAGCCGATCGACAGACCGTTCGGGTTGAGGTTCCGTGCCGAAGCATTCGCGTTGAGGTTTGAAGTTGGGTTTTGGCGCCGAGAAGCGGGCGCGCATGTTAGCAAATACGCAGCTGAAATCAAAGCCAAGCGGCGCATCAACTAATTACCAGGCTCGGGTTGAGACATGCTGCGTGTCAGGAGGAGGCGGACAGCCAGCGCTGCGCTGTGGGGTGCAGGAGGCCAGGGGCGCGCAATGACCCCCAAGGTTCCAAGTGCACCAGCGCAGCGCACTTCAATGACAATGCAACAATGATGCTGCCAAGAGGGGTATGAGCGCTGGCCAATCTATAACGTGCTCCCACGCTCAAATGCACGCGCGCGCTCCTCACACACTGTGGAATTCACAGAGTACTTCCCTCATGTGTGCAACTGTGATCATGATGTACGTGTGGGTGCTCACATCTCCCTCCACAGGCGGTTCAGTACGCTCAAGAGGGATGGCGGACCAGGTAGGAGCCATGTTGCAAGGCGACAATCGTCATTGCTCGTGTGAAATCCAACAGCAGTAACACTTGAAACTAAGCCGCATCCTAAGTGGCTGCGCGCAGGTTAAACTTCACTCTTGACGAAAATTTTTCATCGCAAGACCGTGGCGAACGGCAAGCATCATGTCCCAACTTCAACTTGCTGCGCCGACAAGCAAAAAGCTGCTCTTGTTGACAATCTTTCAGGGGTTATCACGACTCCACACCCGGAGTCATCGCCCGACTCCGCTCCGACTCCGTTGCGGCCGGAGCAGATTCGGAGTCATTTGGGCCATCACTTTGCTCCTCGAAGTCGGAGTCGGAGTTGTAAGCACACGAGTCACAGCTCCGCGGAGCGGAGTCGGAGTCGTACAGATATTGTAGATTCTTGGTAACCCCTGCAATCTTTCATCACCGTGGTGCGCGGCAAGCACCTCATGAGTGATGATAATCGTCACCAGAATCTGTACATACATACACGGTGCGCGGCAAGCACCCCATGAGTGATGATAATCGTCGCCAGAATCTGTACATACATACATACACACATACCTGAGGTTGCCGTCGCCCGCCTCGCCGCTGTCGCCGCCTTTGCCCATCTTCAACTGAGCAGCATTCGAGGCACACAGGGAGCGGCGGCACGGGCGCACCGTCAGTTGCTGTGACAGGCCAACAGCGTCGTTGGGTAGGCCACACGATGTGCAGCCCAATGAACACATGAGAGACAGTGCTCCTTTCGCATGTCTGAGAAAGCATGTGGATCGCGGGTCTTCCCCCTAGCCTCAACCCTATGCCCTAGTACTAACCCCAATCCAGACCCTGCTTGGGTTACAGCGGAATGGTGCAGGGTGCCCCCGTTTGACACACAGCGCACGCGGAGCGCTGCCACGCGGTGCACAGCGCTCAGGCACTTTGTGCAGCATTGCTCCGCCACCACCACAACGCGTGCCATCGCTCAGGCGGCGTGTGCAACAGCGCTCCACCAGCGCCGACGCAGTGCACTGCCGATGTGAACCAAGGATATGTATGTATGGATGGCTGTGCAGCGGTGATTCATCGGCACCAGCGCCACGTCAGACGCATGCCTTTCATGGTGCCGCACTGTCGCAGTGGCGGGCGAGCACTGCCACTGAGCGCTGCCACGTGCACACTGGATTGACTGTCGCAGCAGCAGCGACAGCAGGTGCGCAGTGCACAGGCGGCAGTGCACAGCAATGGGCTCTGGGCGCGCGTGCTCGCGCCCTGTTGCTGTGCACAACGCTTAAGCGTCTACTACTCAGGCATAAATGCACAGGTCTATCCATTGGACCAAAGCACAAGTGCACGCATCCTACTCCTTCAAGTGCCGCATTTGGGCGGCAATCGGCCCACAAAGCGAGCCAGGGTAGACTGTGAAAGGTACAATGTGACGTGATGCCACGAGAAATGCAATTCAACAGAGCGCTGAACCCCCCCCCCCAAACAGCAGTCGCAAACGCCTGTGCTTGATCTAGATGTATGTATGCATGGATGGATGGATGAATGGATGTATACATGTATGTATGCATATGTACGTTTGCATGTATGCATGTTACGTCAGGTGTATGTATGTATGTTCACCTGCTCCTCCTGCTGAGCCACCAGGGCCTTCAGTCCCACCATGGACCGGCCATCGACCTGAGGGTGATGCGCGGCGAGTGATGGTGATGATCAGCACAAAAGAAAAAAACCACAATCTCGAACATACATTGGTTTTGTACTTCAACACCGCGTCGACTTCGTAACTTGCACTCACCCTGACCCTGATCCTGCAGTTAACGCAGCAGCAGTGAGAAGGCAGGATAGGGCCGCGGCGATGCACGAAACTGCACCACTTAACTCTGGGCCTGCACTAACTTCTGTGTAGCGTGCGAAGTGAGCAAACTACACGACTTCCTTCATTGCGCAAAAGCCCAACGGTGCTGTAGCAGCCGCAGCGAGGACGCCAACCACATACCAGATTCAGACATGGCAATGGATAAGACTGCTTCAACAAGAAAGCCCCAACGTGAATGCTCCAGCTTCTGGGTGGATTTCAGTGACTCCGATGGTGATCATGGTGAGTGCCGACAGGCGGTAGACACATGACAATGTATGAAAGGTGGCGATGTAGACAGAAGCGCTTTCGCGGACAGGAGTTGTGTGGCTGAGGCATGACGTTACATGTAGCTGGCGACCTTAAGTACATGGCTTTCGCGGACTAAACACTGTGTGGTTGAGCGTGACACACAGTGTGCGTGCCATGTTGTGTGTGAGATATGGGACTTACACGGACAGGAATTGTGTGGCTGAGGCATGACACAACATGCAGTTGGCGATCTAAACCACAGCACCTTCAAGGACTGAAAACATGAGGCGTGACTCACATATTCGCGTACTATGGCAGCATGCGCGTTGGGCGAAAGTAGAGTCCTGCAAACAAGCTGCTTGGACACTGTGGACATGGCTAGCCACAGTTAAGAAGAGCCTGGGTGCGTCGAGAAAAATTCGTACAGTATGCATGAAACTGTCCATGTGCTGATGTATGCCATGTTCTAAGAAGCAGCGACCAATGGCATCAACCTTCTACAACCACACCGACAGCCCACAACTCGATGACAGCAAAGGCTGCCAGCTAAACTGCAAACAAACAGCTACAAGTTCCTGACACAGTAACCCGCAAGTGTCAATAAAGACAGGCACTACATAGAAGAAAAAACTGCAAGGGCAGGTTGATTATGGTGCGAAAACAGAATTTGCGATGCTTTAACAGTGCAATTGCCGGGCATAAGCACGCTACAAAGCTTATGTGCAGCACTGCATAAGCAGTCACTCTGGTAGGCGGCAAGAGTCTCTAGGCCTGCTTGCTATATGAAAACTCAACTATTGAATGCGAGCACGCACACACCTGTATTTTCTTGCCTTTGCTAGGCAGCAGGGCACTCTCCGTCAAGAATCCGAGTGACATAATGCGTGTCTTGTAGTTCCGACGCTAACTGCTCCTCCGGAGGATCCTCCAGCTCTTTGTTCCCTTCACGAGCTCAGATGTAAGTAGGCAAGACGCAAGACGCAGTGCCTTGCTGTCGCTGCGGCCGCAGCACCTGTCCGTCGAGTACGTCTGCTTCAGTTTAGGAACCACAGCACGCCAGCGCACGACGAGCTGAACCAGCTCCTCCACTTCTACAACAGAACACACTTCAACTCGGTACTTCAAACTTGAAGTTCTTCCTGCATATCTCATTGGAGCCGCGCTTGACATGCGCGTCCCGTTGCTAGCTGGTGTGGGGGGGTGGGCGATACACACACATACTGCAGTGTGCCACCGGTGGGACCATTCGCGGAACGGGCACAAGCTTCAAAAATAAAATGGTCGCACTAGTAACGGGCTTGCTGACTCTACATGTAGCTGTAGCGCTGGTGCTGCAACTGGTTAGCCAGGCTTTCGTCGCGAGCTCCGGTTTTCTTAGTGCGGGCTTCCGCAACTCAATGAAGGCCAACGTGCTGCACTCTGGTGCGAGGTCCGACGCTCTCAATGAAGTGACTGCTTTCGACCTGCTGGCGGACTTAGAGTTGACTAGCACCGTGGATGGCTCGCCGGTGCCCTTCTCGTCTCTCTGGGGCTCAAAGAGGACGTTGCGTGGTGGCATTTCTGCGCAGCTTTCCCTGGTGAACGAGCTTCGCCCGCGAGCTCAGCACAGAGTGGCTTCCCGCACTGCCACGCAAGTGCAAGCTGGTTGCCATCGGCCAGGTATGCTCATGTGCTGCCTTGCGCAGCGTATCAGCTAGATCTTAGGTGCGCCTGTATGCCCAGTATCCTGCTGGAGACCCTCAGCGAGACTTGTAGGCATATATACCACGGCGGTTGTTTTAAGTGCGCCGTAGCGCCCAGCTACTGCACATCTACCAAGCGCTGCGCTGCTGCTCTGTCGCGACCTGCTTGGATTGCTGGGCAACGCGGTTATACCTGCACCAGCGCGCACAACAGAATCAGCTGGCGGTTCTTAGGTGACTATGTTAGCAATCTCACACAAAGCCGGTGAGTGTAAGAGTCACTTGTGAGGCACGATGCAATGCATGACACTACCTAAACATCACAACAGCAGTAGTATATGAGTCAACACCATTGCTCATTTTTCTTGCACTTGCCTTTACCCTGCATCTGTGGTCATTGCAGGCCCCTGCAGCGTTTGCTGATCACATCGAGCTGCCCCTTGAGCGTCTCTTCCTGGACCACGAAGCGACGTTGCCAACCTACACAGCCCTTGATATGCTACCACACCCGGGCAGCAATCTGCGCCTGGACGTGCTCCATGAAACTGAGCGGCGGCACTGGCGACCTCAAGACGGCCATACGCTGCTACAGGTTGATACAAGACACTTGGAATCAGGTCAGTGTGTCACATGCACACAGAGCGTGGGGATTGGTACGCTCGCACCTGCATGCACTCCCCGAGCTGCCTGGCGCGATAGTGGCTGCTGCGCACCAGTTCCCCTGGCCGCCTGCCCGGACTTGCACACATGTCGCAGTGAGCATGTGCGTGTGCACAGCCTGAGCGTACGGCGCCGACCTACGCTGCACCGCTGTTGTTGCTGGTGTGTGCTGTACAGGGCGGCGTGCTGGTGTTTCGGGGCCGCAAGCTTGTGTTCAAGCACATAAGCAACGCCCCATTCATCAAATAGCACGGGCACAAGCACCTAGTGGCGGCCCCCTCCACGCAGCCCAGTCTGCAGGATGTTCTCAACGCCCTGTCAGCCTAGCCAATGGCGCGCTTCTTGCGGACAGATTTGCTTCCTTTAATCAAGGTGAAGGTAGTGTGCAGGTGTAATTGTCGTTTGTCTGCGCACAGGCACGTTTGGGTACGTAATGATGCACGTGCTTAGCGGGCACGTGCACCTCATCAAAATGCCAGTGTTGAGCGCTGAGGCGATACGGCTGCCATAAATAGTCATATGCGCAGTGTGCGTCTGCTAAAAAACTGCTGCCTGAAAGGTCGAGTCACCAAGGCATTCCATAACGACTGCCACATCAGCGATGCACTGCGATCACCGCACTGCATGTTGCGTGGTATCAGTCGCTCTGCACGTTTCTGCATGGCGATGCCTTACACGCAGCAGACATGGTGAGACGTGAGCGGCCGCACTGTACTCCTGTGCAAATGGCGTGGTTTACATGGTCTGCCCTGCACGCGACAGCGCATGTATGCCGTAGTGGTGAGAGCGACGAACGCAGATGCTGCACTGCGCACATGCGCGGCGCTCCTGCTGTCTGTAATACATACACGCCGCTTACTGTACGTCAGTTGCGCAAGTGTCCTGAGGACTTCTTCTGCTGCCTTGCCCCGCTTGGCTGGCCTGCGTGAACAACACTTCTTTAATGTATTCTTGTCTAGGGCGCGACAACGTCCAGGTGGTAGATGTCCTGCTTGCTACTATCATCTACATATTTGTTGTGAGAATTTGAATGTATCTCAACACTTTCACATGGCCTATGTGACGCAAATGACATTATAATGACATAAATGTCACCACATCACTTAAACACATATTTGAACATGTGTGCTGCATTGCGCATATAGCAGCCTGTGCTAGCATAGCATAGCGCACTGATGGTAGTGCTCCATGTGTTGTGTGCTCCATGTGTTGTGACTGCAGTGTTAAAAGGTCATCCTGGCGACAACATGAACATGGGCAGTACCATGAAGCCTGTGCCGGCAGCTTGCAGCCCATTACACTGCCCGCAATACCACATGCATCCCAGCACAAACGCGCCTGCCTGCAAGAATTTGCTGGGCCCTGGCAATTTCAGTCAGCCGTATCAGCACAAACGCGCCTGCCTGCAAGAATTTGCTGGGCCCTGGCAATTGTAGTCGGCCGTATACGCAAGTCTTGAACTAGGTACGTCAATGGGTGATCGTCACAATTTTGTCCTGTGCACCGCGGCTCTGTCGCATGTATTTGCGGCAGAAGCAGGGCAGCCGCATAAACCTACATGGAGACGATGAAGGTCATACATGAAAAGTTCGCGGCGCCTTGAAGGATGGCATTGGTGTCTGCAGTTTGGAGCTTTGGTTGCCATATTCGTTGCAGTGTATCCTGACGTGCACCAACCTCAGCTTTGATGTTGACAGCATCATCTGTAAAGTGGTGGCACTGATGGCAAGCGCAGGCTGGCTTGAACAATTTGCATCCTTCTTCTTCTCAGGAACTTCAAGCTCCAGCTTTCGAAGTTCGCAGGTCCGATGATGCTCAGCAGCACTCTCTCGCAAGTTTTTTTTTTTTGGATTCGGCACACACACAAATCGCCAGCTCCACCGCACACAGTGACACGATGCCTCAGCGATGCCTGACCACCCCGCTCGACATCCGCGTCCACGGACGCGTGCCTATGGAGGCTGAGCACATCCTGAGCCCGGATGCGCTGCGATTCTTGGGCTACCTGCACACCCGCTATGAGCAGAGGCGCCAGGCAAGTGCCTTGTAGCAAGTAATGACACAACGATGCTTGTTGCGAGGCATCCAGTTCGCTGATAAATAGGCAGCTGCACTGCAGGTGCTTGGATCCGCTAGCCACGCTGTGTGTTGCGTATCTAGCTGCGAAAATACGCACTTTTTGAGCGCTTTAGCCACCTAAGATATGTTTGACACCCAGCAGTACTGGGCCTTTCATCGTTGCACCTGCCGAATAATCAGGCATTTCGATACTTTGCTGCTGCACCGCTGCAGCTATACTGCTGCCTAGCGCGCGTGCATAATTGCCCGGCTCGGGATTGAAGCAGGTCAATGAGACGACCATGGCACACGACACAGGCTCTGCCACGATCTGATTGACTTAAATGACTGCTTTTACAGCAGTGATCGTTTGAAGGCCAGATGCCAGGCACAGCAGCTTACGATGCTGCTGTCGCCAGCCATATTCCGCAATTTGAATGGCCTTCAAGTTGAAGTCATGGTGAATGATGCGTGAACCAGGAGCAGCGGCTTGCTGCCCTCGCTATTACGAACTTTATCAGAAAGATATCAATATCCGAGCTGAAAAAAAGGCCTGTAAGCAAGGTCATTCCCATCTCTCGTGCGATGGGACCAATCCCAGCGGAGCGTGTCCTGTTTTGACATGCGACAGATTGTTGTAGGGAGGCTTGTGTGATAAATGCCACGCCTGCCACAGCATAGCTGTACATGACAGATCAAACCGATCAACCATTGGTAGGTTTTCAGCGTGTGAGGCCGTGCACTGCCATCCTTCGCGGAGGTTGAAGCGATTTATTGAGTTGAGATTTCTCGCATCTCAAGTATATCGCTGCAGCAAGCATGAGTATGGCTCCAAACTGTACTCTAAAGTGTGATCAGTTCGCATCGATGGCCACCTGTTATAAGCCTTGCGTCAGATCTAAGGCAATTCTGGCAGTGGGTAAAATTTACCACCCCCGTCCTTAGTGTATGCCGATGCACCTGCTCGCTAACACGGTCTTCAAGATTACTGCAGGCTTGCCAGCCTGTAGCAATGTCACACGAATGATTCCGTTATCTGCCCTGTGGTGACGGTGCAGCTGTTTGGACTGCAGCAGGCCCTTTCAATTGTAGTGTATCATGGTGATATCCATTAGGCATGGAGCGTGCTTCTGCAAAACTTCTTCGGGGGCAGATGAAATAAATAGGGTGCATGTCACTCCACATGCGCATCGCAATCGTCAGTGGCACAGTTTGACTCTGATGGTACTGCTGCAAGCCATTGTTCAGCAGACAATCTAGACGTTTTTACACAAGACAGCACAGGATCTGATCAGTTACTGGCACGTTTAATGCAGAGCATAGTCCGACAGTCGGGACACGTATTGGCCCAACAACTGGATTGCACTTTTTATCGATCCGTCCATTCTGTGCTAGATAAATTTGGCTCAGCAGAAAGCCACGCATCAAGCTAATAAGCTTATGCCATTTCACAAGCGAATCAACGAACTAACACTTTTGATCTATGTACCGTCTCATCCCTACAAAAACCACTTATAATTAGACTCACAGCTTCTTCCATATTAATACCACGTTGAATTCCCAGGTTATAATGCTCTAAAACAAATATCTCCAACAGTTGTTTCATCCATTGCAGTTGATTTTGGTTTTCAGCATCCAGCTTGTCATGGAGTTCTTCGCTTAGTATCCAGATGAGTCCACCACAAAAACAGAACTCTTCAAAAATTCATTCCATAATGCAAAAGCATCCAAAAACGAAGAACCACTACTTATAGAAGTACAATGTACCGTCCTCCTCCATCGTTATCATTTTTAAAAAAATTATTGTGCGATGACGATGTGCCACTGCAGATGCTCCTGGCGGCGCGCGTTGCGCGGCAGTGCGAGTTTGACGCGGGCATCGACCCTTGCTTCCGCGCGGAGACCAAGTACATACGCGACGACCCCGCGTGGAGCGTGCGCCCCCCGCCCAAGGACCTGGAGGACAGGTATGCATGTATGTGGTGTAAGTGCTTACCTGACTACCTACTGATGTGGAGGGGGAAGGGGGGGGGTGGGGGGTGGGGGTAACATACGCGACGACCCCGCGTGGAGCGTGCGCCCGCCGCCTAAGGACCTGGAGGACAGGTATGTATGTATGCATGTAGCGCACGCGCCGAAAGTCCTACTTGTGCGAAGGGGAAGAGGGGGGGGGGGGGGGGGGGGGGGCTACATGCGCGACGATCCTGTGTGGAGCGTGCGCCCCCCGCCCAAGGACCTGGAGAACAGGTATGTATGCATGTAGCGCACGTGCTTACCTACCTACTGATGTGGAGGGGGAAGGGGGGGGGTGGGAGGGGGGGGGTAACATACGCGACGACCCCGTGTGGAGGGTGCGCCCGCCGCCCAAGGACCTGGAGGACAGGTATGTATGTATGTAGTGCACGTGCCTACTTACCTACTGATTCGAAGGGGAAGGGGGGGGGTGGGGGGACATGGTTTGCAGGTGGAAGAAGGACGTGGAGGAGAGGTATGTATGTACGTGGCGCATGCGCCTACTTAACTACTGATGGGTAGCGGAAAGGGCGGGTGGGGGGGACATGGTCGCAGGTGGTAAAAGGACCTGGAGGACAGGTATGTATGTATGTAGTGCACGTGCCTACTTACCTACTGATTCGAAGGGGAAGGGGGGGGGGGGGGGGGGACGTGGTTTGCAGGCGGTGGAAGGACGTGGAGGGAGGTATGTATGCACGTGGCGCATACGTGGCGCATGCGCCTACTTGCCTTCTGCTACGAAGGGGGAAGAGGGGGAGTGGGGGGACATGGTCTCAGGTGGAGAAAGGTCTTGGAGGACAGGTATGTATGTATGACGCGATCGCGCCTACTTACCTGCTGATGCAAAGGGGAAAGGGGGGGGTGGGGGGCGGGACATGCTTGCAGGTGAAAAGGGGAACATAAAATCCTTACGTATCTGTCCCACGATGCGTACGGACATGGAGGACAGGGTGCGTCAGTGTGACCGAGCGCGTGTGCTAGGGTTAGTGCTTGGGGTCAGGGTTAGTGCTTAGGGTTAGGGTTAGTGCTGTGCTGCACCATCGCGTCGGACAGCAGCTCATTGGCAATCTGGACTTCATTTGCGCCCCTGGCGCGAAACACCAAGAATCACCTTTGTTTTGAAGCAGAGAAATGTGAGTCTTCATTCGGCTAGATCACCCGAGTACGCATTCTTGGAGAGGAGTACATGCTCACCTACCTGCGCACTGGTGCGAAAAGGGATTGAGGAGGGGGGGGGAGGGCAGGACACGAGCAAGGATGTCAGGGGTGGGGGGATGTTTGAGCGTTGTACGCGCGCTCTGTCGTGAAGACCAGGGGCGTGGCGGCGGCGTGGTGTGTCGAGCCAGCGCGCGTCCGCTCGCTGCAAGACAAGGCACTCACCGCACACGAGAATGGCAGAAGGAAAAAACTTGGCGCGGATTGCAGGAAGACCGTCTGTGGGGGTAGGTATGCTATGAGCAATCGATGGCAGGTTGTCACCGAGAAGTGGGGGCTCAGATGTCGGAGATTTCGGCTGCTGCGGTCTTCGGGTTTGCTGGTAACATCAATCTATTGTCACCTCTGACAGCAACGGCCATGTCATGACGTAATCTGTCATCGCCTGACACTCGGTGTGCAATCACACATTGGAGTGCGATCATGAATGATCTCATTCGGATGGCCCACTGCGCTTGGTGCACCATGCGTGAACTCCGTGTGGATGGTATTTGAACTGTGGGTGGCCTGCCTGAGGGGACATTGTTGATCCATTTCACACGGTATGCAATCATGCATTCGAGTGTGATCATTTGGATGCCCCCACTGCGCTCGTGGTGCACCGTACATGCACTCTGTGCAGAGTGTATTTTGACCTGTGTGTGGCCTGCCTCAGGACACATTTTCTAATGACACACGGTGTGCAATCGCCCATTGTGAGTGTGATTGATCATTTGGATGCCCCCACTGCGCTCGTGGTGCACCGTACGCGAACTCTGCATGAACTGCATCTGAACTGCGCGTGTCCTGCCCCTGTCCTCAGGCGCGTGGAGATCACCGGCCCCGTGGACCGCAAGATGGTCATCAACGGACTCAACAGCGGCGCCAGGTGAGCGATGCTGCTTGGCGAAGCACTGCATGAAGGAAGGGGGGGGGGGGGGAGGGGGGGTAGCTACATTGATTCTTGCGAAAAAGGCGCAGCTGGGGGGGACCGGGCGGGCGGGGACGGGGGAGGGGGCTAAATGATTCTTGTGAAGAAGGCGCAGCTGGAGAAGGGGGGGGGGGGGGGGGGGCTAGCTGCATGCGTTCATATATGACGGATTTGGGGAATTCTATGGTGGCTTGGCACGTCAAAATTACTAGAGGTAGGGCTTGCGGTCCTGCGTGCCCTGCTCTCAGAAAATGCGCCGCGCCTTGTTGCTCACAACACTTTGTTCGGCGTCCAGGTTTTGGCGTCTTAGTTAAGCAACGTCTTGCTGGTGTGGTCTACATCCTTTGCCACCTAGGTTTGGTGCAGACGTACCTCTTCACCTGCCAATCGCTGATGCAGCCTGCCTGGCTCCTGTGTCGTGCAGCACATACATGGCGGTTAAGCACTGTTGCATTCCTGCATCTGCTTGGCTTTTCACTGCGCAGCACAGACGTGCCATTGTTCACCGCCGTCACACATAATGATTGCAGTGTGCTGAATGTTGCTCTACTTCTCCGCTCCCCAGCACGTACATGGCGGACTTTGAGGACTCCACGAGCCCCACCTGGGACAACGTGCTGGATGGGCAGGTCAACCTGTACGACGCCACGCGCGGCACCATTGAGTGAGTCCTGAGCGCTGCTGTAATGCAATAATCATACACTCAGAGCGTCAATTACCACTAAAATAAGTATCATCGTTGTTGCAAGTGTTGCCCCAACAACTCCGTCGGCTGGGAGGAGCATGTAGGGGGCAGAGCCAGGACAAGCTGTACGACGCCACGCGCGGCACCATCGAGTGAGTGCTGAGCGCTGCTGTAATACAAATAGCACTGAGCGTTGCTACTATAGTGCAGTGTGTTGTTGTCGCAATGTTGCTCAACGACACCGTGGGCTGGGAGGAGTATGTAGGGGGCAGAGCCAGGACAAGCTGTACGATGCCATGCGCGGCACCATCGAGTTAGTCCTGAGCGCTGCTGCACATGTTGCGATGTAGAGAGCTGCACCTATGCAACAGGCTAGTGAGCAGTAGCTTTATTTTTTATTTTTTGACTTTTGAACATTGAAGCAGGTCAACCTGTATGACGCCACGCGCGGCACCCGGCACCATCGAGTGAGTCTTGAGCGTTGCCATGGTTTAATAATATGAGAGAGTGTCGCTAGTACAATGCAGTGTGTTATTGTTGTCGCAAACGTTGCCTAATGACATGACACCCTGAGCTGGGGGGGTGGGGGGCAGAACCAGGGCTAGCTGTACGACGCCTCGCCTGGCACCATGGTGTGAGTTTTGAGCGCTGCTATGCCATCTGCTTTGACGCATGTTTTGCCGCAAGTGTTTTTAAGATGAATTCCTGGGCTGGGGTCGAGGTTGGGTGAACACATTGCCCTGGGCAAGGGCAAGAGTCAGAGTCAAGGTCAAATCAACCTGTACGACGCCACGCACGACACCATTGAGTGCATGAACCATGATGAACGTCACCATGCTGTGCTTGGCTAAGAATGCCTACATACACTCTGCGGTCGCACTAGCTACTTGTTTTTCCCGCATGTTGTTCAGTCCTTCAGCCTACAATGTGTTTGCACGTAGCTGCGACATCCGTGTTTTTCAGTACACTCAACGCTTTTACTCTCCCCCCACGCCCCCTTGCAGGTACACCAACCCCGCCAACGGCAAGGTGTACAAGGTCAACGAAAAGCACTCCGTGCTGCTGGTGCGCCCCAGGTGAGACGGCGCGCGCCAGCGCGACTCCGCTACTTGAAGTACATCATCAAACCTGAAGTTGAACTGGAAGCTGAAGTTGAACTTGGAGAAGAAGTTCAGCTCTCTGCGGCGGTCGCCGGCGCCCACACGACGCGTGCCTGCGAAGCGCGCCGCACGCTCGCGCTTGAAGTGTTCGCCAGCTACCTGTGACCTTCGTACGCTAGCCTGCTTCAAGGGTTCGGCAGACACCTCTGACCTGAGTGCGGCATTTGATGAGGCCCATGTCACAGTCAACCACGACCCTCAAAGAGTCAAGACTGAAACACTGTTCAGCGGCTCTGACCACACCCACTCTCCCCACGTAGCGCAACGACAGTACATCACTGCCATTGCTTTCGCACTTAAGTTTATGTGCCACTCTGCCTGCCGTTCCCTATTGCAGTATCAACCCAAACACATTTTTTGTTTCGCCCCTGCCCTCCCCCTCTCCCCCCCTCTGCCAATGATACTCAGGGGGTGGCACCTGGACGAGGCCCATGTGACTTCACCCACGCCTCTGAAAGACTTGAACAGAATACGTATCATGACACCGATGTTGTTTTGCCCCTCCCCCAATCTGACGATGCCCCCCCCCCCCCCCCCTTCCCCCTTCGACGATGATGCTCATGGGGTGGCACCTGGACGAGGCCCACGTCACCATCGCTTGCGCCTCTGAACTAGTTGAGACTAAAACTGTATCATCAC